>CM021729.1:5191370-5226383 GCA_011074415.1 Stictonetta naevosa | reverse complement strand
TCCTTTCCTTTCCTTTCCTTTCCTTTCCTTTCCTTTCCTTCCTTTTCTTTTTTCCCCAGGAGATTTACCCAAGTGTGAAAGTCTTTGCTGAAGTTTTGTGCTACTGCTTCCAAGCTGTTCCCTCTGTCACCTTCACTGCAAAGAAAGAATGACTCTTCCATGAAGCATCCTCAATAATGTACACTTTAAGGTCACCCAGGAAAGAGGTAGCTGTACATTAAGTTATACCTAGCTGATAACAAGATGGATTTAGAAAGTGATGAGAAATGACAGGGTACACATGTACATTAGAGCAGATGACAGGAAATTGAAAACATTACTGTAACTTATTAAACATTGATTTTCCAGATATTTCTTGGTATTGTTTAACGAAAATAAATGTTAACAGTAACAACAGCAGAAACAATCAGAATGGAATGTGGTATCATTTTGGAGGGGAGAGTGAGAAGCAAGATCAGAGGGGGTAAGAGAACAACTCTTGAAAACTGTAAGTCCAACCACTTTATACATAATTAGAAAGTACCAGTGTTACACTAAGGAGGAGAGGCTAAAAGTCCACAAAAAATAAATGGGCAGTTAGGATATAGCCTCTGGTTTTAAATACCACTCTTGACTTTTGATGTTCTTTTGCAGAGGACATTTTAGATAATTTTAGCTTAGAGACACCCTACAGAGACTGAACATTGCCAATTTGCTAATGTAAAAATATGATCTGCCTTGACCAATTTTCTGAAGTTGGATTCTGTTTAAGTTTGAAAAGTTTTCTATAATCAAATATTCTACAGCTCAGTCCTTTCCTGAGCATAGATCCCAACTCAGAGGGATGATCAGAGTTTTATCGAGGATCAAATTCTCATAGTCATACGCTTGTTGATAAACACTTTAGAAATTGTTATGGTTTTCTTTTAAACCATATTTTAATCAGGTTTCATGTGAACTCAGATTAGTTGAACTGATGCAACAGGCTGCAGAGTCAAATATGTTCATTTTAATGATGTTTTCTCCTGAAATCAGTTAACAATAGATTTCTCCTGAAATAAACCAATGTTAAACTTCAGTAAAGATTTGGGTTTAAACTCATTGAACAAATTAGTGATCCTCAGTATTGAAGAGTAACATGTACAAGACGATATGCAGTGGCTTAACTAAATGGGTGCAAACAGGAGTGTAGACACTGGCTGAGCCTCTGGAGGATGGCAGCGCTACAACGTGTAGCAGCAGCACAGCCGCTGTTCTCAAGGAGCTGGGTAAGGACAGGGCAGGCTGGGCTTACAGTGACAATGTGACAATACTATGGTCTTACTGCCATTTGGGACTGCACATATTTAGGATCTCAACCTCACACCTTGCCCCTTGACAGCTATTGGCTCATCCTCGTGGCATGATTCTTGGCCATTGACTTTAAATTATTGTCCCTATGACAACTGTAAATTAGAGAGGATTGTGATGAGTAGAAATTTTTTGTTATTGAGAACTTACCTCTTAATATTCTTGCACTTCTGTGCCTTTGCTAATACAGGATGGCCTTGCCCATGCTGCCTTTTGGGGACAATCTTTTTCACTTGCCTCTGAACCCCTGTCTGGGGATTGCCTGGGATAGCACTACTCGGAGCAAGCCAAACCTGGTTCACAAGCAAGACAATAATTAAACAGTATAAGTGATCAAGTACCAGTCCAAAACTTACGTTTTGACCCTGTTTCATTTATAAGTATAGGTATAGTCTTTACTCCCTGAATTGCACCTCCTTCAAGTATGTATTAAATATGGACGTACTATTTCATTTCTTTTATATATGCCATGCAGTAACGTTTCATTCTCCTATGCATATGTCTTCATACGCAGTGGAACAGAAAATATCTTTTCAAGGAAGAGATTTGAAAGTACTAAATGTATCAATAAAATAAATGTAGGCTTTTGATCTGGTTAGAGCATTTTCATCAAAAACTTTTTTTAAACATCTGAGCACTCAGATTTTTTGGTAGAAAACACTTGTCTGCATTTGTTGTCAGTAAAAACAAAACAAAAAAATAAGACACACAGTTATTATACCTGCATCTTATTTTATTTTTTTTTACTCTAGTATTCTTTCCTCATCTGTTTTTACTTTCTAAAAAAGCAAAAATGGTAGACATAATTTCACCATTATTTAAAATTAAATAAATATTGAAAGGATTTGATATAAGACAACCATAGTCTTCCCTCTGCATGGGGATGACTTAATCAGGTGTTTCCATTTTTTCTGATATTTGTGCTTTTCCTGAATGTTACTGCTGGCTAAGGCCTAAGAAAAAATAAAAAAGACAAAATACTTTGTCCTTTTAAGCATTTATTTTTTTCTTGTTTTCTTTCAGGATGGTGCCTGGCTCCATGGTATGGTAGCACTCTTATTGTACTCTCATCAGTCTGAGAATGCTTTGTCTCCATTATAAGTGGCAACTTATGACATCTTCCATGTTAAAACTGCTGAGTTGCTGGCATGTTGTTTCCAAGGTAAAATACACTTGAGAGTGAAACGGCAGCTAGGTAAGTCAAAAAGAAAGTCGATGTTTGCTGGCGTTTGTGGGTGACGCTGAGAGTACTGGTGCTCTGAAACGCTAGGCTCCTGGCACCAAATTTAATTGCAATGCAATTTGGAACCTTTTCAGACACTACTCGTATCATTGCAAGTCTTACACATGCACACACTTTATGAAAGCCTTGCCTGGGGGTATTCAGCATAATGATACTTTGAACTAAAAAGTAAACCCTTATATTCATAAAGAAAGGTAAGAAAGGTGTGGTATTTTTTTTATTTCCCTTTCATGACCTTGCTTGGGTAAAGAAGTTCCTGAGCGGGGTCTTACTGTCTTTCTTGCAATGCAGTGTTTAATTCTTTCTTTATTCTATGCTTTCTTTAGAGAGACACATCTACTTACCTACCCAAGGCCCCACAGAAACATATTGTTAAAATCCAGTGTTCCAAATCCTGAGACTGTGCTCCTGCTTTTCTGGTCAGTTAATATTTCCTTAGCTATTTTGACAGTGCCATCAGGCAAAACAGGCATTTTTTTTTTTCTGAGGAAGGACTTTCTCTAACTCTTTTATTTCTTTATAGCTATATCTATATGAAACAATACACTGTCATCTCTGAGGGCCTGTGACGGGGTTAGACATCTACAATAGCAGCTGAACTAGGTACAATAAATAACAAGACAATGAGAATTCACACTGGATATATCAAGAGATATTCAGATGGAGTCTTCCATACAAAGTGAATTCCTTCTGACAAAGGACATCTAGATGTGAACATCAGAAGTTTTTTTTTGTTACTGTATGAACAGGTGAGTTACAAAGTCCCCTACAGAAGACTACTAGAGTGAGTCAATGATTAATCTGCATAACTAATGAAGGCATGCAGTTATTTCTATGCTAATGCAGATGTAATATAAAGCTGCATGGTATGTTTAGTGATGGGGAGGACATCTCATACATGACAACAGTATAGTCCAGCAAGGCTGGGTTTCACCTCCAAGAAAGTGTTTAAGAAATGCAAGGGGAACTGAATTTAAGAACCTTAGGAAAGAGGACACCTAAATGTCTCTGATATTCCACTTTAGTAATGAATTGTCCCATATGCTTAAGTCTGCTCTAACTTAAATAATTATAAGTTTCACTGCTTTATTGTGTCTTGTTCAGTGTTTTGTTGTTTATATAAGCTCAAAAGTCAGGCTTATGCACAAGTTCTTGCCCATTTGATATGAGCTATAGATTTGGGCGTGATGAGTTCTACAGTTGCAATGTCTGAGCAGGTCATAAATTCTCAAAAAAAAACCCCACATTTTTTAAAGAGTATCCTATGACAAACAGTTGGCAAACTATGGCATCCTATGACAAACAGTTTCTTATAGCCAAAGTAGCCTGTGAGCTAAGGCTAGGTGCGGGATGGGAGGGGAAGGGAAGGGAAGGGAAGGGAAGGGAAAAGGGCAGGGAAAAGAAAAGGGCAGGGAAAAGAAAAGGGCAGGGAGGGGCAGGGAAGGGAAGAAGGAAGAGAAAAAGGAAAGGAAGAGAAAAAGGAAAGGAAGAGAAAAGGAAAAGGAAGAGAAAAGGGAAAGGAAGAGAAAAAGGAAAGGAAGAGAAAAGGGAAAGGAAATGAAAAGGAAGGGAAGGCAAGAGAAAAAGATAAGAAGGCCTTCAATATGCAAGTGAAATTGTGAAAAACATTTCCTCTTTTGTTAGTAAACTATCCCTCATGGCTGCTAGTTCTGCTGCACCATCTGTTAGCTGCATTACTGACCTCGCAAAGCAAGTGACAGTCATGTAAAACAAGCAATAGAAGCATTAGTAAAACCAGTCATTTCCAAGGTACTTTTTATTAATGTATAGAAAGCGAGTGTACAAACAGCAACTCTTCACCCTAGAGCCTCTGAGTGTACTGAAGTATCTAACTGAATGAACTCCTTTAAGGGCTGTGAAATATTCAGTTACCTTTTATTTTTCTCAATTGTTTTCAGTTTTATTGCATCCCTTGGTTCTAGCCAGGACAGAAGAGAAATTGCTGAGGTATCCTGAGAAAGGCTCTTATTGTGCTATTTTTATGTCAACCAGAAGGATCAGACATCTAATAAAAATGCCATTCCTGGCTGTATTTTCAGCAGGGGGAAGGCTTTGTTATATTTTGGTAAGTGTTCGTACATCTCATTCGTCTTCATACGATACATTTAGACCTCAGATGCATGAAAGACTTCAGGTTCTAAAAAATAATAGCAGCACCAACAACAGCAATAATCCAAATATTAACAATAATGACATGTTTTATATATAGCATCTACATGGTCACCTCAGATATGTTCCTAAAAAGTACCCAGGCTGTGGATCATGTACCACACTTGAGAAGTTAGGATGATGGTGGGGAGGACTATGGCTTGGTGAGATGAGGTGAAGTGAGTTACAGTGAGGTAAACTGGCTTACTAAAGTCCCAGTCTACCTTTTAAGTGTTTACCTGAAGTGTTTAACATCTATTCCTATATTCATCCAGTCTCTTACATATCACCGACCATCCCACTTTACTGCTCAGCACTGTCTGAACTAGTACATAAGCTCAGCAGGTCTCAGTGAGGCCAAGCTCTGGCCTTGATGAAGCCAGCCATATTTTTTTTTTTTTTTTTCAGCTGAGCCAACAGAGCACGATCGTTTTTTCATCCTAGTTTTGCGCCTTTGTTTTTCCTGTCATAGATCATAACAGGGAAATGCTACACGTTGGAGACATCCTTTCATGATGTAATAATTTACTTGTCCTCAGTAGTGTAATAACAGACTCAACCTCATCCAAGCAATAGTAGAGTCCTCCTAAGCAATGAAGCTGCACAGTTTCCAAACAAAACAAAACAAAACAAACAAACAAACAAAAAGGCATATACAAGTCTGTATATGTTCTGGAGATGTGATAGGCATCAGATTCTTTCCTTTCTATATAAACAGCAGTTAAGTATACCTTTGTCATTTTTATTTCTGTCTGTGCAGTCTCTCCACAGTGCTTAGTGCCCCAGTTTGTACATAGCTAACATATCTGTACAAATTTATCTTCATAATTTCCTTCTCTTATAGATAGCCTCCTTGTTCAGCACAGTGAAAATTGAGGGAAAAAAAAAAAAAAAAAAAAAAAGATGAAGTGATTTGTCCAAGGTCATTTCAAAAGCCTGTGGCAAAACCAGTACTAAAACAATTCCTGTGCTCCAAGTCTCCAAACTGTATGTTAAACACAAAACCTCAGAGCTGCTCTTCCTGTTCTTGTGTTTATCAATTAACAAGTACAGTACAACTGGGATATTACAAACAAGTTACACACTTACTGATTACTTAATTATAAAAGTAACAGCTCACCATGTTATATCCCTAGTTAAAGCAGTAGGAAGGACAATCCACGTCATATCTGAGGGCAAAGACTTTGCTTCCCTTATGTGCTTCATATCTTCACAAACACTTTAAAACAAAAAAACAAACAAAAAAAATGTAATCTACCTGGAGGGAATTTGAAAAAAAAAAAATATATAGATAGATGGAAAATAAACATTTTTTACTGAGAATCAAACACCAACCTCCCATCAATGCCTATGGAGATCTTCCAAATCCATTTGTAAGGTTTGAGATAATGAAGATGTCACTGTAGATTTACAAGAAGATAGTATTCCATGATGAACTTTATCTTAAAATAACTGTAAGCATAATTATCTAACATAAATGAGCCTCCAGGGAATAAATTTTCTTGAGAGATAACTGTCCCTAGTTCTCATACTAAAGCATCTTCAGCAACTACGGTGTACTGCAAAAACCATCAAGAATATGTCTTTTGTCTCCCTATCTGTCTTCAAAATGTTAACGTTCCATGTAAATGGAACCCAAAGGGTTGTATACAAAATGGGCATTCTTACTTAAAGAGACCCCTTCCATTTTATTCCTTTTTATTATTATTATTTATTTTATTGTTTAACTTCTGAGTCAAGGCAGGTAATGAGTTAATCAAAATAGATCTGAGAGCTTCCATCACAGCACTCTAAAAGGGCAAAGTTCATCATTTCTTTAGGGAAAGGAACTGTTTAAGAAGAATTGAATGAAAAAGAGACCTAGATTCAAGCTAGATGTGGGTGTTAGGACACTTCTGATGTAATTGATATGTGTTAAAAGAAGGTTAGGAATCAAAACCAAAGTACAAATATGGCTTTTCTGCTTCTGTTACTCTTGCTAAGGAGAGGCAAACATCTCCACAGATGGAAAGGTTTGTTCTCACTGCACTCCATTCAGACAAGGTCTGTGTGCAGCGTAGAAAGTCAATTACCTTGCCTTTCATTTCACTTCTTCCCGGGAACTAAATTACTGAGCAGGAGCTACACTTGATCTTCTCCATTGAAGACAGGCCCTCT
Source organism: Stictonetta naevosa (assembly GCA_011074415.1). Taxonomy (NCBI): domain Eukaryota; kingdom Metazoa; phylum Chordata; class Aves; order Anseriformes; family Anatidae; genus Stictonetta; species Stictonetta naevosa. The sequence goes on along the minus strand of CM021729.1, from coordinate 5,219,485 downwards.
GAGCATTCCTTTCTGATGGCAGGTTCACCCAGCCCTGTCAGAGTTTAGTTAATGAAAGTTAAGAACAAGTAAGAGATGAGCTGGTGCTTGTTTGTTTCCTTGACTCAGAACATAGGAGAGCAGTCGTATTGCTGAAGCTTTGGTGTAGGAAGTAGAAAAGCCTTCCCTGCCACACACTGCCTGTGGGATGGTCACTACATTCATCGTCTTCTCACTTTCTGTTTGTAAAATGAAGATATAAACATTCTTCCTTTGCTTAGACTGCAAGTTCTTTGGGGTAGTGGCATGTGCAGTGCACTTCAGTGGCTGCTCTTCACTTAGGTCTCTGGATGCTGCTGCACTTAGAAATCTGAAGACCACAATATACTGGAAGCTGCAGTTAAAAACAGAACAAAAAAGTAAAAAAATAAAAACAAACTAGACACTGACATCTTGTCTTTGCAGCAGCTGTGGTGGTAGCCATTAATTTATAAAACTCAACAGCATTTATGTGTGAAGACACATAAGGTTATTGGCTTTCTTTTCCTAACTTTTTTTTTTTTTTTTAATGAGGATTCATATGTTACGGAAAATAAACTTGATGTCTTGAAAGCTACAGTGGATTCAATAGGGATTCTTCTGCATAGCACCACTGGTGACAATCAAGCAGCAATCACCAATCAATTTGGTTTGTTTGGATATGTCAGCATTTTCTGAGGCAAGCAGACTTGGAAAGGTAAAGGTAAGATGATATGATAGGCATGTTGTTTGAATACAGATTTACAGAATGGGCGATAGGATGCTATTAGGGGGTGGGGGGGGGGGGGGGGGGAAATTCTGGCTTTCAGTCTTGTTTCAAGACAGATTTCTTAAATGAGGCTGACCTTTTCCTTCTTAGATCAGAGGAGGTAAATGACCTGATGCTCCAAGAAAACCAGTGTCATTGCAGCTTTCTAAAAGGTCCATGTAGTCTTGGTGTGCTCATTTGCAGTACAATTTAAATGAAAAAGTGTTTCAGATCAAAAAGTGATCACAGTGAAGCATCTGTAAAATGAGATAAGCTATGCAGTGGATGGGGTTTCAATCTGAGTGAAAGAGCTTTATGCACTGAAAGCTTGATAGTCTTAACTTTCACTCTGACACTAGCTTTCAAAAATAATAAACAGATTTTTGAAATGTTAAACTTTTCTGGCAACTGTTTTTGGTCCTAGCAGAGAAGGTTGTGATTCACCTTCTGGATTCTTCTGGCTTTCAGAGACATGGGCCAATGAAAATCCGTCAATGTCTTACAAGTAATATAGTCTTCCCACAGACCTGATGTTACCTCAAATCTTATTTTAGCAAGTTTTCTTTCCATCCGTGTTGTAAAGTCAGAGGCTGTGAGGTCAGAAAAACTCAAAAGGTAACAAAAATCCTTCTGTGGTTGCTTCTTACTAGATCTATCTTGTTCAGTTAGCCTTGAATTGGTTGCTTTCCAACTCAGTAGTATCACAAATGGCTGGGTGCCATCCTCAGCAGGGGTGAAATGTAGAAAACGAACAAAATCACATTGCCTTTGCTTTTATTAAAGGCGGATACCAAGCAAGATTAAACTTAAAGCTGTTGTGTTCATCAGATGTTAGACTCCTATTTCCAATTCTGTTAGGCAGCACTTTACAAGTGCTGACTGTAACACAATTCTGGAAATATTTGGGATCTCAGTAAATACTTTCAGCTATTTAGTGCAGCAGAGCATATTTGATGTGTAAGGATTCATCTCACGTAAGTTTGACTAGGTAAAAGTTAGTTATCTATTCTTACCTGGTTACCCTGCAGCAGATGGAAAGGTACACCCAGAAGGATCAAGCACCCCCCTCAGTGCCTGTGTCTTTCCATTGATTACACAGATAGTACACATGGCTGGTTCAGAGTACACATTTTACTTTTAGGTTACTAAACGTAACAGAGACGACTCTTGTGTAATGATCATCTGGTACAGTAACTGCTGACCACTCTTCAGTGCACCAGACCAGTCTCTGAAGTCCCTGCTGTAACAAGTAAAAAAGGCTGTTAAAGACATAAAGCAGCATTTGTGGCAGGCTCACAGACATATCTGTACTGGTCTTCTAGGTCAGCCTGAGTAAGCTGCTATTTCCCCACATTGACCTTTCACAACTATCAGAAACGAATGCCCACATACCAGTCCTAGTGGTCAGTAAAAGCGTTTTTCTCAATAAGTCTTCTTTTCACAGCTCTCATGTCAGGAAACAGGAAAATAAAGATAATGGGTGTTTTGTTCTCTTATTTTTTAATATATATTGATCCACCCTGTTTAGGTGACCAACAACTGACAGATGGATTTTCTGAGGTTACGAGAAGCACTCTAGTAAGATCTTATACTGTTGCTCTAAGTCCTCCTTTGCTTGGGTTCAGCAAGGTTGAATGTCTGCTTGCTAAAGTCCTACTTATATTTTTAGGAGATCTCACTAAATTCTGGACAAATAGGTGAGGTACAGTAAAACTGCTAACTGCACATTAACTCTGCTCCTCAAATAAAGTTTTTCGAGTCAGATAGTGCAGTGGAATAGATTGGAGCATAAATCCTCGTGTTTTGTGATATAAACCTACCATTTGCTGATGTAGGCTGGTAAGAAATTTCCCCTCTGGGCAACAATTATCCATAAGGCTGGGAGCTTGGGAAATCAGGTATTATACGAGCTCTGGTCTTCTATTGTATCAGCTGTGAAAATCAAGAGAAGGGTAATATTTGCTGTCAGTCCTCCAAATGAGGTACAACCCACTAACACATCAAAGCTCTCTAAACCTTATAAGCATATGACATTATTTATTATTATAGATATACTATTGACTCTCCATACTTTTGTATGCACTGACCATACAAAACAATTGTGAAAATATGCAACTGAGAAAGAGGAAGCTATGAACTCGATGGATTTTGAAACTATTTTATTAACAGAGAAATGCTGTTATGCCAGAAAAATGTTGCTAATGCAGACGAAAGAAAACTGCCAACCTTCTGCATTAGTACAGAAAAGCTATGGAAGTGGCTTGACAGGTAGAAGAAATTATCCTAGTAACATATGTAAATAATGAAAATGAAAAATTTGTATGTATAACGATTTTCAATGTCCAGTCAGCATTGTTGCTAGTGGTCTATATATCCTTTCTCATTCAACTGTATTTTAGAAGATAGCAGTGGAGACAAGACCAAAGAAATCAGAATATAAGTACATGAGAAGAATATAAATTACATGATGTTTGAGATGAGAAAAGAAAATAAATATCTGGGAAAAAATAAGTTTTATCAGTAAGTGATACCCTGGAACACCAGAAAGCTCTGAAAGAGGTTTTGTAAGAGCAGCAAATGAGATATGAATTTACAATGCAACATAATGTAAAGAAAGTTCAGTGCACCTTTGATATGCATTAACAGGTGTATAATATAATAGGTTAAAAAAGGCTATAACTCTTTTCCTTCCCCAAAACACATAAGCATGGATTGTCTCCTAGTCTCTAGAGTTGTTCTGTGTGGGCAGAGCAAATGCAGAGTTCCACTCCTTATCCCCCAGAACTTTTCAGATTTGTTTGTTCTATATTAACTTGGAGCCACAGCTTAGATGTTAAATGACAGTTTTATATTTCTATTTAAAACAAATGGACTTTTAATTTTATGCTTGACGAAAAAAAAAAAAATAATTATTATTTTAATGTTTTGCTTCCCCTTTAAAACTATTTTAAAAATGCACTATACAAAAATGGATAAAGTTGCAGCTTGTACTTTTTTTATTATTTATTTTTGGTGTAGAGAAATAATACAGCAGCAAAATCAAGCTGAAGTACAATGTCTTCATATTTTTAATTGCTCTTCTGTTACTAGAAGGTAATGAAATGTTGAAGCCCTCATGTTTCTTTTTATTTGCCCTTCTAAAATTGGAGAGAAATGAGAAATCAATGGCACATTACAATGTAAAAGACAAACAAATAAAAGAGAAAGTAAAGGGAAAATAAAGAGGTAAAATAAATACTCAAATGCTATAAAAAATTTGGGAACCTGGAAGAAAAGAAAATAGTGACAACCTGATGTTTTAGCTAAAAGATAAATATGAATATTTTTAAATAAGATTGAATACAATAACAAATAGCATATTGCAACTACTTATCTTTAATTTTTTTTAATTATATATATATTTTTTAATATGACAAAATAGTGTCAAACAAGCACCAATATGCTTGGATCAAAAAGTGTAAAAACAACAAACCAAACAAACAAAAAGCAGAAAATACATATGTATTATTAAAACTAAAGTAAAGGTGTTTAAATACATAGGGTCATGTCCATATGACTCTATTAAAGAAAAAAAAAAGTCTTCAATGAAACTTCCATTATAAAATCAAAAGAAAGTGTTTTCACTTGTGTTAAATTCCATGAAATAAGTAAATTTACCTGAATTATTATCTGATGAGAGCTGGCCCAGGAGCCCAAATAGCAAAAAAACTTTTCAGGAGCCTTTATTTGTATTTTTATTGGTGTCAGTAAACTTACACTTCTATTATCCTAACTAATCATTGTTAGCAAGAAAATTACTGAAGTATTTCATTCATATACTGATCATAAGACTTAACCCTAAAATTTTGTGATGTTGTTAAGGCTACTGAATCTCCTGATAATTATGATAATAATGATAATAATACCTAAAGTGAAAACCTAAGTGGAAAATAAAATATTCGGTTTAATTTATTTTTTGTAGCACTCTCCATTCAGCAACCTGATACAAATAATAATTTCAGCAGCTGATGATGATTATACTCTTATTTCATTCATATGTATTTGTTTGATCAGTTCACCGTTGAAGTTCTGTCTGTCCTTTCATAAATAACAGCAAATAATGAGACTCTGAAAACAACTTGATGTAACAAAGTCAATTGATTTTTAAAAATAATAAGTTCTTGCATTTGTTCACAGATACATGGATTTGCTTGACTACCCTGCTTATAAAAACACTTATTGCTGATGCACAAAGAAACTACAGTAAGTGGAGCATGCCCATCATGTAATGAGTATGGCATTTGTTTTCTGCATATATGTCTTCTCTGCCTTTCCATATTTGTGTTCACATGTATTCATGTAAAGAAGGAATAAAATATATATAAAAAAGAATCACATTCTGAGTCATAATACTGCTACTTTTTTTTTTTTTTCCTTTTTTTAAAAAAAATTGGGAAGCTTGTCAGAAACATCAGTTTGTAATTTGGTTTTGTGTGTGTGTTTTGCTGTTGTTGTTTTGTTTTTCCTTTCCTATTAAAAGGAGGAAAAACAGAAGTTAAATAAAATAATAAGTGAAATCAATGTCTATCTGAATTTCTCTGAAAAAAAAAACAAAAAAAAAAAAACAAAAAAAAACTTGAAAATAGAATTAATTATTTGTGGTTTTCTATTGTGCAGTAGAAAATACACATGGAATGCTAAACTAGTAATTTATTTTTCTGTAAATACTTTCCTGAACAAGCTCTGCCATCTTTTCTCAGAAATGTGACTTTATAACATTATAATGTAACCTTATAATTACAGTTCAATGGATAGATGCACATTAAAAGATGAAAGGTTTGTGGTTTTTGTTTTGTTTTGTTTTTAGAATTTTATGAACCTGCATTAGGCTGATTTTTCCAGATGAGGCTAATGTAGTCTTACATTCTTACGAATGTTTCTTACATTTGTCCCATGAATTTTTTAGAAACGAAATTTTTACCTGGTTTGGAGAAAAAAATGAGAAAGTTACATTGTTTTTCTTTAGTTTTCCTTTTCACAAACAAACATCAAATTATGTAATGTACTTAAACATTATATGGTATTGATTATGCAACAAGGCATTTGTTAGAGTTATGTAGGAAACATTCATTTTCTTTTCTAGTACTCTAGTAGAACAGAACTAACCTTGTTTTAACTTTCATGTATACGAATGACTAGACAGAACACAGACTATTGAGTATTTCAAAGCTGAATCAAAATTCACAGAAGGATGAATAAAACAAATAGCATTGGAAATTTTGATGGTTTTTTATAGCGGTTATATAACAACAGGTTACTCTCTCATACAGAAGACTAAATCCCTGTATTCTCTATAAAATTTTATATCGAAAAATGTCCAAAAGAAAAGTTTTGGTTTCAAACCAAATGTACCAAAATATAGCAGCTCCAAATAGAAATCTGAAACCTGCATACATACAACAAAAATATGTTTATAAAGAAACTAATCATAATGTTACAGGGTAAAATCATCTTCCATAGAAAAGAGCCGGAACTGGACTGTTGTTCACAGTAACTTCATAACAAAAGTGGCACCTTTTATATATTTGGTAAGTGTATGCAGAGGTATCAGAATTGCAGAGCAGTGAATGGCCAGAGGGATGTGGGCAAAAGCTCTTTGCCATGGCTAGGTTAACACAGGAGTTGAAGGCAGTCCTACAACCAAGCCACACAAGCCAAATGTCACAAGCTTTGATGATGTCCAACACACTGACATTTTTCCCCTCACATGGAAGCATTGGTCCATATAAACTGAAGTGCACATCCACTTCTGATTTTTCCTCTTCAAACTCTGGTTGAATTGCATGGAAAATTAAGTGCTTCCCAACAAATAAAAATCCCTCTATTTCCACATGGAAGATGCGCAGATTGAAATCATTAACTTTGTTATTAAACCTGCCTGTTGGCCCAATGTGATTGAGATATCTAAATTCACAGTGTTGACTTTGTAAGCCCCTCTTTGCTTGGTCACACAACCTTGCAGCAGGTGACTTCTGCACAAATCGCACACACAGACTGTTGCTTAAGCTGTGAGTTAAGCAACTACGAGCCTGAGTGGTTTCATCTTAGCAGTTTAAGCATCTCAGAAAGTTTCATTCCTCTAACAGCAAACCTTTAATTAAATAGAATATTGTAAAATATAAATAAATGCATCTGTAAACATGTTGGAGTGCAGAAGAACATGTTTTTATTTATACGATTTTAATAAAAGATATGTTTCTGGTTAAATCCCTTTGTGAGTGATCTAATATATAAAATGCAGTACAAAAAAGTGGTGAATCTGTGCACTAAGGCTTTAACCAACTTGGCACTTCCAGTTCAAAAAGATTATTGTCTCCTTTTTTTTTTCTTCTTGTCCCTTCCTTAAGTCCTTTAGGACAGAACTTAATAAGAACAAGCCTTGCCTTCCTGGATCAGAGCCAGTATTAATATGACAAGAACCAAACCAGGCCATACAGAGAAAGGTAAATATATATATATACATTTGTGAAAGAAGCTGAGGTTTTTTTGTTTGTTTTTGTGTTTTGTTTTTGTTTTTGTTTTTGTTTTTCTTCTAGATCTATATTCTCTGCCTAATGCCTCTAAGTTAGACGTCTGTTTGATTTGAAAAATAAAAATACTTTTTAATATCCTTTCTGTTTTAGTTGTTTAATATTTTGTCCTTTAAAAACAGCCTCTGGAGGTCATGTTATCCATTTAAATATCTAATAACTATAAGAGCTGTGCCTAAATCTTTGGTCCCATGACAATGAATCCCAGTGTCTATTTGCACTGTGCGTAGAAGTGTTTTTCTTCATCAGTTTGTTTTTAGTTAGCTCTGTTTCATTTAATGTCTCCATGGTCTTGATTACTGCCTGGAATAACATCTGTTTGCATATTTCTGGCTTCTGAGAAATGTTTCTGCTGTACAGCATCCCAGTATTTCACCTACAAAAAGCAGCATAAGAAACAACTGGAGTTGATTAAAACCTTGTATTTATGCTCAGCCTCAGGGACCAGACACCGAGATCTCATTGTTCAGCTCAGTCACCTTCCAGCGCGAAGTCTTGGAGAGAGCTGCAGACCTGGTGGTATGGTGGGCTGGTGCAAGTCTCACAGGGCCCCATGCAAGGAGAGCACACTGCAGGGCTTAGCCAGTTCTCCCTAGAAGGGGTTGCAGATGTACTTCACATCAGAGTGGCACCACGGCTATTCCACTTGGTACAGCCACTGTTGGCTTAAAGGAATTCACAATACACACAGCTGGCTAGCTGATTCTTTCCCGTATTAAATGTATGAATAAAAACATTTTTTTTTTCCTTCTGGTTCAGACACCTCCACCTCTTCTTTACTTTTTTTAAACATTGAAAACATTTTATGGAGATTAAAATTGCCCTTGCTTTCACATAAAATAATCAGTTTAGATTGACTTTTCTTGCTGTGAAAACAAATGATATAATACTTCACAGTCCTAACTGCAGCAGGAATGCCTAACTTCCCATTGCAATACCAACCAAACCTTTCCCTAGGATCACATGCTATTTAAAGTGTTTCATTTTCTCCAGGTACAAGCAGAAGCCTCATCAAAACTGTGAATTTCAGATAAGCTTTTATCAGACTTTTGCTGTAACCATCTCAGAAATGAGCTGTCATCAGCAAATTTAATCTGTCTCTGCCTGCTTTAATTGTTAGCACCATTTCTGCCAAATCCTTCACAGTCTTCATAGCATAGAAAGTTTCTTTAAGACTTTTAATTCAGTCAGCAGAGATTGCGCACAGTATATATATATTTTTTTCATATTTATGACTTACACATTTATAAAGGTGGAGGACCTTGATCAAGCAGTCGAATTATGGAAATGCAACTGCATCACTGGTATTAAATACGGAGTCTGAAATGTACAGCTGAGGAGAACCCTGCCAGCAAGAATAAAGCTCTAGGAGATATTTTACTTTATTTGGAGTGAGGATAAATAGAAGCATATTTTCTTTAATGCTGTGTGTCATGGAATTTTATTGGTTATATATGAGTAATTGCATAGGGTACCCAGTCTTAAGCAGGCTGAAGGACAAGAATGATGGCCTTACACTTAAAGTTGTTGCAGGAGGCCTCAACAGAACTGGGTTGTCTCTCTCACTTTGCCACAGGCTTTCTGTGTGACCTTGGGCAATTTACTTTGGCCTGGATTCTCTGAGGATTTGGTGATATAACAATCTTTGGAGTCTGGGTGAATGAGGTGCTCAAGTGCTTGCACATAGCTGACCCCATGTGCCTGGTCCTACCCATGAGCACTAATTATCACTGAATTTTATCTGCCAGTTGGTAGCCCAGCCATCAAGCACTGTGAGATCTTCATGCCGTTCCTCAGAGGCAGCTACAACCTGACACTCCTGACTGGGGATTTTTTGGTTCTCATCCAAAATTCTCTCACTCTTCAGCTCTTTTTACAATTCATTTATCAACATGTTAAGTAACATGCATACTAACTAAACCAAAAGGGATTTCTCTTACTTTTCTCCAGTGAATGCTATGACAATTTATTCATAAATCTAAAGCTAACTAGATGATGTGTACTGCACAACTAGGTAAGTGGGGTATACCTACATATAAACAATAGTGAGAGACTATTATTACAGCTCTGGACCTTACTGACATAATATATTTTTTGTGGTTAACTTAGGCATTCATAACAACTAAGTTGTTGCTTCATTATGATAGCAATTACAAAAACTTCTAGGCAATCTGTTCCAGATACACTTAAGCACTGGAATAAGACATCTTGAATTGTTATCCCTGGATAGTTTTAAAGTTAAACAAGTATCTCCCACAAATGTAAAATATAAAATCTTTGACTGGGAACGAAGTGGCTAAGTCATGTCAGTATCAGTAAATCTGTGATTCTTGAACAGCAGTGGTTCATTAGGCACCAATACACAGTCCTAGCTAATGACTATAGTCAGTATGTGGTGGGAAACTATAAAGCAGTGGAATTATATTTATCTAATTCAAAAAAAAATTAAAATAAATAAAAAAAAAAAAACTAATTTGCTGAGTTTGGCTTCTTTCTCTTTATTATTTCAAATGGTTGGCATTTGTATTTCTTTATTCTTGTGAAACGTGTTTGCCTATATGAGGATCTTGCAGAGTCCGTGGTAATTTGTTTTTATTTTGAATGTGTGCTTGTTCATTTGGTTGTTTGCTTTGGATAATTACATCCCTCCTGCCGTATCATTCCCTTTTGTAAGCTATGGGAGTTACTAATACAGCATGATTTACAAATTCAGATTATTCTAAATGAATATGCAATTTCAAATTCACTTTGTGCAATTTCAAGCATCCAAGTTTATAATATGCTTTTGCATCCATGCCAATAAATATCAAATCTGAATGCTCAGAAAAAGTGAAGACAAAAGGATATTTCTTCAATTCATCCATCTGATTTGAACCTTTTGTTTTGATCCTCAGTGACAGCTGTGTCAGATCTTGCCACAATCTTTATGGCTGTAAAGTGATTTCTCTTGTTGAGAATAAGAATTTGAGATTGTAAACATGATATTCCAGCCTTCCTGGTTTGGTTAAGGCAAGCCCTAGAATTCCAAGAATTTGAAGCAAGTCAGAAACAAAAATTTTCTTCTACAATACAGATGACAGCAAAGTGAGCAAAATGAAGATCAGTATTTCATCCACATATGGGTTCTTCCAGAATGTATGTGACTTCACATCTACTATGAAAGTCAAAAGGAGTCTCCAAATTCAGTGGATGAAGGGAATGTCCTAAGTACCATGAATAAAATTAGACATAATTTCTGGCCCAGTAGAAAACTATTTCTATTCCTCAAAAGTGGTTCATGCCTTTTCCTCTACACTATGTCCAGCAAGATGTTAGAATATCCGGGCTGTAGGGGAATTTTTCATAGTCCCTGGTATTGAACATGTAGCATGCAGCCTATAAAATTCATGAGTCAGTATGTTATGAAGTCAGTCACAAAGGCACCTAATTTCTCAGAACATACAAATACTGAGCCCCAAAAAAAAGCAAACAAGAAACAACAAACCAACAAGCAAACAAATGAAACACTTCATATGTGGTTGAAAATATGGAATAAATTCCAGTACAAAATCCTCTGAATGCAGAGAAGTATCAATAGTTAATACAGTCCCAAATGAAGTTATGTCCAATAAAGTGACTCTTGTAAATTGTGAAAAATACCCAGAGGAACTGCCTAGGGAGTTATTAACATTATGATAGTACATTTTTCTCATGTATGAGAATGGATCCAACAGGGATTCTTGATGTCACAACAATCTCTTATTGATACCTCTATATTAAAAAACTTTGAGTGGAAACCTGCTGACTGTACCTGAACTGTCTCAGGCAATACTGGTCAAAGTCAGTAGGAGTCTGTCCATGACTTCATGGGGCTGTTGCTCAGAAACATAATACTGCATCTTGCCATCTCTCCTCTATTCCTCCCAACTCACTTGTCGTTTCATTTCTTTGCCCAATTGTCCAGGAATTAGACAATACTGGAAATGCTTTTGTGGCATTGCTTAAATTTTTGCATCAAGCCCTACACAGTCAGATCTAGGAAGTGCAGGGTTCTCTCTTCCTCCTAGAAAACAAAGTAGTGGGTAAGGCTAGAAAGAGAAAAAACAGAGACATAGATACATATTCAGTATATAATATATATATATATTCCACTTGGATGTAGACTGAACTGAAATGACCTGTGGCATAACCAGTATTCTGTCTACAGATCCTTATTCCCCCAGTCATCCAGACTGGGAAGCTGGCCAGGCCCACCATGATTCAGATCTGCTGATATGCCTTTCTTCTCTTTGTGAAAATCAGTACACAGAAGGGAAGGGAGAGAGTGAAAGAATTGGGACAGATTCAGGTCATTTTCCAACAGAGAGACAAACCATAGCCAAGGTATACATAATTACCTGAGTCTAGAAGTGTTCTTAGGCCACCTTGTAGAGACAGAACCTATTTGCACCAAATGGACTGTTCATATAAGAAGGCATAATCTCACTGAAAACAATAATGCTTGTAAACAACCCAGTTGAAGAGCTACAGTGTACTGATATACTCTGCAAAAATAAGAATTCATAAAATGTTAGGTCAGAGGATGCCATTACAACTCTGGAATAATGCTGGCTAGGGGACTTCCTGACTACAAGCTTGTTCCAACTCCAAGACAATGTCTTTCTGTAGACAAGACAGAAAACATCTGATCTTCACTTAAAGATCTCCATTGAATAAGAATCCACCACAACTTTAAGCTGTTCTGTTGATTAATTAGCCTCACTCTCGGTTTTTAGATTCTATTTCTTACATGAATCAGTTTCAAAGAATGAAGTTGCACAACCTAAACATCAGAGGATTGACCAAAATGAAAGATGGTTTTGCTTCATCAGTACTGTTCCCTCTTTACAAAGCAGGATCAGAAGCCCCCAGGCCCCTCAGCTCAGACCTAGATACACTGCACCACTTGCATGGGCAGATCATCAGCTACCATATTGACATTTAAACACTGAATTCCTATGTCTTTTCCTTCTGAAGACATTTTTCTTCTAACTTTGAAGATTACAATGAAAAAAAAAAAAAAATTTTTTTTTTCATTACAAGAAATTTCATTTCATTTATTTCTTGAAATTTCATTACAAGAAATAAAATACAAGAAAATGAATTATTTGGTGGTGCAAATTTTTAATAAAGTGTTAATCTAAGGATTTCAGCTGTCCACTTTTATAAACCTTTTGGCTGCCTGTAACTTATTTACCATAATAGTCACTCGGTCCTTGGTGACTTGATTCTATTCTGTTCTTTTGCAAGTCCCATCTTCCTGTTTTTTTGTGTGTGCATTTTTTTTTGTGTTGTTTTGATGTTGTTGTTTTTTTCTCTAGACAATACAACTCAAAAGTTTTCATGCATCTCCTTGACAGATACAAACAGTATTCCCATTGTGTCCTTACTGAATGAAAAATTTAAGGTTCAGAGCTGGCATTGGAAGATTGACTGGATTCTAAATGATCTTTCTGATACCAAATGTAAAACTAGAGGGAACAGAGCACTAGTAATGAAGTGAAATACAAGGTTAAGTATTGGAAACTAATTAGTGAGTTCATCAGCAACAACTCTTTGATGGTCTGAACTGCTTCCAGAAAGATAAGGATACATTGTTGGAGAAAACAATTAAATCTCATCCCATACTTGCATAGAATTATTTCATATTCACATGCAAATCCAAAGACATGGATACACTCAAAATACTAATGCAATATAAATGCACAGACAGTGTGTTTTTCTTCTTGTTTACACCAATATGAATCAGAGGTAAATTAACAAGAGGTTTACAATACAAAACTGTTGTGATTTTAAGGAAATTCAGACCATCAGTCTCTGTTTTCATCAGCCTTATTATCAGTAGTAACTTACTTGCTTAATATTGCCATAACTAGGAATCTGAATATAGTATAGATCTTTATTGTTGTGGATAAAATGTGAACACATAAGTACAGTCAGAATCTTCTATCAGAAAAATTTACTCACACATACAAATAAATGGACAGACAGACTATCCATCAGCTTTCCAACTGAACCCATATTAACTCCCACATTCATTTTATATCAGTGTGACTCCACTGTAGTTTCCAATGGTTTATGCAAGAAGATTACTAATTCCATAAACATTGTGGGAAATCCCTTATTTTACTTCATTCGTCTTGGACTACTTAGTGGCAAAGGACAGAAATCCAAATCCAAATTCTCAATGGGAAATTCATTCTGCATTCATGAATGACTAGCTCCTATCCATCAAGTAGGACTGGGTCCCTTTTTCCCTTTCTCCAAACAAACTCACCAGCTCAACCTGTTAAGGAATCAGGCTGACAGTAAAAAAGGTGGTTGATTTTCTGGACATTAGAGTTTCTACCTGGCTCTTTTACCCTGCCTCTGCATCTGGGACCCACAAAGGATAAGTCTGAGTTGGAGCTTGGAACAGGCAGGATCCCTGCCATTGTCATCATCCCCACACATGGGACAGGTATCCCGACAGGAGTTACTACTGCTGCAGGGTAATACAGTGCTGCCTACATGCCTCTGCAGCACAGGCTCCTGCAGAGCTCCTGCCACAGCTGTCACCTCACAGCAGCAGGGGCCTCTGCCGACCGCCACTGGGTTCCTATACTCACTGCAGTCACTGGGAGCTTACTCCCTGGCTGATTTTCCTCTCTTGGTGAGGAGGAAGCATAGCCTCGCTGAAGTCACCTTCTCTTGCAGCCTGCTTTTCTACACCACTTTGCATTTCCCTATTTTGTCCCCAGGATGGGACCACCGTTTCACTGGCTCACCTCTCTGGTGTCACTCAGATAGCACAGGCTGGGACGTGAGCACAGAATGGTCTCCAATTCTTCCTTTCAGAGAATAATGGGCTGTAGAAAAGGGTTTATTGTTCCTGGGATAATGCTATGTGATGACTAAATTTGGTGAGGAAATGGCCATCCAAGCATTACTGTAATAATGCAAGCACTCATTTATTTATCTTTTGATGAGGTTCCAAGGAGCCTAATCAAGTTAGAGACTCTTTATTGTTACTTTCCCTACTCAGGATTTTGACAACTTATTTGATGTTTAAAGCTGGATTTTAACTATTAGTTTGGTTTTCATTTTGCAGTTTTTGACTTCGTGAAAAATGAAACTGACTGTAGCCACATGATCTCAATCTTCATTACATGCTGAAAAAAAAATGTGCAGTTTCCTGGCATCCCCTTAGGTCCTAAATAATGAAGATGGTAGCTTGGATCTAGGGGTAAGTCTGGGATTTATAGTGACTGTGTGGAGCAGGTTCAAGGATCTAAATCATGTAAAACTCGTACAGAAGTTTCCAGACTAATCTATCTATGTACTCAGTGGGAGGAAGCATGCATCAGCAGGAGAGGAAACAAAACATTATGTATTGAATGCCTAAAGTAGAAAGTACTGGGATTCTCTCATTGCCTTGTCCATCTCTCCTCCCAGTCACATACCACATTCTTCTGGGAATCAGACTTCATCTCAGACTCTGGGAATCTGAAGAAAATGACACTGCATAAGTGAATAAGACTTGGAGTCTTTTTGTGAAGTGGTGCTCTGCACGGCTTCTTCCCTTTCCAGATGAGATCACTTGAAGACAGCCCAGCAGAAGTCAGAGAAATTTACTCACCACAATGGCTATTACAAAAAATAATAATGCAAAAAACAAACAAAAAACATATAAACAAACAAAAAACACTATTACTAGAAGTTCCTGAACAAATATGTTTGTGAATTGCAAAGGTATCTCTGAATCAGTGCCTCCAGGGCATGTCTTCCCTGCAGGGTAGTGTCACAGTATACTGCTTTATGTATAGTTTGTGAAAAGCTCAAGGGTAACTCTTTATTTATTTATTTATTTATTTATTGGAGATAATACTTTTTCCATAGCTATATGTACCAGCAAAGTCAGGAGAATTGGGGTCCAGTTTCCTGAATTTCTGTGTCAGGCCTTGAGCTGATTCCAGGCAAGCTGACTCTCAGACCACCTCCGGTGCCTGAATTTTCTAACATGTTTTGGTACACTGATCAATAGGGTTCTTTTTCCCTTCCCAGCCACAGAAACTGCACAAGGTGAAAAAAAATGCCACTGAATTAATATTTATTTTGCAACATAAAAGAGCCCTGCACTATCTACAAATAGTCTAATTAATTTGGATTAATTTCATGTGCAAAGTTTGGCTCTGAAGGTGTTGATGGAGTAATACATCAAAGAGGCTTCACCTCTGTAAAAAATCAATGCTAAAGTAACCTTGATTACTGTCTCTGTTGATGTCACACGTAACACTAATCAGTCATGGTTTGCACTGAACACTATTATGAACAAATATTATTCGTTTTCTTATTGGCATTTTTGAGACCCTGGGATAATATTCACTGCAGTTCTTTAAGAGGAGGTTTTCACCTTAGGGAAATTGTACAGGTTGCTCAGGAGCACATGGTCCTAAAGAAAAATAGAATGAATCTGAAAATCGAAAATAAGGGGACATACACTGCCATGGCACAAGGAGACACTTGCCTTCCTCCCCCTCCCCTCTCCTTTCCCTCACTATCTCCTTCCCTGCTTCCCTGCCCACCTCCCCTACTCCTTTCCTTCTTTGATCTCCTTCTCCCCTCTCTTCTCTTCTTTCTCTTTCCTTTTCTTGCCCTTTTCTTCCCCTTTTCTTTTCTTCTTTTGTCACCCTCGCTTTGTCACCCCCAACTCAGAACTAGAAAGTACATTTGAAACAGTGGCAGGTTTCTGGAGGGAACGCTTTCTAATACAAGAGGGTGATCTCTAGAGATGTTGGGTCTGAAATACCTGACCTGTGAGGTATCTAAGCCCAATACAACCAAACAAAACCTCAGAGTGAAAGCACCTAGCTCACCTTTAATAAGGCTCTCTATTGATTTTTGTGATTGCTACTTTTATTCTTCAGAGCAAGCAAGCATCTGCCACCCAGCTCCTGCCCTTCTGTCCCCTCCCTTTTGATTATTCTTAATATTTTTCAGGCCCTCAGGATTCCTTCCTCTCACCCTTCAAGTTCCTGTAACTAATTTAAACCCATTTATTTCAGTGGTATGGCGAGTTCATTCTGTTTCAAGCACCCCCTGAGAACAATTTCTGTATTTATATTGGCTTCAGGGCACTCTGCATGGAACCTTCAAGTACTATCAGGACCAGATAGACATCTTACCTGGGCTCTCTGCAAGGTGCACCTTGGCTATGATTGTACTTGAGTGGCAATTCTCCCTGGTTTTTCTTCTTGTCTTAGTAGGTAGCCTGCCCAGACAGTAGGGCTGAATCCCATGATGGAAAACCACTCTCTGTGGTGTACCGCAGTCCTATTCCCCTGGTTGTCCACATCCTGAAGGGCAGTGTGGCTTCCTCTGTGACTCCTCCCTCTCCTTGAAGAAAATTTGGCAAGGAGGGAGACAGTTCCCAGCCAAGTGTCCTCCCAGCAGAGGTTAAAGCTTAAATAAAGCCCAAGTGAGGAGCAGCATTCCAGACAAATCTGCTCTGTTATATAGGCAAATCCTCGGTGGATCAAAGTTATAACTAAGTTATTCCACCTCTACTCACATGCCATCTTCCTTTTTTCCCCACGTTTTCTCTGCACACATTTCCTCAGGGATAAAGCTTAGTTTATGCTTTTTTTTTTTTTTTTTTTTTTTTTTTTTTTTTGTCATGAGAACAAATGACAGAGAGAAGTTTGAAGTGGGTTCTTATATTTGTCTAGTTTAGCTAGAATAAATTAGCTCAAGACAGAAAAATATCTTAAGACACTTCTGTCACAGAAACAGTCAAGCATGACTTATGGATTTCAGCTGATGGAAAATATGTTAAAAAATTCATCCCAATTTTTAGATACAGTGTGAGTAGCAAGTGTTTATTTACTAGTTGGAGAATGGGGCAGATCTGCTATACTGGTTCTGCCTAGTATAGCAGATGGTATTTGCATCATGCAACATTGTTTTCAAACCCACATTAAGACAACATCCTGATTTCAAACCATGCAGCATCTGTCCCTGAATAGGATGAATTAACCACAAACACACAAAGAATGAAAACAAATCTTATACCAAAACTGAGTGGATATGAACAATGCATGTACTCAAACATGCCAGGTTCCTTTCCTTAGACTAAAGCATGGGATTAATGTCATATTTTGTCAAGTAATCTTTCTTGGTGCGGAGGAAAGTGTTGGTCTTCTCATGAAATTTTGATTTGTGAAGTGTGCTCATTTTCCTTGCATTTTTCAAATCATCAGACAGAAGAAGGAAAAAAGAGGAGATGGTAAAGGTAGAGGAAATAAAGCGTTGTTGATGTTCTCAGGATCCAAGGCGACTGGTCAGTCACGGACGGATGCTTTGGGCTGGCAGCCTGGCCACAGCAGATGTTGCTCTGGACCCTGGCTCATTTCCCAGGTCTGGGATGTCATCTGGCTTTTCGAGTCAGGCCCTTTTTCTTTACCAGTCTTTTTAAGACCAAGCAGAGCTAGACAACCTGTCTCCTCTCGTCATGCCGATAACTGTGCAGTACAGTAGATCTCAAAGTCAGATTTGCAAAGAAGGTTTACAAACACAAAAAGGAGAAAAATGAATGGGAAGGAATCAGAGAGGAAGGGAACAGAAAGTGCTGTTCCTTCTTGATTCAGTGGTAAATATCCCTACTGTTGCACTGAAGTCATAATGTTTATGAAAATATGGTGCATGAGGTGAAGAGTGAGCTGAGAAATTGAAATTTTATTTTGTCCCTCCCAAGAGAATTTTCCATATTCTTTTGATGCATACTTATTTATTTATTTATTTATTTTCACGAGGGCAACGAATAGACAATCTCACCCAATTAAAAACTCACCTCATATATTCATTTTAACCTAATTATATATATATTCTTTTTAATCTTGTTTGAGTTTACACAAACCAGTTCTGGTGGACCTTTTAGATTGTACTTATTTTAGTCTTCCAACTTCATTTCTGCTCTCACTCTGCCCCTACCTGTTGGGATAAAAGAATGTACGGGTTTTTAAACTTCTGCCTCTTTGCTGGCAGATAAAATTATTTCAGAGGAGGCCTGTCACATCACTGGTGTTACAATACCTTCTCTATTGTGTTGGTGCTTGACTGACATCAATCCCATAATTGCTTTTGGATATATTAAAATTGTTTTCCTTCCTTTCCCTTGGCAAGTAAAGCAGTGAGAACCTGGAGAAAACACCCAAACAACAGTACACACTTAAAGGCTGATTTCTGCAGAATAAAATTTTATTCTCACCCTCTGCCTCCAAATGTTGCCCAGAGGAGAGGAGAAATAGGAGAAATTATATTTGTATTGAATGCATGCAAAAAAAAAAAAAAAAAAAAAAAAAGATAAATTTGGAAAGTTTCTTCATTCTAATTTCTTACAAGGTTTCTCATTTTTCAAGTATCCTAAAGGTGGTAAAACTTTACTTGTGGTCTTGCTTAATGCTATAAAAACAGTAAAAGTTAAAAAGATGCAAGGTGACATAGTAACAGACCTGATGCTGTGCAGGCTTCTTGAAGACTAAAACTTCATTAAATGTCAACAGGGACAACATCAGGCTTTCAGTCTATTCCTTTGTTAGAAAAAGAAAAATCCTTTTTGCTTTGCAAGTAAGGAAGTGATTCTGCTACTTGTCTGTGGCGAGGCATAGACTACTACTTTTGGGTTTTGGCATGCAAAGATCAGTCTGGGGCAGCATGCAGCCAGTAGGCGGCAGTCTTGAAATTGCAGGGTGAGCCTTTCTTCCCAACTGGTTTACAGGCTGTTGAAGCCTAATCTAAAAACAGTCTGAACTTGAACACAAGCCTTAGAAAGTCAAGCCAGCAGTACCTATAGGAATCTGCCAAGGCTGATACAACAAAGGTGTGTGGGTTTTATCTGTTTATTTATTTATACGGATTGCTGTATAGGGAATTCTGTTTCTTGGTGTTATTCCTTTAAATACATGGGCAGCAAAGAAAAGCTGACAATGGTATCTGAGATAGCAATGGACATCCAAACAGCAAAGGTGACTGAAAAAATGATTTGCTGAGGAAGTTTTGATGTTACGTGTTATGTTCATATAGTTACTTAAAGGAAGCTATAAGGATATTTCTTAGAGCTAGAGATATAAGTGGACATGAGTATGTCAGGAAAATGAAACTATAAGTAAAATGAAAAAAGAAATCAAAAGTGAAGAGTGGGACTCTTCTATCTAATTTCATATGCCCACAGAGTAGATATCACTGTCAGAACCAGTCATTCTAGGTTCTTTCCACAATCAGTAATAAGAAATATGCACTTTGCTCATAATTCTCCAGCCTTCTGTCAAATATCTCTTTTAGGACAAGATGAATGGTACACTTTAAAAATTTAGGATTCCTTCCCAGGAAGGAATTTAAAAATAATAATAATAATAATCAGATGTTTGGATCAGCTGTGTATATGTACACTGAAAACATCTGCAGCTGTATTAATCCTGCCTTACAAATTAATTGGACTGTGAAGGCAAGCTTATTGGGTATATCTACATTAGCAATTTAGTGCAGATACTCTTTTTCACATGAATTTCCCTTGCTTCTATATGACAAGCCTTACGGAACCACACTCTAGTGCTCAGATGATATGGGCAAAGCTGTTTCCCTCTCAAAGCAAACAAAGCTGAGGTCACACAGAAGGACACCATCTGAAGCTCACTACTTGCAAGGGCAGTGCAAGCACAGTCCTCCAAACGTTAGTTCTGTGTGTCATGTGTGCCTTGGATTGGTGGCTGGCATGGACGTCATGGACAGTGGAGACATAATGTGGACATACAGTCTTAAAACAGTAACAGATAAGAGCACATCAAGTAGCAGTCCATCCCTCTTCACACCATATTGGTGATAGTATATCAGGTAATGCAATCATAACCTTAGAAAACCCTTAACAAAAAGACAAAGCAGCCTATGTTATGTAGTGCAGGGTCAGGGATTAAACCCCTCCAAATTTTTTGCACACTTACCCTATGTCACTTTTCTTTAAATTTGATTTATTCTCCATGTATTGAATGCATGCATATACAGTGTAACTGCAAATCATGACTAGAAGATCCAGATCATCCTGAAACCATCATTTTCTGTATCTGTTTATAGTCAAGCAGTGGTATCATAAATACACAGATACCATGTGCATACCAATGCTGTGTGGCATTTGCACAATTTCAATGATTTCCACAAACATAAGCATTTGACAACCATATGCAGTAATGCTGATCTCTGCAGGCACTAGGGACATGACAATGATTTCCAGATGCCCAGCTGGAATTACTGCTCCTGCTTCAACTAGCCTGCCAAACCCTCTCTAATCCCGTGCACTTACTGAAAATAATACTAATAATACTAATACCAAGATATCCTTGAAGTCAGCAGTCATAAATTGATTGAATATAAATTAAATGGAAAATAAGCCAAAGCAGGTCTTCAACTGGGTTACTCAATTTCAAAAGAGAAAACTTTGACAAATTACATGAACAGGCAAGTGAAGTCAATGGAAACAAAAAGTTCAGGGGCTTGCAGTGTGACAGATTCCTCCAAACTCTTTAAGTCAGCAGTGAAAAGTTATCTGAAACTTGCACATCAAGCAACTGCAGACAAAACTTTCAGGAAAGGTTTCCAAATGTATTTGGATGTATAGCCACCTCAAAAAGGACATTAAGAGTAAGCATAAAGCCTACGAGAAATCGAGAGAAAAAAAAGATTGATCAGCAAATAAAGGTACACCTTAGAGGTCATGAAGTGTAGAAATAATGTAAGAATTGCCAACAACCAAGCTGAGTTAGGCCTTTCAAAATATATTAAAACAAATAACAAAAAAGCTCTTCAGTCACATAAATAAAAAAGAAAGAGCAGCAAAAAGTAGGAATAGTATCATACACAGCAATCTTGGGTAAAGATAAGGTAGTATACATCCAATTCTTTGTATTTTGGCTCAATTTGCAGTAAATAATCATTAACGGGCAAGATAAGAGATTAAAAATGAAGTACAGAAATTAAAATAAGATGCTTATGTATGAGAGAAAAGCAAGTAATATTTTGCCTGTTAAAATAAGTAAACAATAAACAGGCTTTCTGAATTGTAAATTACCTCCTACCAGGTAAATATTCTAACCATAGAATAAGAGTACTAAATAACATTAGTTCTCTTATTTCATAACATTTAAATTATTTGCTGTTTGGTGACAAAACTTCAAAGACATGACAAAATATCACCGATCTTTCCCATTCCTCATCTAAAATAGGTTATGTCTACCCTAAGAATTAGGATGCTCTCTGAGAGATGATGGGAATTATACTTTTGGCAAAAGGGACTTGCCCAATTGTACTGCTGAGACAGAGCAGATGGAGCTCACCTCTGCCTAACTTAGGGGACAGAGAGTTTGCCACTTTATGCTCATTCTGGCACAATCAACAGGTGCTCTGTCATGCTCAATTTTCATATCACATCACTGGGTTTAAATCTCACTCCATGGATTCTGCTTGTAAAGTTATTGTATTAAAGGTGGGGGAAATCATGTCTTCTACCTGTGGCCCTAATTTTTTGCAGGGCGTGAGTTCTGGCTGTAACAGGCAAGGTGCTCCATACCTATTCCTCAGGGAAAATGAAGAGAGAGAATGAAGATTCCTCTTTATCCTCAGCCTTTTCCTTTTGGCTGTGTACTCAAGAAATAAGCTTAAAAGCTTCTCAGTTTTACATATGCTGAAGAATGACAAGGAAATGGTTGTCCAATAATATTTGTATAAATAAACCATTATGTAATACTCAGAATCCAGGAATTTCTAATCAAGTATCCTAAATATTAGGTTACCTGGACATGTTTTGCCTCATTAGCCCAACAAATCTGGCTTTCTTTTTGGCATTGTGGCACAGCTCAACCAAAAAATAGAAAGAAGAATAAAGTCACTGAGGAGAGGAGATATATAGTCTTGAATTAAATCAGATGGAAATATAAATAAATATACTAGGTCTTAAATCAGACCTCTCACCTTTCACATGAATGTTGCAGTAAATAAGAGATGGGTCATCACTGGTGGTCCTAGCCTGCTAGATTTGTTCAACGTACAGAGTTATAGATCACAGTCCTCCAGGAGTCTTTGTCAGGGCAGTACTTTGTTTCTGGTGAAAATTGTATGTGCAAGCTGAAAATTTTCTGAAACTAAAATACTCAAACACATGCAACTTTTCAAGACAAAACTGTCTGAAAAGACTGGAAGCTTCTGCTATTTTTCCTTTTTAATGGGATTGTTTGGCAGGCACATCTGAGTGAAAAGTCAGTATAACATCTTCATTTGGAGATATAAGAGTGTGTGGGACAAAGCGATAGCCTGCTGTTCGGATAATTAAAAAGCAAAAAGAAGGAAAGAAAGAAAGAAAAAAAAAAAAAAAAAAGAAAAAGAAAATGTGACTTTCTATTATTGTATAAGATATGGGGAACCAAAGAACCATTTCAAATTCTTGTTCACAAAAGTGCCAGTATTATATGCTTTTAATAATAAGTTTACTGTTTGTATGAAATTTTTGTTTTGTTTTATAATAAAGATTACTACCAGCAGGACATTAAAATATATTATGAAAGATTTATACATTCATCAGTTCCTTCATAAAGGTCATTTATATCACTCAGTAAAGACAATAAGAAATGCCTTTCTAGAGAAACAACTATTCTTAATGAGACCACCTACTCCTTTCTTCCCTGCTGAAACCAGTTAGATGTAACAATTATTTTTTTTTTAATAGAATAAGCTCTATAATACTCAATGAAGGAATGTTATCCAAGTATTTTTATATAGGGATTTACTATAAGGGGAACACTTTAAAATAAAAATCTGGTATCTTTGGTCTGGGTAGGAATTAGCCTGATTCTCTGGACTTCTGTAGAGCTCCATTAGGTTATGTGCTTCTGGAGTCTCAGGGGAGGTATGGCAAGTATATGGGCATCTAAAACAAGCAGGTCTGAGTGAGACTTTCCAAACAGCCTGGCTGTATAACTAATAGATTTGAATCTATTTGTGCTCCTGTGCTTTGGTAAACCCAAGAAACCCTTTGCAATGCTAAATATCTAAGATATTCTTGTTGTATTTCAAGTCTCCCAGGTTGGTTTATAAAAATAAAAATAAAAAATAAAAATAAAAATAAAAGTCTAGTTCACCTTCCTTTCTTCCTGTTCAGGTGTCTTTTCTCTTAATGCAGATCTACTTGCATTATTCAGGAAAGTCTACGTAAGAAAGACCACTAGCTGGTGGTGGATCATTTCAATGCACTGACTGCCTGTCAGATAGAGGAAAACCAGCTTGCCTTTACACTGGATGTGTCAACCAATTTGAGCAAAACATCTCTGAAAAGAGGTACTGGTTTGGGGACCCAGTTTTATGATTTCTGGACCTGCAAATGATGACAGCTCTGCTTCAACAGAACTTAAAATTATGCATAAAATTAAGCTATGTCTAAGTGCTATTACGAGTAGAAATGGAATCAAGCATGATTAAATATATATATATACTTTATTGAACATCTTGTTCATATTCAAGAATGAAATAAAGATATAGTTTTTTGGCTGATAAAAGGACCGACCAGTTTCTAAGCCAGTGTTCATCTGCCAAGATGCAAAAAGCCTAAGGAAACCATACACCTGCAGAGAGATGGCTGAGAGATGGCTCTGCTCTAGAGTGCACGCAGAAAACACACAGGAATTACCTGCCTGTTAGAGGCTGCAGTGACATTTGAAGAGTTAACAGCATGCATCTCAAGCTTCAGGCAAATGAGACTTCCACCCTGCTGCAGCACATTGGTCAGACACGTGCCCCCTGCCCTCCCTTAAAACTACAGAGACATGACATTTTAACTTGAACAAGCAAGCCATCCATAGAAAATAACACCATGACAACTGTCTGTTGAAGCTGCCTCCCTGGGTGTGAGATCCGTATCGCCTGAGCATACATCACCACTTAACAAAACAAATGTGCTTCAGAAGCTGGTGGGGTTTAGTGCAACTTGGAAACTACTTTCTTTGTGGAGCTCACTATGAACTGCCTGCTGATAGGTGTTATTTAAAATGATGGTGACATCAAGATAGAAAGGCTATAGTTACTGTTAAAGCCACAAATGGGAAAAGAAAGGAATGTAAAAATTCAGCTTAACTGTTATCGTCTAGGACTCATGTGGTTCTCTTGTGTGTGAATGTGCTTTTTGTTTGTTTTTGCATTATTGCTTGGAAATAGCAGAGTTATTTATTTCCTTTCTAATATGTTTCCATCAGCGGGATGCTATTCTTTCCTTTAGGACAATAAAGGGTATGAACCTGGAAATGTGTGCAAGAACTTAACTTTAATACTTAGGCAAATAGTCCCACTGAAGGCAATAAGAGTATTTATTTCTTGATCAGGAGTTGCATTGACATACAGTTCCTTCAAAATTATAGTTCATTGCCTGATTATTTCACTCATCAATGTTAAACAGAGCTTTAAAATTTACATTTAAACCTTTTAAACAAACAACGGAAAGATTTTGCATTGCTGCTTTTGAAAACACGAAAATTTACACAAACATTTGGTAGGAAGAATAAATAAAAATAAAACAGTGTATTGTGGACATGAAATTCCTTTTGAGTCTGGCCCTTTAACAGATTTTGTTTGTCCTTCTAACTCACAGTAGATACAGTGTACAGCTTTCATTGTGAAATTAAACTCACAATGTTTCATGCAACATGATTATTCCTTTGCCACCAACTAATTATCTAAAAAACAAAACAGAACAATAAAATATATGAATTATAGCAGAACAGTCACGGCAGCTGTTTGCACTTTGGCAAGTTTCATTTTATTTAAGTCATTTTCATCTCTCAGCACTTTTTAAGTTATTGAGTGGTGTTGTTATTTTTGTTTGTTTGGTTGGTTTTTAGTTTTGCTTTCTTTTAGTACATTTTTATGTTTATATCCATAGACATAAATATATGTATGTATGTATGCAAGTAGGGACACATATAGATCATGCATATGCACATTTCATATGAGATGCAGGAACCGAACAGTAGTGGATGAATATTTTTTAAAGAAACTCGTCATGTAAAGAATGTAATTTAATATACCAGAATTTAATATTCTAGAACAGGAACTAATATTACAGGAAAGAAATGATAGATAATGCAAGCAAATATTTATATGTGATAGTTGTTTAATTCCTGCCTAATTACTAAAAGATTTATAGGATCGTGGAATTTTATCTATAAACCTTATGGGTTCCTTGGCAAAAGCTCAACTGATTTATTTAGAAGGGAAATGACTTACAGACAACTAGATTCCTGACTTCAATGGGATCACATGGAAATTCAGATCTCCAGAGGATCATCCAATCAAGCGAACAGCTACAGGAATACGGGTGGACACAATCAAAGGCATTACCTCCATATTGTAAGTTACAGATATATGCAAGTAATTTGTTAAATGTGGCCTTCAAATCTAGACAGGCATAGGCCAATATATTTGTATGCAAATTGTTCTTCCTGCTTTAAGTTGCTAATCATGGTCATTTTTGTTGTAATTGTATACTTTCCCCATGTGGAAAAACGTTACTGTGGTGCATTGAATAAGCAGCATAACCAATTTTGTGTCGCCTTAACAACAGGCTTACCATTCAATTAAACATAGTAGGGCTAGTCCATAGAGAGATAACAATCCAGCTGTCTCAGTAGCTTCCAAATACCTTACCATCAAACAAAATAAATTTTGTCATGCTTTTGGCCACTCTAATGACCATGGACCTGGCTTTTTACTGTAAATTTACATCAACAATGCAAGTGTAGAATGAATGCCATGTCACTGTGATATATCATCTGAGCAAAATGGCAGCAGACTGCACCCTTTTTGCAGAGGACCTAAGAATGACAAAAACCACAAAGTCCTGTATTGGATCATGGCTGATGGCAGGTGAGATTCCTAATCTTTTAACAATTGCCAGGATCAAACAATGATACCTTTGTCTGCTCATCTCAGCAGAACTTATTAAAGGTAGATTTCAAATGTATTTTTTCCATTTGATCTTTAACATTGCATTTGCAAAAATCGATCTCTGTCTACAAAGAAGGAGGAAGCATTTACAAATATAGTACCCCGCTTAGTTCTTTGCCAAGAGCTACATCATTATTTACTTCTTGCAAGGCACTCCAAAAAAAGCCAACTCCATTCTTTAGACCCCCCACACTAGTAATCCGCAGTACAGTCACCATTCCCAACATCTGCTATTTTTTCTTTTTCTTCTTTTCTTTATACAATGCTGCACTTGGTGGATTTCAGCTGCTATCCAGTTATTTGGCAAAAGGATGTGAGAATCCAGCTTCTTATGGGCTTTCAGTGTGTGTGGGATTGAGGTAGCACAGCAGTTCCCTCCTTTTTCTGAGACTGCTGCCGCAGCAGCTCCAACAACAAAAATGCACAGTCGGCGGTTTCTTTATTTTCATCTTTGTAGCACTCTTGGCACGGAATTCTGGAATGGATAAATTAAAATGGTGTCTGCCTAATCCCTCTGAGAGATTTGATTGCAACTTAGACTATAGCATTTCCCTTGAACTGTCTTAAAAAATGGTTAAGCTTTTGAGCTGGATCTTCATTTTGATGTAATCAATTTTAATATGTAACATATAGGATATATTCTTTAAACTCTCAGATACAAGTTGCGGAGCAAGGTAGTTCACCTGATGACGTATGACAGACATAAGTGCCTTCTATACAGGAACACACAGCAAAGGGCTTTATTCATGTTGCATTTCCTCTTAATAAGATCATCTAAGAGAGCCCAGGAAACATTGTATTCCATATCTTAGATTTTTTCTTCTTTTCTTTCTCAAGTGAAAAGATCTTTTCTGTGCTTCTGCATTCAAAAAATACACACTTTACAGTGAAAGCACGATGGATAGATGGTCCTGGAGAATTAAGTTTTCTATATACAGAAATGATATGTATTAGAAAGTAGTCCTTGCTATCAGTGCTTCAGTACTGATGAGAAAACACCAACTGCAAATTTAAAAAATGGCTCTTTCCTTCTAGAAATTGATACTTTGAAACTGCTATATCACTTATGAATTTGTCAGCGTCTTTTAAAAATACCAGTATAGCTACTCGTGCATTAAACCCTGGTGAAAGATAATCACAGTGTTTGAACTATTAGTTCAGAGATTACCAGACCTAATAAATACCTGCTTCCAGCTTTTTGTCTTTCTCTCTCCCTTACCTTCACCATGTGAATTCTCTGATGTTTAATAAAGTATGAGCATCTGAAGGTTTCAGTAAGGGGAGTATGACAATGGTGTCTTTTCAAGCTGTATGTTTTCCCAGCAAAACAGCATTGTAGCAGTATATGACAGAATGTCTTTGAAACCTTTATATTTCTGTCAAATTTGGATGAAATCACCCAATTGTATGAAAAGATACTGCAGATGGACAGAGAGAGAGAATGGGAGAGAATGTGTATTTGATGAAGACATACACAAAACATGGCTATTCAACAAAGAAAATAAAATGTATTGTACTTTAAATGTGATTAAACCAGCTGCAAACACCTACAGAGCTGACACCTATCACTGAATCTATTATATATATATATATATATATATTTGAGAGAAGACGTGGATTTAAGGAGAGGAGGAATTATGCTCTCCTTGTCCTATTTTCTCTGTACTGGCTATAAAGAGGACCAGGGTTGTCTCATTCAGACATTGATTCTCTACTGCATTTAGTCACATGTATCCTTTCCTTTCCTTTCC
>CM021729.1:5165938-5182243 GCA_011074415.1 Stictonetta naevosa | reverse complement strand
ATTTTGACTAAACACTACCAGAGCCTAAAGACCTTCAGGCAATGAAAAGGTGAACTTTTCTCATAAACAAATTTGTCCTTTTGTCTTCAAACAGGACACTGCAGTGTAAGAGCTGAATACAGAGGAGTCTTGACTAGTGTACTTGGAGAGTGTATAAAGAAGTGCACCCAGAATTTTTGGGTGCCTATCAGAAATGCACTTCTGAATCTCTTGAGATTTGTGCATCTCTACTTCCCTAATCACCCATTTAGCTTCTGTCTGCTGTAACAGGGATACTGGAAAAAATGCATCAGCAGTGCTGCCAAATGGTCTTATTTCGTAAAAAAACAAACAAACAAACAAACAAAAAAGCTGTATTTACTGTGGAAGATTGGAAGGGAATTAAAACCCCACATCCTGCCTCAAGTCTAGGAATTGGAGTGTGAAGGCCCAACAATTAGGGGTTTAAGAGCAGCTAAAACCTTGGCTGAGATGAAAGAAAGTTATTTTTTCTCTGACCAGGCTTTTAATCTTACTTGATGATCCACTTCTGCCTGCTGTAAGGAAGGCACTTGTCTGAGAGGCATTATGCAGGTATAGCTGGACTGTGACAAGGAGAGGTCACAGCTATTCAGTTCTTGGGTAGCCCTACCCAGATGACATAAAGCTATCAGAGATTTTATATGATGAGACAGGAATGGACTGCTTAAGTTTCTAGTTAAGTGGCAATTGCACATCATTCAGTGCTTAGATATCTCATGGACAGAGAATGGAGGATGAAAATACTACATTAGCTATCAACTTTGAATGCCTTTTTGGAGGAACATTGCATGGTAGTGTTCTGAACACTTGGTCATACAAGGGTGACACAGATCATGTCTTAGTTCATAATTAAGGCCTTGTTTTCTAGTGGTTTGGGGCAGCCTTAACTCAAAACTTAGCCTTCTCCACTGAGTTTAGTTCTCTGGTCTGTGGACATTTCTAGTTTTGTTCTATCTAAGTCTGCTCAAACTGACTATTTTATTTTTTCCCCCCACAAAACCTTTCTGTACTGTTAAATCAAAGTATGGAAAAAGTGAATCCCAGGAAAAATGCCAACGAAAAGACACAGAGACTGATTACGTTATTAAAGCAAGAGCATTCATTGTGTCTTCTCACTCCTGCTTGCATTATCCTGTCCCTTCTCCTGAGATGAGTCTGTCATGTGTCTTACATCTCCTGAATCTTATGAGACACTTTGCTTAGCTAGGTAAGCAGAAAATTATCTGGAGTATTTCATTATTCCATTCTCTGTTTTCTACTGATAATGAGCTGAACTGTACCCCAAGTGCTAGATCTGTATAAAGGACCAGGCTGAAAAAACAGAGCTGGGGGAAGACAGCAGAGAAATGGAGGCATTCCTTTCGGTAGCAAGGGGCAACTTGGGTGGGTTCAGCCAACTTGCTGACTGCACTACAAGAATCTGGTTAATTATTAAGCTAATAAGGTTGAAAAAACAAACAAACATTTTTTCCTCTCCCAGAGCCTACATCTTTTAGCATTTGAGCAGGGACAAGAACACAGCCAGAAAGCTCTGAGAGACTAAGATGAGCAGAAGCTGGCATGCAGTAGCCATTCAGCCCATTTATGTTCCTTCAAAGGCCTATCATTTCTGTTCAGATACTGCTCTTGACCAACCATTTGTGTGGTATTCCTGGACAACCCTAATGTGAAAAAAAATATTAAATATATTGTGATGATTTTGCCCCTCAACACATTTTTTGTTAGGTGTTCATTGAGTTGTTTGATCTTTCTAATTGCTTTTAGTCCTTAAACAGTTATGGAGTCGGGTGCAATCATGTCATTCCTTTCTTCAGCTCCTGAGCTGTGGTGACAATTTCAGTCTCAGTTCTTCTGTTGACTGCTCACTGCAAATCTGCCTTAAAATGTGGAGTACTTGGAGACCTTTGTGATGCCACAAAATACATGTTTGCCGTGTAGGGCAGAGAGCTGATGGAGGGATTACGCTTTGTGAAGCTCAGTCTCTTCCAACTGTTGCCTTGGGAGAGTTGCAGATTTGTCCTTCCCTTGACCCAGAGCCATGTGCCATCTGGCTGGCTGTATTTTACTCATGACATGTTTCCTCTAACAACCTCTTCTTCTTCTTTGGAGAATTAGGTCTGCTCCTGGAAAGTGGGAGTAAAGCATTTCAAGCACACTAGGGCATGCACTAAAAATGATGAGGAGACCTGTTGAGCAGATCAGAGCAGATAGCACATTGACCTGTTGGGGAGTTCAGGTGTAATATTCTTTATGCTGTTTTCTGTTTGCATCCTATTGTCACCCATATTACACTGGATTTTCAGAACTGGAATATAGATACTGGTAGTGGACACCAGCAGGTGATTTGTTTCAATGCCAGAATGGGGATTTTGGCTAAAGCTGTGATATAATTGCTACTGTAATTGACCCCGTGCTGGAAAGCCAAGAAACCTGTCTCATTTTCCATTTGCAGCTTCTGTGCTCCAGGTTGCTGCTTTCAAGCCTGACTTGACATATAGTCAGCTCCCACGATTTGAATGAGATACCCTTCCTGCCCTTGCTTCCTGAAAAGGAAGAATAGTGGCACTGCTATGGCAGTGCACAAAGCATAGGGATTCACATAAAAAGCCATGAATGTTACAAGTTACAATTATGAAACTCAGAGGCAGAAGATGAATTCAGATTAAATCTAGTCTGCTCTGGAGACTTTCAATTATTAACCACAGTGGGAAATGTGAGGTAACAAAAAAAAAATCCTGAAGTCTAAAATGGACATATAAGGATATTAGAAGAGAATTTACAATGTAGAAGAGATGAGATGTAGAAAGGTATTGCCATCTGCAGTCCTTAGACTATTGATTAATTTTTGCTTGCTTTCACTGTTAGCCTGAGCAATCACAGGAATATTTGCTTCTCAGTTAAGTAAACTAGCTAATTGCCACACTAAAATGGCTGTTTCTCTGAAAAGGACAACTGGAAAGGATTCCTTCTCGTGTGAGAGTGGGAAACTGATAATTTGTATTCTTAAATTCATAAGAATTTTAATTCTCCAAAGCCTGAAAATAAAATTCTTCACCAACAATCTGAAGTAGGAGGATCTGAGGTCTTGGACACTTGATCAACTGAGATGTCTCTAACAGTGAAAATACTGGTCCTGCTTTGCCATCCATTTCCTGTGTCTTGTTAGAGATTTCCCTTAACTTCCGCAGTTATGGATATTAACATGAAAACAAGAAAACATAGTGTATTGGGTCTGGCTGGGGTGTTAACTTTCCCTGCAGCAGCCCATACAGTGCTGGGCTCTGCACTTGTAGCTAGAACAGCAGTGGTATCACACCAGTGTTGTGTCTGCTGCTGAGCAGTGCTGGCACAGCATCAGGACTTTCTCTAACCCTCCTAGGGGGTGGGCAAAAAAGTGAGAAAGAAACTTCACCAGGGCAGCTGACCTAAACCAACCAAAGGGATATTCCATACCATATGATGTCACACTCAGCAATAAAAGGTGGAAAAGGAAGAAGAGGGGAGGGGTGGGCTCTCATTGAGAAAACGTCTGTCCTCCTCCCAAACACCGGCTACGTGTGTTGAGGCCCTGCTTCAAGGACGTGGTCAAGCATCGCTCATTTGTGGGAAGTAGAGAGTAATTTCTTTCCTCTGCACCTCCACATAGCCTTTACTTGTTTTGTTTTGTTATTCCATTTCCCCCTCCCTCTTCCCCTTTTCCTTTTTTCCCTTTAGTTGAATTGTTTAATTAATAATAATATTTCCATAATAATATTTTTTTCTCTTTAATTAAATTATCCTTATCTCAGCCTGTGAGTTGTTCTTTCCTTTACTTCTTCCCCTCCTCATCTGAGGAGAGTGAATGAGAGAGCTGTTGTGGTGTTCAGCTGCCTAGCACAGTAAAACCACCACACATAGTTAAGAGGTGTTGTTATTTTTTTCTGGGGTGTAGTTTTGTTTTGTTTTCTTTTCTCTGTATCTCTAATGACACTGGTGAATAATTATTTTAGAGGAAGGTCAGTCTTGTGAACTCATGAATGCAGTAAAAGCCTAACAACAACAACAAAAAAGTTAAAAAGTCTGAATGTATAGTCAAAGTGTTTAATATTTTTACATACACATAAATTCCCTTGTTTTTTACCACAGTTATCAGAGGAGCAGTTAAACGGTGATGCAATTTTCTCAGTGCTAATGGACCAATATGGGTGGAATAAGAATCTCACTGCCATTCAAACCTATTTTAAAAAGTAAAGATATGGCTGACATGTCTCCCTAAGATTTTTTTTTTTTAATTATTATTATTATTTTGGGGAGGGGGGGGAGGAGAAGGGGAGGAAAAGGATAAATATCTTACTTCTGTATGTCTGAACCTCTCTGTTATACCCAAGAATAAAAACAGCTTATAAAAATAGCTCCTGGAAACTTAGAAAGTAATTTCAAGCGAGAATTTAAGATATAATAAATCTGTATAAATCACCCCTGGGAAAAAAACAAACAAACAAACAAACAAAACCCAACAACAACAACAAAAAACTTTCTACCTCTGAATATAAGAAAGTCATCAAACACCAGAAGATATTTTCCACTCATAAAATGTGGTAAATATTAAATTTTGGTAAATAATAAATTTTCATTTCCTCAGAGAAATGAAGTACTCTGAAGTTTCAGTACTGTGTTCAGCTCTGGGGGCCCCAGAACAAGAAGGGCATGGAAGTATTAGAACAAGTCCAAAGGAGTCCACAAAGATGATCAAGGGGCTGGAGAACCTCTCTTATGAAGACAGACTGAGGAAGTTGTACCTCCTCCAGTACAAGATAAAACAGACAGCCTGGAGGAGAGAAGGCTCCGGGGAGACCTTACAGTGGCCTTGCAGTACTGAAGGGTGCCTAGAGGAAAGCTGGGGAGGGGCTCTTTGCCAGGGTGTGATAATGACAAGTAGTAACAGCTTTAAACTAATAAGAGTACCCTCTATTAGGAAGAAATTATTTATTCAAAGGGTGGTGAGACACTGGAACAGGTTGCTCAGAGGATCTGTGGAGGTCCCACCCCTAGTAGTGTTCAAGGCCAGGTTGGATGGGACTTTTCGCAACCTGGTCTGTTGAGAGGTGTCCCTGCCCATGGCACAGGGGTGGAATTAAATGATCTCTGTCGTTTTTTCCAGCACAAACCATTTTACAATTCTGTGATTTTATAAATTAGAATTGGTGAGATTTTCTCCATGGATCAGATCTGCAATTGGATTGAATATTCAATACTTCATTACCAGTCTACATTTGTCTAACAGCCCTAACCCTGGTGGGGATGAAGAATCTACAGCTTTTCTAGGCAATATATTCCAGTGCATCTTTGCTAGACCTTAAAGATTTTAAACTTAATTCTGCTAAACCATTTCATCTCTCAGTGTTGCTTCTGTTCTGCAAATAAATATTTTAAGCACTTTAACAAAAATAAAAAGGCTGAAGAAATGCAAATTTGCAGGAGCTGCTGCCTGATAAAATGTATTTTTGTTTTATATTGAATAATACCACTGGCTAGGTCATCCATGAACATCTGTGATCCATCAACATACTCACATAAATACCAATGTTTTGAGATAAAAGTTTTAGTCAATGAACTTTATGGCTGTGGCAAACTCATTATGCTATGCATGTTATTCTGTCACAAGAAGTCATGAAAACAATACTGAAAAATTAAGAGCAAGAATTGAAGATGAGCTTTAATCCTGAAGTCCTACATCACGGAAATGGTTTCTGAGTAGAGTTCTAGTTAAGATATCAGCTTTTGCCTGAAATTTATCTTTAATGAATTACAGAAGAGATGGAAGAATAGCATTCATATGTTTCACCTTGGATTAATATGGATTACTGCTCCCTAGAAGTGGGCTCCTAAATCATTCATACACTGCAGGACAAACCAGAGATTGGAGAAAGCATAAATATACACAGATGGATAAGGGATCACATGGAAGTCTTTTTCAAATAATATAAAGAGATGAATAACAAAAAAAAACAATGATAAAAACAGAATATCTAATAAAGACCATTGCCATAGGTCAATGTAAGTGCTTATTCCACTTGTGATGCTTCATCTTGATTAGTAAACCCAAATTGTGCCTCCTCCATTACAAGAGAGACACTGATAAAGCAGAGAGAAAACAAAGGAGGGTCGTGAAGTTGGATAAGAGATTGGAGCACATGATGTGCATAAAGACACTGGTGAGAGTTTGAAGAAGCACAAGAAAATAAGTTTAATAGGTGGTTTAACTGCAGTCTTCAAGTATCTAAATAGAGGGACAATAAAAAGGATAAACTAAGGTCTTCACAGAGGTGCACAGCAAAAAGAGAAGAGGAAAAGGTCACAAATTAAAGGAAAGGAAATTCTAAGTGGATACAATAAAAATAAAATTTGCATAGAGAGTGATTAAGCACTGGAACTAATTGCCAACAGAGGATGTGAAATCCCCACCCTCAAACATTTTCAAAACTCGATGTGACTACTCCCTGCACAGCCTGTGCTGACTTAAAATTTGTTCCTGCTTTGAGTAGAAGGTTGTTCTAGATGAACTGCAGGGTTCCTTCCCAAACTGTTCTCAGATTTTTTGATTCTATAACACCACCGAGATACAATGTCTGATATATAAATCTCACAAAAAAAAAGGTGCGGGGTGGGGCAAAAAGAGTGTTAGTATATTACACAAGTGAACATTGTTTCCAAGAGAAAGGATAAAAATGTCATAATTTAAATTATTTTTAACTGATCATGACCAAGAAACTAGAAAAGCCCAGCAAGGATGTATGAGGTCTAGTATAAGTCTCCTTCTCCAATTATTTACATCAATATGAAACAAAGTACAGCACTTTTCTTTGAAAAGGGATTTCCTCAGACTGAGACAATGGAAAATATTTTATAGGATAAGAACCAGAGGTAGGTTTACAGAGTTAAGAGTTTCACAACCAATGTTTCATAAATGTACAGAATAATTCTAGGTGTTACAAAGATAGCAAAATTAATTGTTTTCTTTAAATCATATTACAGCAAAATCTCACCTCCATTTTGCATAAATTAAGCTCACCGAATTATCCTGTGTGACACATATTTCTTCATTGCCCTTCATCAGTAAGGTGGAGTTATCTCAGGTTCAGAGATACTAATGGAGTCACTGAAGAGACTAGCTGCTGTCCAAAGGTAATAATACATAGGGATACTGGTAAAATTAGATTAGGCCAGGACAGGTGTAAGTAGTGTAATTCATTCTAGTTTAAAGTTAATGTAGCAAAGGCCAATCTGACATGACACATTTAAAACTGATTGTTTAAGATCTACTGCAGGAGGATTTGGATCTTTAACTGACTAAAACAGATTATGACCTTATTTATAATAAGGGAAAAAAGATGGTAGTGTCTCTGCCATTAGTCTGGTTAGTCTGTATCGAGCTGCATTAGTAGCAAATACTACATTGCAGTAAACTATTCAGTTGGAAATCAGATATTTTCTTTCTTTCTTATTTCTTTCCTTTCATAAAGAAGAATGAACTTGTTCTAGCTAAACAAAACAAAAGCCACACACCTTGACTATTTCCAGAGCTAGACTTTCGAAACTTTTATGAACAACTTACTCAAAATTCATACATGCGATAAGCCGGTTCTAAGATCAACATAAAAAGTTTGCTTTAAAACAGTATTAAAAAAAAAAAAAAAAAAAAAAAAAGGAAATAGAGGAAATAGTATTTAAATTTGAAAACTACAGAGATTCCCATGAGCATTATCCAAAATCTTTAAGTGAAATTGTTCTCTAAATGCTTATGAACATCTAATCTACTAATATTCTCATCTACTGATCTACTAAAAATCACAAAATGGACATAGTACAAAGGTTGTGAAATAGTGGGATAAATACATCAAATGGCTATGGTTTAGAAGAAGAAGATGAGCTGTTAATAGAAGAAGAATAAAGATGCTGAGTAAGACACAGTGACAATTACAGACATAAGGAAGTCTGGGAGGAAGACAGATAAGTTCTGAAAAATGTAAACAAGCTGGCAGTATGAACTGAGGAAGTGGAATTCAAGATCGACAATTTTCTCATGTTGAACACAAGATATTTTGGGTAAAATTATGAAGAAAAATGTACTATTATTTCAAATCAGCTTATTGACTTCTGAAAACAAGAAACTGCATTTTTATCCATTTGGTGTGGCTTTTACATGAGGTTCCTTGCCTTCAGTCTTCCATTTTAATAGTTTCTATTTCTATTGTTCAGTTTTTAATTTCTATTCCATTACTCCCTGAGAGTTTGATAATGAGAATTTCCTGGTAAAAATACCTTTTACAGAGTCCCTCTGACTCCACTTCATAAAAAAAATAATAATAATAATAATAAAAAAAAAGTGTTTAAGCATTACAGCAGGCTTTTGTTCTTCCCTTTGTGAATGTGACTGCAAAAGAGCAGAGAAAGGATTGTCCTTAGGTCAAAATACTCTTTTAAAATTTATTTTATTTTATTTTATTTCCTACTGGATAGTAATGGGGTATTGAGATTTTTTCACCTGCACTAGGCTTCATTGCTGCCCTGTGGTGGACTAGGGACTCAGTGATGACCAGACCCTTTTCTTTTCTGCTTGTCTGCAGAAAGTCTGGGCAGGGATCTTTTCATTTACCTTTTCATTTACTAAGTATGCCTGCAGCACAGATGTGTAGGAGGTACGAGCAAGTCTGGATCCCAGCTACAGAGCAGAAATATTTAAATACATATTTTTATCCCATTGGCTTCAATAGCACCTAAGGGTTTTTTCCAGTACTTTATCAAAAAATGACTGCTCAGGACATGACAAAGATGAAGATTTGCATGTTCTTAGCCCATTAGTAGATATTAAAATCTCGATTTTTGGAGAGCTGAAGGAAGACAGATGATGTAGTAGGTGGCTGCCTAGATTCCCAGGTGAGTTGTTTTGTCTTTTCTTTTTCTTTTCTTCTTCTCTTACTATGCAAGAAATATGATTTTGAGTCTGAAGGATTGGATTAGCAACAGGAGCCGCATGCCTAACTCCTGCAAAAAGCTTTTCATTATGGATTTTAAAACTCGCTTTAGAATGTACACAGGCGAACTCTGATATAAGCAAAAGTGCCACCTGTAAAACAGATATGCCAGGTCACAAATCCGACTATAAGGTATTAGTGCTCTGCACCTGACAGGCACCATTAATGCAGAATGAAAAAGGACACTCCTGTAATATTACACACCACAGATGTGAATCACCAGAAATTCCAATCAGATTCTTGCTCAGGAGCTCAGAGTCAGACTTTTAAAGTACTCAGCACCCACCGATAGTTTTCGAAACACCTCACTTTCAATTTGGATATGTAAAAGATTGGCTTCAGGGTCAAATAACAATGTCTGATGAATATTAACTTTTTTCACCTGATCTTCAGATTGAATGACTGCTTGCAACCTTGTGCAGATAGAAGAAAACATTTTAACTTAAACATATTTCACTAAGGAAACAATGTGTTTTTGTTGTTGTTGCTGTTTGTTTGCTTCTGTTTTGGCTTTCTAAAGAACTAACATACCTGTTTGTTTGCAAAAGGCTAAGAATAAGAC
The DNA here is from genome assembly GCA_011074415.1 of Stictonetta naevosa. Lineage (NCBI taxonomy): Eukaryota > Metazoa > Chordata > Aves > Anseriformes > Anatidae > Stictonetta > Stictonetta naevosa. The sequence goes on along the minus strand of CM021729.1, from coordinate 5,172,646 downwards.
CTTCAGTGAGGTTACCTCTGCTTAGTGATGAATGGCAAAAAAATTGCAGCATTTTAGCTCTGCGTTTGACCTCTACCCACAGAAGCCAACCAGTAACATTTTCTTTCCCTAAAAATGATGAGTATTTCTGAAAAAAATAAAAATAAAACTCAGAGCAATTACGAACGTTGATATTCTTCTCTTATCTGCATATTTCTAGTAGAAGCATAAACCATTCATTTGATGAAAAACGTAATTATAGCTTTTGACACTAACTTGCAAGGTACTATGGGTCAGAGATTAATATCAAGTCATTTGATTTTTGTAATGACTTCTTATTAGTTCTTCTGTTATTTTGATCATTAATCATTTCATTGTGTCTCACTGTTCAGAGCTACCTAGTATCTTGGACTTGCCAATCAGTGCAATGGAATGCCATTTGAATGTAACATTTAATTGGTATGAGTACAGCAGCCCTGGAACAGAGGTAGCAAAAAAATTATGCTGAGAATTCTTGTATCCAACCACCAGTTATCTGGTTCCCAGAACCAACTCTGCCTTACAGATTGAATCAAGGAAAAACAAGGAAAATAGTAATCTCCTGAAACCTACATAGCTTTTGACATACAAGGTTAATAATGCTATAAAATATGTTCTCTAGTTAAATTATTTCTGTGCATTCCAGAAAAATAATAATAATAATAATAATAATAATTTGGAAGACTGTCTATAAATGCATCATCTGGTGACATTTACCCTAATAGTATAATTAAGACAGAACTAAATTAAGAGAACTCCTAATGGGCTTTTTCCACGTCACTTATTATTTATATATCACTGCCAGCTCCATCCTTCTTCATATTTCACGTTTGCATTTCAGAAGCATTGGAACACATAGTGCTAGGCATCATACACATATATCATGATAAAAATATCTTTCCCAAGTAATTTGTATTCTAAAGCAAAACATTTTCTCTTAGTGATTTCTCCCGCCCCTCAGATTAAGGACACAGTCCTGCTGCTCTTAGAGATGTGCCTGTGCCACTGACTTCATTTCATCAAATGAAGAGTAGACACATAGATGCATAGTGATAAGCGACCTGGAAATGCTTCTGCCGATATACAATGTCAGCAGTCTAAACCTCAGCCAGCTCTGGTTAATCTTTCATGACTCCAGGTGAATCAGAGATGGGAGTGAGGAATATGGGAACTGAGACCCAAATAGTTCCAGGGTTTCTAATCTCTCCTCATCTGGAAACCTTAGTCATTTTCATTACTTTTCTCAAGACTTTTCTATTCCTGCCATGTCGAGTTGACCAAAATGGAACATAGTATTCAAGGTAATAATGCACTATATTACTGATTTATCATTCTTCTCTTTACTGTGCCTAGTGAAAATCAAAAAGTTACAATCATGAAGTAAAGTTGCAGCTTTCAGTTCCTGTGCTATGCTCTCTACAAATAAGGCCTGTGAGAGAAAAAAAAAAAAAAAAAAAGAACACAGCACATAATGGATATTTAGTAGATTGGGGGATATTTTAAATTATCTTTGGACAGTTTCTTTCAGCAGATAAATCAATATTCAGCCTATTCTTTTGTCAGGTTGTGATGGTGGTATGAAAAAATGAGCTTTTGTTTACATCTGAAGATTAAAAGCAGCACTGTGTTAGAATATTCAGTGGAAGCACCGTGATAGATAAGATGTCAAGGAGAGCTCCAGGAACTACAACAATGCTTTAAGAAAATAAATAAATATACAGTGTTATCTTCTAAGCTGAAGCCTCATATGACTTCACTTTTAAATATGTATGACCAAAACCTTTTTTGTTCTATCCACATCTTCACACATTTGTAAATGTTCTCTTACAAGGCAAACCAATAAGACAATGGAATAGATTACCTACAGAAGCAGCCAACATACTACAGGGATATTCAAGAGCTGGGTGGAAAAAAAAAAACTCTGAGAACATACTGTAAAAAATAACTTTGTGGCAGTCAGGTCACAAAAAGAATAGTTGGTGGACTTCAGGTTTCTGGCTTTGCCATTCCCCAAATGGATTCAGACTGCAATAAAAATTTTACTAGGTCTCATCAGCATCTGAGGAGAATGATCGTTTCTGCATTTCTGAGGAAGATCTCTTGTTCTTTGTCCTTCCAGTGCCCTGAGAGCTCATTCAGTGCATATTATTTGGTTGGCCCTTGGACTTGGCAAGCTTCTTGAGAGCTGGATGCAATGCAGTGCTTTTTGTAGAACAGTCTGCAGCAAAAATGAATGAACAAACATGAAGAATAATTCAGCCTGGAAGAATATTCTGGGGAGTATTTCTATTTACACACCCTATTCTTACCTCACATCTCTGCTTTTGGCATTGTCAGATGCAACATGCCAGGATAAAGTAACTTTGGTCTAAATTAGGACAACTGCATTTCTGTGTAGGCTTGGTCTGAAACCATGATGAAAATACAATTCTTTCTTCTTGTGAACATATTGTATGTAAAATCAAATATACATTTAATTCTCAGAAATGCCTTTGTCTCTGGGAAAAAAAAAAAAAATGCCTCAGGTACTTAAGCACTCAAACACTATTGAAAAACTAATGTATTTCATGAACGTTATATACGTCTTGTCTGGCAGAGGTTAAAAGTTAGAGTGGTAAAGCATTTTCCCATATATCGATGACAAACTAACATAATCCATTTGTAATGACAGCCTATGGCTGATTTCACAGCTGACCAGTTTAAATAGTGCTGTCATTAGAAAACATCTTTGTATAAACAATTTTACATAAACAAGCTATCAGAGATATCCACAGATTAATGAAAAAGGGCAGTGCTCTAACAGTATCCAGTGGACACTGAGGGATTCCTGCAGGACATGTCTATCTTTTTTCCTTGGATTGGGAGGCCATATAGTATTTAGCTTCTTCTCACTTTTGGGCTTGTTCTGGGCTGGTTTCACAGGATTCAGTGCCAGAACTCATTCTTTGGAGCAGACCACTTCCTTCATATGTTGGTAATGAGAAGGTATAGCTATGTCTACTGGATCAAACTAAAAGTCACTCAAACCTAGCTTGACTTCTACACAAACACACACACACACACACACACACACAAAAAAAAAAAAAAAAAAAAAAAAGGCAGTTAATTCCTGAAAGAAAACCTAATACAAGTAGTGTATAAGAGTCAGCAATGTAAAGCAAAGGGAAAACTGGGAAATGGTACTGGTTGCCAAAGTCACAGGAGCTAACACTTCTACATGCCTCAGCTTTTGAAAGTGGTAGCATTTTTCTTTCAAAATAAAGGAATGAAATAACCGTAACACAAAGCAAAATCCTCTTAAAGAGAAAATGTGGTGTTTCACAGTGAAAAAGGGACTTCCTCCACCTTCCCTCATATTCAGTTTTAAAGATTTCAAACAAATCATGGTTAACATATCCTTATCATTTAATTAAGACTCCTTCATTTGATTTTTATTGAAATAAGCAATTGATTTAATTATCTATCTGACCTCCAAGATGTATATTACAGCTTGCCCTGTATTGTTTTTATGGTATCAACAGAAATGAATAATTTAGATGTCTGTCCCAGCTACTACATTTTTATCAACAATTAAGTCATATTTGGCTACATTTTCACCTCCATCTGATTCAGAATCTTGCCTTTTCTTACTGGTTGCTTTCTCTAGCCAGAGAGCAAATTATGCAAGAATAGAGTATTCAGAATTAGCACCACTGTTCAACTTAGAATGTAGGCTGTAGGTTTTTTGTTTGTTTGTTTGTTTTTGTTTGTTTTTCAAGCAAGGAATTGTTTCTTTGTCCATTTGTATACAAAATAATAAATAAATAAATATGAAGTGGAAAATTTGATCATTATAACATGTAAAATGCAACGTTGCAGAAAGGATGTTGCATATATAAAGGGGTCAGACACAATTCATATTTGGCACTGTCAAAAGCACTACCAAATGCTTCACCCATATCACATTTCTTGCTCAAGTACCATAATATTTATTTTGCAAAGCATTTAAATATTTGGTCAGATCAGAGTACAGGAAGCACAGTTAAGGCCTTTAGAACAACGTATGTTTAATGCAAAAAAACAAAGCCAGTCATTTGGAGGGAATTTAGAAAAAAAAAAAAAAAGGATTCATACCACACTAGTTTTGCTCTCTAAAATATGTTTTGGACTCTGATCATATTTGCAAGATTTGAGTTGCTTGAACTGATTCACTTGTTTCTGGATGTTTTGTTGTTTTTCATTCCATAGCACTCTGGATTTGGGAAGGGCTAACACAAAATGCTAGGTTACTTCATCCAGAAAAGTCAGCTACTGACAGGCCCCAGAGAAGGTCTTTGAAAACTGAGGCAAAAACTTTGTGCTGTAAAATTGTTTCCTTCATCTGATGAAAGCACACACATGGTAATAAACAGGTATGTCTGGTTGACCATTAAACTTTAACTCAACTAACTTGAGGTTCCACGGTTTTTCAATATTCATAATTCATTCTTCAATTATATTTCAGATTGAAGAAACAGCTACATCAAATTGTTCCTTGAGAACCTGAAAAAAAAAAAAAAAGACCCTTTTCACTTTTTTCCTTTTCTAAAATGACAGAAAATCATGCCTATAGAAGAGGAATAATAATAAAGAATAAAGAAGAATAGACACTGCACAAATCAGCAGTGTTACCCAGACTTGCAATTATTTAGTAAATCAGAAAAAAAAAAAAAAAAAAAAAATCCTATCTAAATCACCTTCTCACTTTTTGTTTTAGTTTGGTCAGCTGGCTCAAACAATTTGTGGACAAGTCAAGTAGGGGAGAGATATGGGTCCTACCTCAATGCCACTGATCCTTATATGGTACATAAGAAGATAAAATATCTTTCCTGTTTTCTTTCTCTTCAAAGTTAAAACACAATGAAGATAAAGAGAGATATAACCCACATGCTTGAACCTTTGATAGAAACAATGAGGGAAGCAGAAAAAGACAAATATCCCCCTAATGACAGACTCCCTGATAGCACAAATCCAACTAATTTATTTTCCAATATACCCAGCAAAAAGGACTGAGTTTGAGGGGATGCTGAAGGAAGGAGAGGATTCAGGCAGCAGAAGAGAAACAGGGAGAAGCATAGAATACTTAATTATGGATTTCTTTTCAAGGTAATTCTGTATTTTGACTTAATGAGGTACTGGCTTCAGATATGCTTTGTACTTCACCACACAGGCTTTTTTCTTACTGCCATGGGAGGGCCAAGAAACTGGGCATCTGATTTTCTTTATATGAAACTTATGGATTGATCTAGAGATGTGATGTATGAATTTTATTTAAAAGCTTACACAAGTGATTCATGTTCATCTCTCTAAATGTATGGATATAGCTGCATCATATCTGCTTGGGCAACACATTGGCAATGCCATGAGTCACCTGAGTACCTTTGTAATGTATTCCATGAAAGGAAGAGAGCAAGAAGCAAAGGAGCAGAGTGGAGGTCTCCAGCTACGACACGGTAAAGTAAAACTGATACCTCAAAAAAAAAAAATTCATTTGACAAAAAATAGACAGTAGCTGTTTTACAAACATACATGGGGCTCAGCTGTGCAGACTGTCCATAGGCCTGAGAAGTATCTAATGACTTAGGGTTGGTTTGTTTATTTTCCTCAGTTTGACCTCTTCACAGCTGAATGATTCACCTCTTAATATCCTAGCTGTAAAAGAGAGGCAAAGTCACTGACTTTCCAGAAAGGCTTTTTGAGATCACTGAGATGCAGGGGTATGCAAAAATGGACATTTTCAATACAGATCATTGGGAGTACACCCATACCCACCTTGAGCATTTCAACGTCTTTGACTGAGAAGCAGCTTTAAGCTCCTCCTTGAAAAAGGTGGAAATGGATCCCAAAATTCCTAAGCCAGTGGACAAACTATGTATTAGCAAAAGATTCTTGCCACCTGCCTCCCTTGAGTTATGCTGTCTGAAATATCTGTTAGGCATACTCAGACTGTTACCATCAGACCAAGTCTTCTAATAACCTAGAATTAAGAACATCTACTCTGTAAATCTCATAGGGGTTTATAAATGACAGAGAACCTGAAGAACTCAGATAGGACTAAGGAAAGTTTGGTAATGATGTAAGCAGAGTTAACTTAAGAAAGGTTAATGTAGGTGACCAGAAGAAGTCAAGAGTTAGGCAGCAACTGGAGTAGAGTACAAATATTTCTGAATATCTGGCAATGTAGAGAAAGTGGCAATGTTCTGTAATATTTTATGTTCCTCGAGTCTAAATCAGTTTCACCACCTTTGTGTGTGCTACATATGGAGGAATGGATCCCCAGAAGAGAAATGAGATGATGTAAACAGCTGTCCAAATGGCCTATCAAGAACTGAATGGGACAATTATCTGACAAAAAAGTCTGGGTAAGACAGTTTGAACATCAGTTTTTAGGAACAGTAGTGAACAGAAAATGATTTAAAAATATATATAAACACATCAGAGGAAAAAAAATAATAATAAAAAAAGCTTCTACATGGTTTAGGATAGTGGGTTAGAAGACATTTTCTGCTTTCAGTATTTTCTGTATAAGATTTAAATGTATTTTATATTCTTCTGCCTCAAAAAAATGTCCATTTTAGAGCAACACAAAATAGATTTTAAGTCAATTTTAGGAAACCACAAAATTGAACAAAGGTGCTGTGAATTCACAGCTGAAGGAATAAGGGATTTTTT
>CM021729.1:5123289-5152440 GCA_011074415.1 Stictonetta naevosa | reverse complement strand
CAGCTACAGTCCGGGTTTTTCTCTTTTTTTTTCTCCCTCCTTTGGTGGATTATTATTTTTTTTACCTTTTTTTTTTTCCTAATAATTTTTTTTTTTTTTTTTTTTTTTTTTTTTTTTTTAGTGAGTGGATACTATCTGGAAATATTTCCAGAACTGAGTAGTCAAGGAAATGGGAAAAAAGCTAAAAAAGCTTATCTTCTGACAGATTCAGAAAGCAGTTGCTGCCGTGGTCAAACATGCCTTAAGACAGCTACAGTCCGACTCACTACACTTAACTTTAGCTGTTCCAAAGTTATATACTACATCAAGTCTAAGGTTCCTTGATAGTAAAAGCAGAGAGATCACAATTTCTGTATAGCAGTTAATTTGATCTAGTTTAATTTAGACAAAACAGTAGTTTAGGCTACGTATATAACTCTTAGCCGATATTAAATTAAATTAATCCAATGTCACAGATAGGAAGACACACAGGCATTCCAATTCTTCCCCCTTGTTTCCCCCACCAAAAAAAAAGCTTGTGTTTGACTTAGCTTATTATTCTAGTAGTTCATTTTTCTTTGTTTTTACTGTGCCCACCTGAGATTATTTTAATAAAACTCTTGATAAACTTTATTCTGAAGGTCTTGCAGTAGTTAATGATGTAGTTCTTATATTCCTGTTCTTTTGGCCTTGTTGCTTTAAAGCACAGTCCTCAATGCAATCATGTCAGAAAAAGGAAAACATATGATCAACTACCCATGACCCTTAGGATTTGACAATGTCACAAATGTTGAGTAGCTGATTTTAACTGCCCTTCCCTCTCCCCCTCTCACCACACACTTTCCTTAAATGTGTGGGTACTTGGTGTTACTTAGCTCCCGATTTTAGTTTTTTATTTTTTTGCCTCCTCAATTTCCATGCCTAATGAGCCTGAGCTGAGTTAATAATGGATGTAATAAGTAATGACTCATTGTTTTGGGGCCTGTGTGTCTCTGTGTGCAATGGAAGAGGAAGCCAGGGCTCCAATGCTATTTGTTCTGCCATGTCACTTGCCGCCAAGCAATGCCACTCATCAATAAAAGGCAAGATGACGGATGAGTTCATTTAATGGAATTCCTCCGAGTGAGCTGCAGCCACTGCTCTTCAGTAGGCTCGGTCTTTGAGTTTCTCTTTCTCTCTCTTTTAGTCCCTCTTCCCCCTCCCATTTTTTTAAAATATTCAGGACAGTTGGAAAGCACGGCTGGCTGAGAGGGCTGCCATTTGTGCCAGCAGCTCCTTCTGCTCTTAACAACTGCTATCCTAAATCAAATCAAGAGCTCTGAGCAAGGAGATTAAATCGGCACCACCTGATAGTGGCATCGCATGGTGTTTGTACATCTCGCCTTCCCCTCTGTTCCTTCCTCTCTTCCCCCTCAGTAGTTGTGGTGGGTGTGGAGGGAGGCTGGCTAAACATCTGAGAAGAAGAGGGTTTTAAGTGTTCTCAATATGGCCCTGTACATGCTGAATAGCTAAACCAGACCCATTCCTTTGGAAGAGTATCAGGGTCTGTCCTCATGCTTAATCTACAGCCTCACAGGTTTCCAAAGCCAGATTAGCTAATCAGGTTATTATTTCAGTTTTCACATACATACATCTGCTCAGAAGAATAAATGAGTTTTCCTTCGCCCCCCCCCCCCCCCCCCCCCCAGCTTCTTCCACCTGCTGCTTCTTCTGCTTTGCCTTCACTTATTTACAACTCCAAAGGTCTGATTGTGGTATTGGTTAGCAGAATCAATGTCCAGTAAATTTTTTTGCAAAATTACACTGGACTTGATCCTCAGTTTGGGAGAAAGAGAAGAAATTAACATAGATCTGCACGTTAACAGGTCTGTGATTTCATTGAGTTCAGCAATTTGCGACTAAAATATGCCAGAGTAGGAGAAATAGTTGCATTTTATTTAAAACACACCATAAAACACACATCTAACTTCATTTTCTAAGACCATGTATTTTAATACAAAATACTGTTTTTCCAGACTATGACTTATTGAGCAGGAAATGAAATTCTTCCATTCCTAATGAAATCAATAAGGATAAAACTGTTCACACAAGTTCTTCTGCTTTCTGAAAACTAACCTCGTACTGCAATAAGGATGTTGCTAGAGCAAGAATAGGTGAAAACTTTGTGTACTGCAATAAGAGTTTAGGGTACCCAACACTGAGTTGCCTTTGTATCTTGTGTACAGACTTACACAGGTATAATGGTGTGTGTGTACATATTTTAAAAAGTAATACTAAATTTATTCAAAGTTCCAGACAGATTTCCAGCTGGTGTGACTACCTGTGTTGTATGTTTTTTGTTTGTTTGTTTGTTTTAATTATTATTATTATTTTTATTTGAGAGGTATGATATGCTTATACTATAGCTTGCTGAATGTTTTGATAAGAAATCTTGGTATTTTCAACATTGGATTTTTTTTAAGTATTTTTCTTATGGTATTAGCAGTCTCTTCATAGAGACAAAGAAAGAAATAAAGATGTGCTGCAAGAGGGACAGACCTGCAGATGCAAAATGAAATCTGTTACTGCTGAAAGTTTTCCAGGGTGGGAGGAAAAAAAATAATTATGACATAAGTATGTTGTAAAAGTGTATGCTACTTCTGGTTAAAAAGATGACTTCAAGAGTCCTTTGTTCTTTGGAGGTCTAAACAACTGTAGCTTCAGAAATTTTCTCATATCAACTTTTTTTTTTTTTTTTCCAGTGTCAAAAATATGGGGGAGAGAAATTGTCAAAATATCACAATCAACTACAAAGAAAGTGGTAGAAAATGGAAAGTTTTAAAACAAACTTGACACTTGTTGGGGAATTGTTCTGGAGAATAAATTGTAAGTATAACCTATCTTTCACTTGTGGGGAAAAAAGGTTAAGGATACTGGGGAGGGGAGAGGGTAATGTAAAAGAAAACTCTAATGGAAGAAAACATTTTTTTTTTTTTTTTTTGTCTGTAGTGTATCTAAGAGTGCTAATTAATATCTGTTCTCTCAAGCAGCCAGCATGGGAGTTTGCTTTTATATTTCCTAGAGCATGAGTGCACACTAGTCTCAATTAAAATGCATTTGAAAAGACTAGATTTTTGAGAAGGGTATATATAGGCAGCTAAACAGGGAATAAAGGAGGATATTAAATATCCCATAGAGTAAAAGTGTATTAAATAACCTATATAGTAATATACAAAAAGTATATTAAAAAGCCTATGGAGTACAGACAGCCAAGAAACAGATTAACAGAGCATTACATTTTATTGTTGAGCACAAATGTTCCATTCCTTTCTCTGAGCTCCTAATCAGCATTTTTCATTATTTCCCTTTCCCTGTATTTGGCTCCTGTGCCTCAGTGCCCATAGCAACACTTCCAGTAGTGTTAAAAGCTAGATACTGCAACCACGTTCCCAGGCACAGAGCTTTGCCAAGGCCTACATTTGATCCAGCTAGGAGCACATGCCCGCTCGGTGGTACAAGGTCATAATAATAATTCTCCCTTCAGGGGCAAACAGTCTTAGGAATGATCCCCCACTATTCTCCCCTACTATCTTGGCTCATTTTGATCTCAGTTGTTATTAAGCTCGTTTTATGCTGCAGTCAGAGCAGCTTGTTTACTTACAGAAATGGTTATTCAGAAAGTGGATGCCTACAATGAGAGCAGAAGTCTTTGTGTGTGTGTGTGTGTGTGCACATGTGGTGAATCTAGGGAGAGAAAACTGGCTTGTTTTAGGGACACATCATTCCTTTGAACAACCCCCACATCCCCGAAAAAGTGAGTCTTGATAGGCTGTGCTTTGTTTTGTTCCTTTTGTACCTTGCCCCAGTTTTCTCCCTATAGTGTCTAATGTACATTTCAATGGATGGGAATGATGACAGAAGGCATTTGTAGTCCCTTGAAGCATGGTAGCAATCCCTGGAAATGCTTTTAGTACTAAGTATTCTGAAAAGTAATATTGTTTTTTTTATTATTTTTCCCATATCCACCTCTTACACCAAGGCTGGGATTTCAGTTTGGGTGGGTGGGAGGGGAAGGTGTTTACCTGTATTTTATCAGCAGATTCTCCCCTCCCCACCCCTTTATTTCCCAGCCATTCCCTTGATTTAGTGTTCCTCATATCTCTGTTCTGCCACTCCCCAAAATTTCACCAGGCAGTGAGCCCCACTACTGATCAAGTGCACTTAAAAATGTCTAGCTGGCTCTGTAGGTGACATATCAGCCCTTTACAGTTTGCTCAAAATTGTTCATAGATGGGTTCTCCACCTACTGAAGTCTGGAGAGAGCTTTCAGTTTGTTGCATGAAGAAACATGGTTAACAGGTAAAACTTGGTTTTGTTAGACTGAGTGTGGGGAAATGGGAAGCAAGTGGAAACTTGGCAGGAAAGTCAACAGAAGGGAAATTAGTTTTTGTAGTTGGCTAGAAGAAAGAAATGGGTGGATAGTTCTTTCACTCAAACTAAACATTTGATTATTGCATAGATGACAAAAGAAATCATTCACAGTGGGATATTTGCATTATTTGAGCCAGAGAACTATAAAGACTTCTCTAGACCTCTACGCAGTGACTGATGACAGGAAGAGGTTGGGAATCTTTATAGTAAATGTATCAGAGCTAGTGAAATCTCAGTATTGAGACATCTAATAAAATTCTAGTGCAGTTTTAAACGATTAAGTGCAAAATTACTTTACACTAGGGCAACTATGTTGACTTCAGTGGCGTGGTTAATAGCAGGGATGTAATGTTTAGTTTTATGAATAATTTTACATTGATTTACACTAGGAAGGAGCTGCACTGGAGTGAGTGAAGCTACACACATAGCATTTGATGAACAAAGCTGAGGCCTATCCCCAACAATTTTTACTTCTGCCTTCAAGCAATATCAGAACTGTATGAAATGTATTTCTGGTCTGCTTATCCTTCCACAAAGACACAATGTGATATCTCTGCATTCTTTTTCAGTGTTCAGGTAGGACTCTTCTGTTACAAGGACAGTAAAATATTTACTTTAAGAGTAAGCATGATGTGAGTACTGGTACCTGAGGGAGGAAGAATTTTCCTTCATTAAAACTGTACCCTAAAATTCATGAAAAAACATTAATTATATAGATTTTTTGGAAACAAAGATTACATTTAACCTTCACAACTATAAGTTACATCATGTTATGTCTATACTGTGTATTTGACTCAGATCTTAGTCTGTATTGTACACTAAAGACATCCAAGAAAAATGTTACATATCTCCCATTGACAAGATATTGAAAATCCCTGATGTGCTTGGAGGAAGTCTTACGAACTTGATCTCCGAATTTCTGGATTTTTAGTCTAGTCTTTCCTACTTGAAATTGGAGGCTAATCTCCCTAAAGCTTCTTCTCTATTCTGAGAATGAAGTGGCTAACAAAGTTGCTTATAGTTCAATATGGGGAGCAGCAACTACCACTTTTCCTGGTACTAACACTATTCCTCCCCATCTTCATATGTGGGAGGTATGAGGCTCCCTTCCAGATAAGACAAGGACATACGGTGTGATTCGTTCTCTGATCCAACCTCTAACTCCACTCCTCCACATACCTGCAGTTCTGAGTAGATCCAAGTGAGGAAGGAAACCTGCCTAGTTGGACCATGGCTAAAGACAATGGTAGTCCCAGCTGCTGCAATGGAACTTGTACCAGTTTCAGTAACTGGAGACATTAAAACCATCAGTGCGCAATGCAAAAAGAGGAAATATCCACCTCAGGCAAGGGGCACCAAGACCTAGAAAGCAATTCCTTTCTGTAGTGCAGTACTTTGGGGTGTGTGACTGGTGCACATAGTCTCAGAGTACATGGTCTGCATGTATCTTGATTTGGATTTAACAGCCTCTGACCTTGTTCACCTATAGTTCAGTATTGAATTTAGGCCAAAACTGCAATGCAGACTGTCAGTTAGTTGTTTCCCAGGTCTGTTGGGAGGGAGAAATCAGTCTCCTCCTGAACACATTTCTGGCACTTCTCTGTAGAAGAACTCATGAGCTCACAGATTCATTTATTTATTATTTTTGTTTGTTTGTTTTTTCTCCATCATTTCAATTAAACATTTGTAATAATTTAAACAGAATAGCCACATGAGGCCCTATTTATGCACCTGTAATATTTTGCATATTTTTGTATTTGCAGTTAAACATGCAAAGTAGGACAAAGTTATGGATTGTTTCTCAGTCCTCGAGATGAGAGAGGCCAGGATGGACAGAGTTGGAAGGAGGAGGGCACTGCTGGGTGTTCTTCAAATGACTTCTGTATGTTCTGGGTAGTCTTGAAGATGCTGAGAAATCACAATCGCAGTGATTGATGATGATTGTGTACAGCCAAAATAACCATTTTTTGTTCTGTATGTGCTCTTATGTCAGCCCCCATCCCACAAGATTTTATCAGGGCAGGTTAGCTTGAAGTAGCACAGCATTTCTTGATCTCTCTTTTTCTTAAGACAACTCAGCTTTTTAAAGTACATATACAATTTTGACAAATCACAGTTTATGCCTGTCTTTTTCCTTCTTATCTTCTGTATTAACAGATGTGTGTGCATATAGATGCACATATGCATGCACACACACACATTAAGTCTGTCCAGGTTATTGAACCATAGGATTCTTTGGAGCCACTTTGGTAGTCTGGTGCAAGACACCAGTCCTGCACTTCTGAACAAATACAATTCCATCTCTGCTTTCTACGTTAGCAGAAAACTTGCATAGCATTTCTCACGTTTCTCAAATAAACCTAATAATCAAACACTGGACCTCAAATAGCTCTGCCATTATTTCACATTTCTTCTAACTTATTTTTAAGAAAAAACACTTTCCTTGTTAATATGACAATATATCAGACTGAATTCCAACCTGTTACACTTGTGATATTACATTTCTTAACCACACTGTAGCTTTTTCCAGTTTCTTCTGGATACATGGTTCATAAAATCTGTTATATTCTTGAATCCAATTATAGCTTCCTGTACTCTAAATGTGTATCTTATTCCTGACTACAAATTCCCACTTAAAACTTTTGCTTTTTAGCAACTGTCATTCAGAAGAACACAGGATGTGATCTGAACAACTGAAAAGAGTTGGAAAGTCACTACCTAAGTTGTTATTGACCCAGGGGGACCATATTTGGAAGACAAGGACATCCTCTTCTACCATTGATAATGCTTCATTGACTTTTTCAGAGTCCAGTGTTTATTTTAGCTCTGCAATGTGCCTCCACAAACACAGATGAAAGCTAATGGAGTGATTTTCCCTGTTCTCACCATCATCTTGTTCTTCATAGTTGTATGGCCATGTTCGTACAACTGATCGCATGACTAATCAAAGAATTCAAACATTCATCAAGCACATCAGGTAATAAAATAAGAGCACTGAATGTAAGTAGACTGACTCCTTTAAGATTTAGTTAGCTATATGTTTGTAAGATATATGAATTTCATCCCTGTGCAAATAAGAAACAAACCTACGTGAAGAATTTTATGCACAATTTATTTCCTACTAACCCTCCACCTCTCTTCTTCTGAAGAAACTAACAAACAGAAAAATCACAAACCCTAGCCTAGAAAAGATGAAACCTTACAATCTGTCTGGAGTTTATTCCCACCTTTCTTCCTTCTTTGCTCTGCTTTATGTGATGTACTGTTCATTCCTATTACCTCTTTATAGCTGTTTTGTTAAAGTTCATACCACAAAGACCTGTAAAAGAAATTTATGACTCTTAGGGTTTCAGCAAATTCTAAATAACCATAACATGAACATGAAGCATTAATTAAAGACACTGGAGTCTAAGTTATAACAGAGATGCTGACATTTAAGCCCCTTGCACCATGTAAATTAAAAACGGTATGACAAACAGTGAGTAATTTGATGGTCAGAGGTTCATAATAGATACCTTAATATCTTTGTCATGAAAAACAGTCTGTCCTTGGTTTAACCCATGCTGAACAGCCCAGGGGTCTGGTTCATAAAGCACAACACTACCTAAACATTTTTGCAATAATTCATATGTCGGTCTGGGAATAGCACTGAATATGCTTGAGACTAAACAAACATGCAGGAAAATTGTGAACTGAATGTATTAATGCAAAGATAAATCCACTGTCATCCATGTATCTGGTTCAGCTACCCACTGCAGATTTTAAGGAATCCACTGATCCAGCATCACTTATAAAACACAATTCATATTTGTTTATTTGATTACTAGATAAGTTAGCACGAGTCATTTGCAAGATATCTGTACCATCAAAACCTTAAGTTTCTGGGCATAATAAAGAGAAGATGCCCCTGCCTTAATCTACCTACACCAGAAAAGGCAACACATAAACTAGGCTGGTCTTCATTATATAGTTTTTCACACTGCAGAACATTAATGTTCAGTGCTATGATCCTTACGTTCACATAAGATGTAGCTTAGTACATCCAAAGAAGCTGTTGGATTTCTGCTGAGACATGCTATGAGATTCATTTAACTAGTGCAGACGCTTGTATCTGAACTGGGCATAGCAGAGTCTTTCTGTAACACACTGGTTAATAGGTTAAGAAAGAAAAATAGTATTAGAGCACTGCAGACACTCCTGCTAACATCACACTGAATAATTATAACTTTTGGTCTTTGTTATAAATATTGTAAAAGTCTCTCTAGGAAAAAAAAAACAATGTTCCCCCACCCTCAAGAAATTGAAGCAGTAGGCCATATAAAAGAAGAAGAAGAAAAAAAAAAAAAAAAAGGATGGGAGTGTTTTAAGAGGCATTTCTTTTAGCTTGCATGATATAGCCTTTGGACTTGATAATTCCTCTGCTTTTAACAATGACTGAATATCAGAGAATCCATAAAGGAATCCATTTGTGTGCTTTGACATTCTGGATGCTTTCCCAAAGAACTTCTTGGAACCTTGCTTCACAAAGTAATTCTTTTGGGTCATTATTTCACTTAGCAACTGTATGGCAACCTGTTTTGCAAGTCCTGTAAGATCAGGTGGCATAAGCTTGATTCACATGATTAAAACTGGGTTTCACCTGTGCCCACACATACAGCTGTTCTAACAGCATTTTATCAAGGTCAGAGGTACTTATGGTGACAATCTTTTTATTTTGAACCAGACTTTCAAGTTCTTGCCAAGAATGTTGCAAATACTCTGAGAGGCTAGTTCCATCTTCAATAGCGGGTGGGGCAATAATGACTGAATCTAACTGAGCAACCCCAAGGGCTGAACATGCCATGTCAACTTCATCTCTAACTGATGAAGAGTTTGATCCAATGATGAAAAGTTTTGCTGATACTTTCAACTCATCCCTTTCTTCCGGATTTTTTCTACAGCTTGAGCTACAGTACATTCTGGAACCACCACTATTTCCTGATTCAGATCTTGTCCTATATTTGAGCTTCTTTCAGTCAGTGTTTTCTGAATGCAGTCCTGCACCTCCTCGCTGGGGGTGGCTGGGCACTTCTTGCAGCTGCAGCCCTGGTTGAGCAGGTTGCCAGTCTGCTGGTTGAGGGTGATTCAACACCAGGGGCAGGCAGCTGAGGTCATGCATGCCTCATGTGCCTACATGCCACCCATCACCAGCCCCGGCCCATGAGCGGCTGAGGTTTCCAGGCCTGTTCAGCCTGGAAAAGAGGAGGCTGAGGGGAGACCTCATCACAGCCTACAGCCTCCTCATGAGGGGGAGTAGAGGGGCAGGCGCTGATCTATTCTCTTTAGTGATCGGCGATAGGTCCTGTGGGAATGGTGTCAAGCTGCGACGAGGCACGTTCAGACTGGACATCAGGAAGAGGTTCTTCACTGAGAGGGTTGTTGCACGCTGGGACAGGGTCCCCAGGGATGTAGTCACAGCACCAAGCCTGTCAGAGTTTACGAAGCGTTTGGACTGTGCTCTCAGATGCATGGCCTGAATTTTTGGGTAGACCTGTGTGGTGCCAGGAGTTGGACTCGATGATCCTTATGGGTCCCTTCCAACTCAGGATATTCTATGATTCTATAATCAGTTGAAATTCGTGCTTCTGAAATGAGAATCACCATATCCTAAATTAAGTATTAAGAGCAGACTAGATGAACAGACAGAATAAATGAACTAACCATTCAGTGGATAAAGAATTGGCAAGATGGTCACGTTCAAAGACTTGTTCTCAATGGATCAATGTCTGGGCAGAGACCACTGATGAGTGATGCTCCTCAGGGGTCTGTACTGGGACCAGTGTTATTCAAGTTTGTTAGCAACATGGGCAGTGGATTTGAGTGCACCCTCAGCAAGTTTGTTGATGACACCAGCCTGAGTGGTGTAGTTGACATGCTGGAGGGAAAGATGTTATCCAGAGGGACCTGAACATAGGTACACCCAGAGGTGGGCCCATGCAAACGTCATTCACTTCAACAAGACCACGTGCAAGGTCCTGCATCTAACTTGGAGTAATCCCAAACATGAAAACAGGCTGGGCAATGAGAGGATTGATGCCAACCCTGCAGAAAAGGACTTGGGAGTATTAGTGGATGAAAACCTGATATGAGCCAGCAATATGTGCTTGCAGCCCAGAAAATGAATAGTGTCCTGGGCTGCATCAAAAGAAGTGTCGCTAGCATGTTGAGGGAGGTGAGTCTTCTCCCTTCATCACACTCACAAGACTCCATCTGGAATTCTGCGGTTCCCAACATAAGAAAGACATGGACCTGCTAGAGTGGGTCCAGAGGAGGGCCATGAGGATGATCAGAGGGCTGGAGCACATCTTTTATAAAGAAAGGCTGAGAAAGTTGAGGTTGTTTAGCCTGAAGAACAGAAAGCTCCAGGGAGACGTTATTGTGGAATTCCAGTACTTAAAGGGGACTACAGAAAAGCTGAGTAGAGACTTTTTACTGGGGCATGTAGTAACAGGAAAAGGGGTATTGGTTTTAAACTAAAAGAGGCAAGATTTAGGTTAGATATAAGAGGAAGAAATTCTTCACTATGAAGGTGATGAAGTAGTGGAAAGGCTGGCTAGGCAAGTTGTGGATGCCCCATCCCTGGAAGTGTTCAAGGCCAGGCTGGATGGGACTTCTGGCAGCCTGGTTTACTGGAAGGTGTCCCTGCCCAAAATAGGGGAATTGGAACTAGATAATCTTAGATAATCTTTTCATAGAATCACAGAACAATTAAGGTTGGAAAGGACCTCAGGAGGTCCTCAAGTCCAACTTCATAATAAAGCCAAATTACCTTTGATTAGGTTGCTCAGGGGCTTCTGTACAAAATCCTGTAAGTACTGATTCTTTTCTATTTGATGAAGGAAGTGACTAAGGCAATGAGTCTAAATGGTAAATGTCTGTTAGAAGAAGCAAGTACTGGATGTAATAGACCATGTATATATTCCTATTCTCTTGCAAATGACAGCTGAAATGGTGGAGATAAGGGAATCTAAGTTATCTAACTTCTCTTCATATTTTCAGTGAAGTAGCAATCAGGAACTGTATGTTAACCATGGGGCAGTAATATTCCAAAATATCTGTTCCATTTGCTTAAAATAGCAGAAGTATGCTTTTAACTGCGTATCTAACAGCTACTTAAGTTGCAATTCTCTTCACAGATATAAATATTTTGTTCCAACATAGCCAAAAGAAAGCTTGTGACACATGCAAGAGATATACCCAGATCACCTATGTGTTCCCCTAGGAAGAGAAACACCAGCAGAGCAATTATACCACTCCAGGTTTGATAATCTGCTAATGGTTCTGCTATTTTTTACTGCTGAGCTGGGCCAACATCCTATGAAGACTTTTTCTGCTGCAGAATCTTAAGATGTAAATGGAAAACAAGGAGGTAAGCAGAGGCTGGCTTGCAAACTCGTTAGGAGTTTTTCACCTTTACCTCAGATTTGTTCCATCACTTTCCTTGCATATCCTTCCTGCTTTGTGCTGCTATTTAATATCCCACTAGTTGTGTAATTTCAGCTTCCAAATTGAATAAGATGTTCCCTCCAGTGGAACCCTCACCTTGATAAATTGCCAAATAGTAATTATTATTCCTTCCAGAGCCTGAGATATGGAATCATGGCTGTAATTTCCAAGGCCTGAGAGCTGAGAAATTTATGCTATGCTTCTCTCCATCGAAGTTTTCATCTGAGATCATATTTCAAGTCCTTTCCTTTGATGATATGATTAAGATAATTCCTTTATGAAGTTCAAGCCTCTGTGAGATATTCAAGAAGGAACCTGATAGTTCTTAAGCTTCATTTGCTTCCCCTATGAATATCAGCAGTGGATAAAGGGAAAAAGCAGAGATAGGATGCATGACAGTTTCAAATGCTCCTAATTTTTTTTTTAATGTTAATTATTATGGTAGCATCTGCTGGCCTCAAATATGGGGCCTCTGTTCTTGTAAGTACTGAATAAAACTAAAGGAAGAGACTTTTTTTTTTTTTCTTTCCCTTCAGCAATCTTGTCTATAACAGGATATATAGATAGATATTATTAGCTTGTTTGCTTTTTTTTTTTTTTTTAATCAGATGCTGATGTGAAACTTAGTGAAATTCACTTGTTGAGAAGATTACTGTGCTAAATTCAGTGCTTGCACTTAATACCCTTTCTGAGAAAGCAGAAGAATAATAGGATCGATATTGTTATACATATAACCCGCATTTTCCCATAGCATATATACTGCTGGATATGTAAAGTAAAATTTACACTTTATTCAGATAGGACCATACTGTATTATTTTGGTATTCCTCATCCAAAGACATCAACTAGATTAAGAAAGAGAGTTATGTTACCCCAATTTTACAAACGTAAACAGGCGCCTAACGAGACATAGCTGAAGATATAGAGAAAACCTAGCCTAAGTTGTAAAAAATAAAAATAAAAAAAAAAGGAAAGAGTGACTAATGAGATTTTAAATAGCTATTTGCCTATAATTTCTGTGTTTAATATCAATGTACTGTCTGCATCAGAGTTATCTCATTTACCTTAGATATTAACTTTATACAGGTGACTTTCAACCCTTCGTCCTCCTGAACAGTGATTTTAGTTGCCAGATTTTTACTGTGGAATCCAGAGACCACAATGCCAGAGCTCTGTCTAATGGTATACCTAGCCCATCTATGTCAGTCACTGGCAGTCTCAGGAGGAGAGCAAGAAACTCTCTAATAAAGGTTTGTGGAATAGTCAGACCACACAGACTTACTCTAACCCTTCCAGTTACTGACTGGGTATGCCCTGAACTGGAATGTTTACTTTCTGGTTTATATGTGTACGTCGTATATGAAGTATATGTGAAGTGTATACAAAGTACTTCCTTCAGTACTTCTAAATGTTCTCATTTTCAATAATATGTTTAAATTCCTTTGATATCCTCAAGCTACAGTGTAAGGATTCAGACCAAATCAGCCAAGGTGCTACCGTCCTGCAGACACAAGCATGTCCCATATAGGTATTTTCTCATGAGCATAAAACATACTTGGATTTAAAAACTATTTTACTATTGAATTGGGTAGGGGCTACATCCATTCCTATTACTTCCAAATATATGCCTGAATATTCTTTTTACAAGAAAACACTTAAAAACTCATTCCATCAGTGATGGAGGAGATAAAACATCTCTTTATTATATGTGCGATGTTCAATTTGGGGGGGGGGGGAATTGTCTTGCTGTGTTAAATCCTAATCTAAATAATAAGTATATTAAAGCTTTCTTTCTGTTATGATCCTGTTTTATAGGCTCATTGTTCATGGCATGGCCTTACTGCTCATGTACGTGACAGATGAACACATTCCTACCACAGTCTCCATAAATTGTGATTACAGATTGAAATATGATATGGCTCATTATTTATTTGTAGCTTTGAAATTTTCTCAAGGATATTTTCTCCTTCTTTGGTGTTACTTTGTTTTAATGATGATGAAAGGCTGTAGAAAAACACATAAGCAATTCAAAGACCTTTCTTTTACCATGTAATGGGTTGAGGTGTACCATACTGTCCCTTCTTCAATACGCAGTATTTCCTGGTGCAGAGTAATCTCAGTAAGTCATTACTTTGCTCATTGTTTAGGCTTCAAATCATCAAAGCATTTAAACACATACTTAACTTTAGTGCCTGATTAAGTGCCACTGGAATAGGATTTAAGCACTTGCTTAAAATTAAGTGGGTGTTTACATGCTTTGCTGAATAAGGATGAAACGCTAAACTGAAATCATATTTGTGTCTGAGTGGAAATTGTTCCCAAGTTTTTACTAAGAAAACAGTTTTGATGGTTTGTTTGTTTCAGGATCCCCCCCCCAAAAAAATCTTAATAGCATAAAAAGAACGCAATGGATTTTGCTCTCAACTGACACAATATGACAATTTGTGAAAATATCCAAACAGAAAAATCTTTTATTTTCTGTTAGATTATTGGTTGTGAAGACAAATCAAAACCTGCTCTCTCCCTTTACTTATGACCTCACACCATCCTGAAGTCTTTCTTCAGGAATTCTTCTCCTAACTTGCCATGGATTCCTTAAATTTTTAAGCCCTTTTAGACATCATTGTCTGAATAGCTCTGGACACCTGACTGCAAACACCTGACTGTGTTCATTTTGGGACCCACATCTCCCAATACCTCTGCACTTGGTAGTTGATCAGTCATCCAGTGCCAGCAAAGGTAATGTAATAACATCAGTGAGGCTTTGGGCAATTTCTGACTTCTGGATAATTTCTTGGTTCAGTCCCATCTTCTCAGACTGTCCAGAACACATTTGCTGCCATTAGATGCAAACAGCTGGAGATGGTAAGGTCAGTGGCAAATTCCTGCAAGATTTGTTAAGGCCCACATTTCCGTTGAAGGTGTCTGCTACTTTAACAGACTGGTAGTGGAGTTGGGGAATGAGGAAAGGGAGCACATTTTTAATCTTTGCTTTCCATGTCCTTTTTCAGTGTATTAGGATAATATTTGGAAATATTTTTAACTAATATTCTTAGGACATGTTAGTAGACATTTTCATTGATTAGCATTTAGTATTCATATAAATTTGGTGGGACAGGAAAAACAAAACACTATTTACGATTCCTGCTATTTTGGTTGCTGTCAGTATTGCCAGAAAGAGAAAGCTTTTTTTTTTTTTCTCTATCACGCTGCCTTACATTCTCTTTCACTCTTCTGTCCTTCAGGAAAATTGTCCTTTTATTTATTTTTGCTCTATCCAAGAGTGGCAGCTGATTTTGAAGTGTCAGACTGTTGTTGTTGTTGTTGTTGTTGTTTCTTTTTTCTTTGTTTTGTTTTGTTTTTTGGATGTTACCATTTATTGCAAAGAGGATAAAATCAATGTGACATTTCCAGAACAATGATAGATGAAAATGATGAGTGGTCTTTAAACGCAGAAGGCTAATTTTTAAAAATGTCACTAGTGTACTATTTCAGAGTTTGTCAAAGATAAAACAATAAAAGTTATAGATATGAAAACTAATAATATTTCACTGGGTAAGCTACAGATAAGCAGACTGTACAGTATACAAGTTCTATATGCTTCTAAATATAATATGATAGAAATGCTGCAGAAAGGACAGCATTAAATATAGTTACTTTGGGTTATTTGATTAGATCTTCGTTTACGAAGACCTTGATTTCTAAGGCTATGACCTTGCAATCAGTTGTTCTAGGAAGGACTACTGGGCTGGCATTTTATACTATGGAGAATTCACATGGACTCAAGGGATTGTGATTTGATGGCCAGGTTTTATGAGTTGCCTGAACAATACAATTATTGTGCTTTTCAAGCTATTAGTGTGTCACAGTGTGAGTTTCAGATGCTGAAATTTGTTCCTTACTCTGAATGGGTACTGCTTCTGATAAACACCCTCCCTTTGTGGCTTGTTACCTACAGTAACCCATGCACATAAAGCAGAGGAGACTCTTGATACCCTGCAGCTCCAACAGACTTTAACAACAGCTTGTGTGTGCGTATTATTACTATTTAATTCCTAGTTATTTCATTTACAAGTCATGGATGAAAATCTAGTCCTGAAGGCAGAGACCTTCCCCATTTGATGTTATTGGTGAAGCTATGTGAAATTAGTCAACAGTATCAGCTCTGTTCTTAAGTTAATATTCACAGGCACAAAGAGCTGGTGTGATTCAGTCATGCTAATCTGGCACAAGCACTTCAATGAATAGGAGGAGTACAGGGAAGCAAGAAGTGAGCATCAGCAATAGGGCCCTTACTTGAAAGTACTTGGGTGATTAACCCACATTTTATAAATAGATAGGAATATCTAAAATGTTATGCATCCACAGAAGGGGAACTAATACACATCTGCCAACTACTGGACATGAAAAGAATCTGGTGACCTATGTCTATAGCGACTTTGGCTAGATTGTCATAGTTAATTTATATCTAACATGGCAAAAGGTGTTTTATTATCTAACCCAAGAGGTCTGTGAAATGTCAGTAAATAAAGTTTCAAGATCTCTATGAAACTTAACTTATATTTGAATGTTTCTCTGAATGTTTCTCTATCTCAATAGTGTATTTATATAGTTTTAGCCCAACTGGTGTAGTTTACAAGTAGCTGAAAACCAGATGTCAGTATTTACCATATTTACCATGCTCAAATAGATGCCTTGTTTTGCAATTGTGAAATATTGAAGTTAAAAAAAAAAAAAAAAATCACACAGCAGCTTAAGCTTGATGTTGGTTTTACAACCTCATTTGGGGGAAAAAATAACTTCACAGTTTAACTGCAGATTACATCTTATCTGATTCAGCTCTAATCATCTCATTAGAGGCAAATGAACATAAATTGTGAATCAACTTGGAAAGACGGGTGTTGGAAGATTTATGATAACTCCTCCCATCACTACACTAGACACAAACATTAACCAAAATATTGGAAAAAGGATATAGTAAGCACCTGTTTAAGGTGCTTGTGTAACCTTGTTCAGCTCTATAAAGACACAGTCTGACTTGAGAGTTGATGAATAGTCTTTGAATTAAAGAATTGAAAAAATGGCAAATTCAAAGGTAGGCCTCATGTTTATAATGATCATGTTCAAAAACAGTTGTGTAAAGTCTTACGGCTATGTTTAAGTAACTATTTGTTGGTACTAAATTTAAATTTGTGCAATATTTGCATCTAGTTTTGGCCCACTGCAAGTCACCTGAAATGTTTCTAAATGTTCACTTGTCCGTACAAATGTGTTTCACGTATTTTCCATTAGCTGAAACCTTTGAACAGCATATAAATGTGACACTGGGATGGTCTGTCACAGGACAATTAATCTTCAGTGTCAGGGGTTTACTTCTAGATATTTCAAACCAAGATGTGAATGTTAAAACAAAATAACTTGCTTCCTCTAGCCTCATTTCTGTGTTATGAAAATAAATTTGGTACATATATTGGTATAGTTAAGTATTTATAATTGTTATATAAAAGTATTTAATGTTACCTCATTGTGGTGGTTTTACCATGCTAGGCAGCTGAACACCACAACCGCTCTCTCACTCCCCCTCCTCAGATGAGGAGGGGAAGAAGTAAAGGAAAGAACAACTCACAGGCTGAGATAAGGATAATTTAATTAAAGAGAAAAAAAAATATTATGGAAATATTATTATTAATTAAACAATTCAACTAAAGGGAAAAAAGGGAAAGGGGAAGAGGGAGGGGGAAATGGAATAACAAAACAAAACAAGTAAAGGCTATGTGGAAATGCAGAGGAAAGAAATTACTCTCTACTTCACACAAATGAGCGATGCTTGACCACGTCCTTGAAGCAGGGCCTCAACACACGTAGCCGGTGTTTGGGAGGAGGACAGACGTTTTCTCAACGAGAGCCCACCCCTCCCCTCTTCTTCCTTTTCCACCTTTTATTGCTGAGTGTGACATCATATGGTATGGAATATCCCTTTGGTTGGTTTAGGTCAGCTGCCCTGGTGAAGTTTCTTTCTCACTTTTTTGCCCACCCCCTAGGAGGGTTAGAGAAAGTCCTGATGCTGTGCCAGCGCTGCTCAGCAGCAGACACAACACTGGTGTGATACCACTGCTGTTCTAGCTACAAGTGCAGAGCCCAGCACTGTATGGGCTGCTGCAGGGAAAGTTAACACCCCAGCCAGACCCAATACACTCATACATAGGTTTTGCTTTCTGGGTCTATTACTAATCTTTACTTTAGCCTATGCATGAAAATATGTGTTTAGAAATATTTTCAAAGAAAAATTCTCTATAGAGGTATTAACTATTATTTTTCTGCTTCATAAATATGTAACATCACTTGTACTTATTACATGAGGATGTGCCTTTTCTTTTCACAAACACCTGTTCATATGAGATATTTTGCTTGCCTTTAGTCCTACTAGAAATGTTACAGATGGCTAAGGAGAGTAGTTGCATAGCAAGCCCTGATTAATCTTTGTAGGCCTAATGTGAAGAAGAAAATCCAAAAAATTCCAAATCCAAGAAAATCCAAGATGCCAAGAAATCTTCAGGAATATGATTCACAGTGTGGGGGAGTTGTAAGTGGTGGAGTATACAGGGGACAGACCAAAACTTCAGAAAACAAATGCTAACAATTTCTGTCAGTCTACATTTACCACATGGGAAATTAGGTCTATGCATCAATCACCACTGGGGGAATATGAAAAGAGGAACCCTGACAGAGTCGTGGTTATATTGATAAATGTAGTATTGTTCTTTTAACCATATAAAGGTCAGGACTTCCCAATTACACACACATTAAACTTGTATTTTTTTTTCCTTTTTTTTTTTTTTTTTTTAATATATGGATAACAGCAGTAACAGCAACCTATTTTTTCCTCTCTTGCTGTGTTAACAGAAATTGCTAAGTCCTTTCTGCTGCTATTTCATATAAAAGAAATAAAATAAAAAATGTCAGCCATAGGTAGCCACTGGCGTGGGGATTTGAATTATTTCATTAAGCTAGGTAATATTAAGTTAAATTTAAGTTATAGCAAGCAAATATATATATATATTACTGAAACTAAGAAAAGAGGACTTTCTCAAATAAAAAGTGATGGGAATCCTTAGCTACTACTTCTACTACTGCTAATGACACCTACGCTGTTTATAATTTGACATCAATGTTCAATTTGCACAGCATGAATGTCTTTTGCAATCTCCAGAAACTCACCAGAGATACTGTATATCTTTGGAATGTAGCCCTCTGAAGTATTTAAAAATATTTGACTTTGAAAAGGACATTCAATTTTATTTGTAATATAGACCAGAGGATAAATATTTATACATATTCTATTTCATATCAAAAATGAGAATTCAACAGCCTACAGTTCATTGGATTTTAGTATGTGAATTATCATTTTAATTGTGATTTTACAGTTTACATCATTCCAATAAAAATAAGCCTGCCTTAGGAAACAGTCTTCATGTTGAATTATTTTCCCAAGGAAAACAAACAAACAAACAAAAAAACTTACTTATTTTGATCAATAAAAAGCAGGGCTCTTAGGGTCAGGAAGAAACACTGTGTTCCCAAATTAATAAGAAAGACATTCATTTCAGCAGGACTGGACATCTTAAAAGACTCTCTCTAGTGCACCTTAGAGACCTCAGTTTCAGGCTGGCTTGATGTCCTAATTGAATTGCCTTTGTTGTAGAGTATAAGAAACAAAGCCTCAGAGAGTTTTCCAGACAGAGGGAAAGAGGTGGGTGAAGGGAACACAAGATACCTGCTCAATAAACAGTAAAGATTTTACTCCAAACTGGGGGGGCGAATCATTGACCTCTGGTGATATAACCTCTCAGAAATGTATTATTTTTGTGGGCATTACACATAATTATATTTAACAAAAAGGTATTATTACCTAGCTCTTCTCACCATGTCTCAAAGCCCATTATTTTTTTGCCTCACCATCTCTGCTATGCCGAGAAGTTTTAAACCTGTATACTCCAGACATGATTACACAAAGACATATGTGCATGAGTCATCTACATATGTGCACTGTATTTTGACATTGCATATTCACAGGGAATTAAGCAAGTGATCATTTTTTATAATTGTTCTTCCTGCCATCCTCCGTTTTAGTAGTGTACTTTTACATAGTCCAGTTCTTTAGTCCTTAATTTTGCTTTCAACAACTTTAGATATAGTTTCAAAGATGAAAGAAGCAATTTCAGCACTGGTAGGTGATTCAGGAAAAGGTTGTGAGCACACTGGGAGTTTGGGGTTGGGGATTAGGAAAAACTCTTTCCATAGCAGGGTAATGCAGCACCAGAACAGGGCTGCACAGGGAAGTTATGAAATCTCCATCTTCAGTGGTTTTCAACATTTGGATAGATGAAGCTATGTCTGACCTCATCTAGTATTAAAAAGTATTGTTTTTAACCAGAATATTAATGGAGATGACCTCCAGAGGTCATCTTTTAACCAACCTTTCTATGACTCTACATTCTTGCCAAGTAGCCTCCCATTCTATCTCTTAGCACTTTTCTGTGTCACCGGTAGCCTCACCACTTCTGTTATGGTGCAGATCCATCCTCCTGTGTGCCTGTTTCAGCCATCTGTATGATGAAAGGGAGTTAGCATCTGCACACACCAAGCTATTTCAGCCACAAAACACACCATGGCGTGCTACAAGCCTACCGGCTTAGAAACAGCACCACGCCTGCCCATTGCTGAGGCAAATCAGCATGTTGTGGATATCTCTCTGGATCTAACTATTATAATCTAGCTACCAACAGGTTAGTGGAAGGGGACACTAAGATAAGAACAAGAAGTAAAAAAGAGATGGGTTACATTTTGTCATAACAGGACAATGCCTGCTAACCAAAATATCTGGAGCTCTTATGCAAGGAAACGAGTTTGCATGGATTTGGAGCCTGAATTAAAAGAACATTTTATAGCACAGAATGCAAATAATCAGGTAATTTACTCTGTAGCTGTACAGTAATTGCAGTGTAATTAGAATAATTGCATTTTACCTGCAGGACATGCACTTATGGCATGTTGTATTTGCATTAAATATTCAACATATACATTCCAGACCAATTCGTCTTTGCTGTAGCTCTGTTCTGAATTCAATGGATACACTACAGGGGTGAATTTGGCTCTCAGTATCTTCATTTGTACAAGTTGTGATTCTGGTGGAGATTTCCATTTTTCAGAAGAAAAATTTTTAAGGGAGTTTCATGGATTAGGTGGTGGAAACTTGCATAGTCTAGGAGCAGTTTGCCCATGTCAAAGTTTAACTTAAACTCATTCGAATAACAGGCAAACAAAGGGTACAACACCCACGTAACCATTCACTGCAGTGAGCAATCAAGCAGCTCACTTCTGGCAGTAGTTTCACACAGACCATACTTTGGGGTCAAGCCAAGGTCTAAACTCCAGCTGCTTTGTGCTACTGAGGCAGGGAAAAGCAACCTAAAAGCTGCCTGAAAGGAGTTGCTGTAAATGCTACCCCCCCCCCCCCCCAATGCAAGAGGGTATTTGAGTGGCACAAGTCTGATACACTTGGCTCTCCTCCACATGCCCACTTCCCTTGGCATAAGGACAGGAAGATGCCATGCCAGAAACAGCAAGGGGTAAGGGATAGTGTGTGGGAGGAAGGATGAGTCAGTGGTTAGGGCAGTAATTTGGGACTCTGCAGGCCTAGGTTCAGCTCCTTGCTCTGCAACAGCCTTTCTGCATGACCTTAATCAAATCATGTATAGTTAAATCCAGAACAAGACCAAGAGGAGGTAATACCTAACTTCAGGTAGGTGAGAAATACCCAGTCCTATTAAAAGAGTCTAAAAATTATATATTTTATACACTGATCTTGAAGCCTAAGAAAAAGAACCAGCAGCCCAAGGAGGGAGCTAGTAAGAGAAAGGCTTAATTTCAGCAGCATACCCCCACACATATGATGTGTTTAAAGACAGACAGGGCTCTCCCAGATGTAAAAACTCTTCATTCCGCAAAATACCACCCTGTTCTTTGGAGTAAGGAATAAGAGCAATGTTCTTCCACTTTATTTTTGTACACTAGTTGCTCAATTAAATCATTTAAAAGATAAAGAAGAATCTGAATACTCAGAGGTTAACAGGGTTGAGATTAGAATAAAACACAGAGAAGCCCATGTGCTTCTTATCTGCACCGTTAGCCTAGCTGCAGGTAGGGCTCAAAGAAGCTGCACTGTGTTGAAGGAGCCAAGCAGAAATATCTAATGATATACTAGTCCATGTTATACTGGGGCTCCTAATAATCATATCATCTAAGCTATATAAAAAATATTTTTGTCTATCACTAATATACAGATCATAGAGACCTCTGAAGTTTAGCCCATGGTGGAGATAGAGGAGGGAAGCATAGCCAAATCTGAGAACACATATGATCTTGAGTTTAAACAACAGTACAGTATAGTCTCCCTTCTGGCTGGTCCAGTGACTACATAGATTATGTTCAGACAGGCTGGGAACATATTCAGCAGATTCTGTCCAGTCTTCATCCCAGACCAATGTTAAAATTTCTGACCCCTACTTCAGAGCTGACTGTTTGCAACCAAAATACCTGTTAATTTCAAGAATAAAAGGGAGAAGACCTAGATTCTACAGTTCTTAACACAACAAAGTCCTCCTTGCCCTTGATGTAATGTTCACCTGAGAGCATCTGCACAAGTTAGCACAGAAACTTTTGCTGTGGAATGCTGAACCATGACATTATCCTGCTTCTCTCTCTCTCCCTTTGCAATTGTTTCAGTCCTCTATTAAGTCCTCTATAAAAGCTTCACGTTTTTCAAAATGTGCTCCCTGTTTCAGTCCTCATTGTTTCTGTCTTTGGAGGTGTCCATTCAACACACTAATTGTCCTGTGTGTTTGCTGAAGGAGTTCCTCAGGAGCCCCTTAGATCCTAATCCTTTCTTAGTTAATTACCATGTGCCATACACTGGAGCTATGGGGCCTCAGGGTAATCATTTTGTTGACAATATGCAGCAATAACCATATAATCACAGCACAATTATGGAACATTTATGGAGTTATTTGTGCCATGTCATAGATGAAGTTAGCAAATGTAATTTACCTCTCACCACCAAAGGGGACAGAGACTTACGGTCAAAGGCTCTCATTAGAAATTCTATTTTTTTTTTTTAATTGCATTTTTTTAACAAAAAATTCCCTCAAATCTAATAAAATTAAGTTTATTGATTTTAAATTTTTTTAAATTTTTATATTTACAAACTCTGTAGAAAGTCCAAATTTGCTGACAGCAAATTAACTTTCATAAGCTGAAAGGATAACAATAAAAAAAAAAAATCTACCAAATGGAAAAAAAAAAAAAAAAAGCCCTCTCACCCCTCTCACCCAAATATTCTAAATAAATAAATAAATACAAACATAAAAGTGTTTCCCATCAAGTTCTATCTGTCTCTTGATACTACTTATCTGTTCATATCAAACTCCTACCAGGTGCACAGTGATTAAGAAGACCAAAAATAAAACTATTATCTATCAAGCTAACATTTCCTCACATCATCTGTAGCAGCACATTGGCTGCTGCATGGATGCTCAATCATGTCTAGTGTTGTAAGGTGACATTTGGATAGGAGCCATTCTGCTACAGATTAGGAGAGGAACGAGGGTTTAGCAGAGTGGATATGATCAGCTGAGAAACCTGATGGATAGGAGAAGGGGGAAAGGGAACTGACATTTATGAAAAATACCATCCAGAATAGGTCACACTGAGCAGAAGAGGGCAGGCTTTGGAAGGTTTATCAGGAAAAAAAAAAAAAAATAGCATCACTATGCCTTTTTTCAAAGATTGGTGTATATATATATGGTAATAGGACACACAATATATGCATACCTATATTACCATATATACATATGCATATGTATGTCCATATGCATACAAACACACAAAGCCTCCCTACATAGACCTGCCCCATAAATATATAAATAGATAAAAAGATAAATTGATGAATATACAACATATTTCCCTTTTCAAATAAAAGAGGATATGGGCTCTCAGACCAACTTTCATATATGGCAGCTTAAAGCAAAAATGTTTTATTCATGAATGATGCCCTCTTTTTTTTCGTTTTTTTTTTTTTTTTTTTTAATAAACACATAAAAATGTGAAACAATAAAAGTGATATATACCTAATAATGAGTGAGCCAATAAACCCCACAAGGCAACTTAGCTTTGGAAGTGGAAAAATTGACTTTGTATAACAAATTGCAGAATTATTAATCCTGTTTGAAACCCTTTTTATATCAGACCATTTACTTTAATTCTTGCTACTTTCAACATTATCATACATTATGCATTTTTCTTTGTAATTTTTTTTTTCTTTCTGCGAGTACAGTGTGCTCCCAAACTTTAAAGGGCTGGAAGCATTTTAAAGCGAAGCCTACTGGGTAAAAGAAAAAGCAAGGGATAAATTATTTACGCCATTCTGAGGTACTCATCCCTGCAAAAACTCTCTCACAGACCACTGATGAATTAAGCTTTGTGAAACCCCTGCAAGGAAAGGAAATACAGTAACATGAGCAGAGAAGCTGAAGAACAGAGCTGATTGCTGTGTCTACACTATGCTGAGCAGCCTCCAGACAGCCCCTAAACTCACCATACTAACCCTTCCTCTTATCTCCTGTCCATACAGACAGCTAAAGAACAGCCTCTAGCTTCCTGCAAGTGGTGGAATTGCAAGGGGAGAAGGGGAGGACTTCCCTTAAGTTACCTTCTTAAGGACCATACACAAACACAAATATGCTTCAACTAAAGCTGGAGCTCTAACTTAAGAGTACACTTTCATCTTCAGATTCGTCTGAAAAGAAGCAAAGATGTGTCAACAGAGTCAAAGGGTGGCTGAGGAGAGTTCAGGTGGCCTTGTATGGGAAAGCCTGCTTTGTGGTGCCATGATGCATCCATGAAGAGCCTCAGACATATTTGTGCTTATATGAATACGAATACACTGTATGTGGGCTTAGACATAAAAGATCTTGTATGTATGGGAAGGTTAAGTAAGTTTCAGGTTACATCTGCAATATGAGAGACAGACAGATCTGATTTTGAAGCTGCTCTTACTGCTACACTTGCTAGAAAGTATCTAAATAACCAGTATTTTCCTAAAAAGCAAATTTTAGGTGCATAGGGTAAAAGATTACTGACTTGAAAAAATGCAGAACCTGAAGTTTGACGTCACTGAAGATCCACATCCCCACCTGATATCTATAGAAGTCTAGAATCTTAGAGTTGAATGAGTTCAACAGGAGAACTATCCAGTTTACCAACTATATCATCAACCACATGGCCCAAAAATAGACTAACATTTACACACAGACTTTGCTGGTCAGATTTATGGTTAACAACAGGACAAAGACACAAATGTGGTGAGTATGTAAGTGTATCCAGCAGATGTACTTTTCTCTGAAGAAAACTCCAAACCCTTGCATTGCCCCAAATAAAGTATTGTCTTTGTTTTAATGGCATTAATATTATCAAAGTTATCTTGAAATGTGTGTTTGAAGGATGCCATTAAAATTGTTTTTGGCTTTGCTTTATTGATTTTATAAAATCAAAAATCCTATAAAAAAGATAGAAACAGGCAATCCCCCCCCCCCCCAAAAAAAAAGAAGTAAAAAAAAAAAAGTAATCTGTCTCTAGCTGTAACCTACTATTAATTCCTGGATACATTTCTATTCAACACCACAATATCTCTCACACATTTCTATTTGGACTTTTTAACGCATAAGGTGCTTGCTACAATAGTGGCAGCAATAATGTGTTTTGTTTGCTTTCAGCCATTTTAAGACTAAGTGATCTTATGATTTAAAACAACAACAACAACAAACTAGCCAACTGTAGGTAACCACAAAATTCTCACTGAATTCAGTAGTACTGGGTTTGAACTGTAGCCCAGTTGTGTTGAGGTAAAATAATTACCTATTTAGTTTTTGCATTTCATTAAAGCAGTATGCCAAGCCTGGCTAAAACAGTATTTTTTGTTGTTGTTGTTTTTTTTTTTTTTTTTTTTTAGCAGAGCTTTTCAGTAAGAAGATAGATTGTCAACTGGCAAGTAGCTGGTCCAACTACAGTGAGGTCATGTTTCTGCAGCGAACCTTAAAGACTGAAATCCTTTAAACTCAGATAAAACAGTGCCCATCTTCCAGGTGTTTTTAGTACCTGTATCTTTTCCTCTGACTTACAATCCATGGAGTTCAGGAACAATAACAGCAGCTGATTAACTTTGGTTATTTTTTTTTATTATTATTATTTTTTTTGGTTGGCAAGCATATAGACACATTAGAGGTCATGTTTATAGTGAAGTATATCCTTGAGAAAACATTTTGGTCTATCACAAATTCTACCCCTGGTCAAGCCTTCCTCTAATATTTCTCTCAATAGGATTGATAATCAGCTTGAAGCATCCTCTAAGATATCAAACATTTATTTTCACCCCCCTCCTTTGCTAAGCTTAACAATTTCAAACCTTCACACTTGCTAACTATGCATAATGCATTTCTAGATGCAAACACTTACTTACGAGTGAATTCTCAACCAAAGTAAGATTTCCACTTATGGAAAAAGGAACTCTTGAAGTGCAACCTTGAGTTCCAGCTACCTAAACTTCCAAGCTTTTATCAACTACTTTGCCACCAAATTACCATCTCTCCGTCACCCTGTACAACGAACCTGTTACAATGTGAGTAACAACAATGGAAAATCAGTATTCTAGTATTTTCTTCTCAGCTCTTCCAGTAACTTCTATATCTATGACAGAAGTATTTCTTCTTCCTGTCCCTTGACCTTTCCTTTTCCCCACTGCTTGTTAGGTCTGTCCAGATTTATGGTGGTGGGTGACCTGTTGACTTGTGTTCTTTATATTTTTTTGAGGTGATCCAGTTTGATGGCGAAGTTGTCTTATAACGGAAGGTGATTTTCTTTAATAACCATTGCCTAGGATGCCAAATTAATAATTATATATTTCTAAATGTTTCAAGAGTTTGGGGAATGACACTTCAGGTAGGATTTGTAGTTAATATCTTTTATCTGTTGGCATCCAAACTGTGGCATATTTTTTAATTAATATTCATCTCTGTAGTAGACTGAATATTAATTTATCTCTGTAGGAAGGGAAGAAGAGGTACCTCCATTGGAACACTCTAGCAGTACCTATTTTTCTCTTTACTGATCATGAGGTATGACAAATTATAGTTTCACCTCCCTTGTCTCATTTAGTGAACACTTTTTGTGTGATGATACCATGAAGTTTTAACTGTATATAAACAGTGTCTCCCAGTGTTCATTTGAAAGTGTGGTCTGAAAGGGGACCTAAAAGCATATGGATCTTTGAAGTACAACCAAAATACCTATCATTTTTAACAATCAAAGAATAATTTTGTGCATTTACCTCACTGATATTCTTGTCTATTTTCTGATGTGCTCCAAAATCCCCATTATTCTCTGCTCATGAATCTCTCCATACTCTCTTTCTCTTATTACTTTGTTAGTAATCTATGTAATGCTGATTTTGAAGCTCTGAACACAGTTGATGCTGTTGGTGAAAAAAAAAAAAAAAAAAAAAAAGCCTCTGAAAATAAAGCTGTATTGTGATATAATACAAAGGAAATGGAAAACATTATAAGGAGTAATTTAAAGTTTCCATTTCCAGACATAGATGGAGAGAAAAAGTGAGTAATAGGGGACTGGCACAGAGGGAAGCTTGCCTTAATATATGCTTTGAAAGCATTTCTATTTAAACCTTTCCACACAGACGGTCAGTTGCACAGAAAAAGTTTCATTTGCATGAAGTGCTAAAGGTGTGAGCCCCAGAGCAAGTCAGTTCTTGGTGTCCAGGCTCTAACGACACCGTATGTCACAGCCCAGCCTTAAGTATGAAAGTACTAAGGCCTAAATAAAGCTGAGCATTTTTTATTGAAGTGACCCCAGCACCAGGCAAATATTGTACAACATCTTGTGCCAGAAGCCAAAGTGATTTACATATACTTTTTTTCTTCACTCTGAATAGAGTGGACAGCTGGTGAATCCTTACGCCTATTAATCTTTCTGTGCACAGCCATCTCTTGGTATGTAACAACTATTTTTCAATCTTTGGGGCATCAAGTGAAGTAATGAATAATTCTGTTATATTCTTGCAGGACTGATGAGTATTACTGAACAACACATTAGGTTTGGGGGTGAAGAGAAGGAGGGAGGAGTAAAATGCTAGCATAAGGCAGGCAGCCTATTATTGCCTTTCCATCACAGCAAACAAAAAGAATTCTTTCTAATCCGCTCCTCAGGGGATCACCATAAAACCCCAACCATCTATATGTATTCTGTGTGTGTGTGCATGCGAGTGCCTGTGTTAAACTTTCTTTCTGTCAGGTAGGATTTTTAGTACTTCAAAGCTCTTGGTATTTGTAGTCTTAAACTAAACTGGTGAAGATAATAAAAGTTTTAATCTCTCTTGGCCCTGAAACTAAAACTTCCGTGTCAACTACACAGAGTAAGTCATGGCACAGAATGTAAGACAGTGTAAGTAGCTGAACGTTGAATGCAGGCACCCGTTTTTATACAAAAGAGAAAGGAGATGAACTAACACTTTGACAATTTAATTAGCTCCAAACTGAAAGGAAGGATCTATTTGACATGGAGCAAGGAAGTTTATGGGGGTAGGTTCTGATGCGAGATTTTAGAAGTACCTTAACATTATGTTCAAAACAAGCATCTTGATCATTATTCATAAAAAATCCAATTGGCCTAGAAAGTAGCAATAGCTGGATAACAAAAAGGCTGGCTAAGTTCCTCTCTGTGAAACAAGGATCATTATCCTTAAAGATTCACCTTCCCCTAAATTTTACGTAATGTTTAGAGAATTTAAATAACTTTTCACGGTCCCTACTGATGATAGGCCCTAGCTGAAATCCAAATGTGGAGTCTCAAAGTGAAGGGAGAGGATTGCTGTCCCCCCTGAATGCTGTATATCCTTTCTAACTCTGAAGGGCTATGAAGTGCAAATACTTTAGATCAAGGTAAAAGCAGACTAGAGCAAAATTTGGAGACTACAGACTGATCTGGCTTAATACCCTTTTGAGATACACCTCTCAGGGCTTTGCTGTCTCCCTTTCTCTCCCTCCTCCTTTGCAACTTCTCTTACAGCCGTTCCTATTTCAATGTGCATTACTCCCTTTTGAGTGGAAGCCTTTGAATCTATGACAGCCAAACATGACTGAAAGAAGGCACACA
>CM021729.1:5102227-5123189 GCA_011074415.1 Stictonetta naevosa | reverse complement strand
AAGTAAGGCCGGACTCTTAAAAGAGGCAAGGTTTTTCTGAGCAAAATGTATATTAAATAACATTCTTTACTGTGTGGCACACTGAAAGAGAGAGAGGAAAAAATTCAGTGTTCAAAGAAAATTGCCATTAAATTTCACAAGTATGTTAGTAATTTGATTTGGGTATTATTATTATTATTCTCTAGCCTAGATAATTTAGCATCCTGAAAAAGTGGAGAGCATGCTGTATAAATCACTTATTGTATTGCAAAAGTGAGGTCCTTATGCAGAATGGGTTGCTGAGAACATTTCAAGGGGTTTACCCCACAGAATGGTGATTAACTCCTCCCCAGATCCCCCTTCAAAGATACAAAAAATGCTAGCATATAATTAAATGTCTGTTCTTTGATTATCAGTCAAAGACTCATTGCAAATGGTACCAACCCCTTTGGAAGGCACCCAGCCCACTTCCAATTAAAAACTACCTGACCATAAATAATAAAAGCGTACTACATACACAGTAAATAATGGTTTTTAAAATAATGTATTTCAGGAGCTATATTTTAAGGACGCCATATGTGTTCTCCGTGTAATGAGCTCTTCCTTCTATCAGTATCACCAGCAGCCTCTCAAATCTAGAGAGGTAAAAAGATTAATTTGTTGGGGTATTTATTTTTTCCCTAAACATTAACCATTTGCTTTTCTTAGCCATTTGTATTCCTTCTCCATCTTTAAAATTAAAGCCTTAAAATTAAATTCCCTATTTTCTACATTTCAATTCTCCTTCACAGCTGAGAACAACTTGAAATTAAAAAATAAATTTTCAGAAAAGAAAAAAAAAACAAGGTACCCATTTTTGGAATTGTAATCTTTATGCATTTATGAAGATGTCTATATGTAATGGGTGTACATATCTGTATATTTCTGTGATGTTTCTGTGTGTGTTTGCCATTATATTTATATGCATGTATATGTGTATATAAGTAGATATATATTTTATGGAAATAATTCTAAAATCAGATGCATTAGAAGTTAATGACACTGATTGGCAAATATTTTCTAATGACATCTTTTTAAAGATAGTACTGATTAATCAAAGCAAAGACAATACAAAATTCCTTGTATACTAATTAAACAAACAAACTAAAAAGTCGAATTACTGGTAAAAATATGAATGGGATTCTTCCATACCTAGAATATACAATAACCCCAAAGGACACATTCTAACAATACAATGCATATCTGAGCATATATGTGAAAAGTCTCACCTCCATACCAACTATGAACAGGAAAGATGTTTTCCATACTGGCTAGAGTACAGCTCCTGCTGCACAATGAGCCAAATTCCTGATTTCACAGAAAATCTTAATTCTTGCTTTTCTTATTTTTTAGGCACTTAGA
Organism: Stictonetta naevosa; assembly: GCA_011074415.1. Classification (NCBI taxonomy): domain Eukaryota; kingdom Metazoa; phylum Chordata; class Aves; order Anseriformes; family Anatidae; genus Stictonetta; species Stictonetta naevosa. Next base: position 5,121,809 of record CM021729.1, on the reverse strand, counting down.
CTTCTCACCACAAACATACACACAAACACATGTGTACATACACACAAACACATATAAATATACATAATACTTTCCACATTCAAAGCCTTCCAAACATTTTAAAAAATTATGTAGAAATGAAACTCAGCATTGCTTCATACCATTCTTGTAATCTAGAACTGCAATTAGTTTTAAACAGAAAATGGAAAGGAATATTGTTTCCATTCCCAGTTTAAAACAAAAGATGAAAAGCATTCACACTAGACCTTGGCTGGGATAACAGCAATTACATTTCCACTTTTGAAAAGTCATATGACTTATCTGTGACTTCAAACTGTCAGAATCATGACTTTAATTAGGAAGAAACTACATCAACTGATAGGTTTTTCCATAATCGGCTAATAAATTGCTATTCCATAAATGGTTAATAATTAGCAATCTCAGAGGTTTTGTAGCTCTGTGTGCTACCATTGAAAACAAATTTCTTGGAGAAACAGACCAAGAGTTAAGAGTACTATTGGGAAAGGGAAACCGTGAGGATCCAAGGACAGCCACAAGCACTGGAGCTTAAGTGGCCTGATGTCCAATAGATGTTCAAGTTTCGTGTTGTTCGATTTTCAATTTTAATATTTTCTGTTATCCCCACATATACTATTTTTCCCCCCTTCCTATTAGGTGATTTGTAATGGTTTCTGATTATTAGAAACAGTAGTAAGGTAAGAAGCCATTGAGCTGTCTGCGCTGGTGAAACAGAGACATTGCATATTCTTCCGTTTGTGTATTCTTGGGAATAAATGTAAATAGCAAAGCCAGAAAATACTGCCAGATTTTTTTCACCTGATGTTGAAGTCACCCATGTGGATGGCCTTTGAGAAAACTCAGCCTTTGAATGGCTTTGATTGCATTAAGAGTTGTATTTGACTTCCACATTGAAGACCTCAAAATACATAAACATTTGTGTTATATCTATGTACAGGAAATATCTCATTTGTTTCCTCTGTCATTTCTATCATTTTTGAGATTTGTGATTACACAATTACCTTTGAGACCTTCGCTTTTCAGCCACACTGGGTTTGAAACAGCCAAGAAGGTATTATGGCAGACTCTAGATATATCTGCAGACAAAGTGAACATGTTGCCTCATTCCCACAGGAGAGCAGCTTACACATAATTATAATTTATTGCAAAAGAGACTTGAACCCCCATGCCTCACAGATAACTATCCAGGCCATGTAAATACGTGTCTGTGCCTGCCTGCATCTTCTGACCATCTCCATCTGTTTCTCTATTTCTCTTTCCATCCAGCTCCCATATAAACTAGAATAATTCCAACAACAAACACTGAAAAGGAAAATGGTTTCATAATATTACATCTTCTTTTCTTAATGGTGGCAGTTTTAGGTCTCAGTGTACCCTAAGGAAGAGAGGGAATTTGATACTAAATCTTGTGTAAATGCGTAACCTCACTGTATATGAAGGAGCATCTACTGTGTAACTGCCTGTAAACACTTCATTTTCTTTCTGTTCTTTAAAAACTCTTGAAGAGTATTTCCCAGAAGTGAAGTAGGTAGCGTGGGGATTAGATCTCAAAACAGACTGAAGTGTCTAATACGACTGAAAGTTAGTCACTGAATTGTCTTTCCACTGCATTAAGAAAGCTGGGTATTAAATGGGAGTTTCAATAGTGCCAAGAAAAAAACAGAGAAGCACTGAGGACAGTGGCACATTTGAAAATTTCCCTATTTTTTATTATCTGAGCACTGGTTTGAAACCTTGAACAAACCACCTCTAGGAGCATCGTCTCCAAGGTACAAACTAGCTTCCTGTAATTAGTGCTGTATTGTATTGCATTGGGCTGTCCTTCACCATACTTTGTTATTTGACGAAGAGGAGGGCAAGATGATGCAACAGGCATTTAACATAAAATCTAGCCATTATAGCACCTCTACAGAGACTGAAAGATTAGGGTTTAGTTCATTTATCAGCTTCAGTAGATTAAATTTTCTATTTGTGAGCCAAGCAGTCCAACAGAAAACACTCTTTGACCATGCTTAATAGTCCTTTCCTCTCTTCCAACTGAATTGAATGCATAACATAGCAAGAGCCTTGAATTCAGGATGATGTTAAAATATTGGGTAGTGTGACTCAGCAGAGTACTTTTTAAGGGATACCTGGATTTAAGAGCTAGTCTGTATTTTAATCATCACTTCTAGCGACTGATTTCTTTGTGTAGGAGATGTTTCATGTGTCAGATATGGGGAGCACAGCGAGCAGGCAGCAGAACCCCTCTGTGCTGTCGCTGGGAGCTGCTGCTGGAGGTGCGCCATGATAACTACACCTGATGAAGAACACCTTCTGCAACCACACAACATAAGGATGCACAAGAACCTTGCTCTGTCACTGTTTCACAAGCCAGCCCCCAGTCTTGTGACCACCTTCCAAAAACATTCCCAAATAAAACCACAGATTTTAGAGACAGTTACCCAAACCCTCATTCAGATATGTCCTTGCCCACGGCTGGGGGGTAGAACTAAGGTCCCTTCCAATCCAAATTCTATGGTTCTATGATTCTTTGATCATGATCTCATTCAGTGAGCCCTGCTTTACAATATTAATATTCACATCACCACTATGACTACTGCTTGACTTCGTGGTTACCTTGGATTTAAACATAATCCCACATGATTTCAAACTGATAATATTACTTTTTATGTCTATGTTCCTTACCTCAAAATCTCCAGATCAATCAGTTCTCTGCAACCATATAAAATCTATTACTGTTTAAACCTGGAAGGAATAATTCTAGTAAAAGTATCCAGAAAGTTTCTGGTAAAACAGAAAGCGTGTACTGTTTGTCTCCTGTGGTTTCCCTATAATTTCAAGGGAATTGATCCTATAAAAGATTATTAGGTGAACAAGAAATATTGTCAACTTCAGCTAGTAACAGAACTGGAACAGATTTTTTCAAAAGATTTTAATTTGGCCTGATTCAATGCCTTCATAATTGTTAGAATTTTAAACAGAAAAGTTCTCTCATCCTTTTATTATTATTATTATTATTATTATTATTATTATTATTATTATTTTGACTTAGGAAAATCACTGCTATTGGTAAAAATCTTTTACCATTGTCATTTCAAATAATTCCCTTTAAAATATGAGAAGCTAGCAAGCTTCTTTCTCATTCATAATAAAAGTTTCTTCATCATTTAAAGAAAAAATAGAAGAAAGGGGAAAACAGAATCATAAGCAAATCTAAGTTGGATGATACCAGAAATCTGAGAATTTCTTTCTTTTCACAGTTCTGTGGCTCATTGCTACTCTGCATTTTTTCACATTGCTTATTGTTTTTTACAATCTCGGGCAAGGTTTCACTTGAAGTGAGCTTGAATCAATTTTTAAATAGAGGATTGTTCATCCAGAAAGAGAGTGTTCTTGTTCGCAACTAGATATCCACGTTTTGAGGGAGAAAACTTTCAGTGGCCAAGTGTCCATATCTGAAAGCTGTGAAATGATTTTGGTCATATGTCCCACAGCAAATACACAGGACCTAACCGAGCCAGGAAAAAAAAAAAAAAAAAAAAAAAAAAACAGGAATAAGCTGAATAAACTGACACATCTCCATCATCTCCATTCAAGTTACCAAGAAAGTCTTGAATAATGCATTGATAAATTATCATGCTGTACATATGAAAACAATACATGGATCCTAATTCTAATGTTAGTCAAACACTCATTATTATTTTTTACTTTACCATGGCACCCAGAAGGCCCAGAAAATCCAGTGTAATCAAACTGCTCTAGGTGCTGCTCAAAACATAACAAAATAGGGTATCTGTCCTAAAAGGTTCTTCTCTACTCTCTTTTTGCTGTATGGTTTGCTGAGCTAAACTCTGTAGGACAAATTTTGGTGATAACTTCCTCGCAAAAAGAAAAAAAAAAAAGGAGGGGAGGGAGAAGGGCAGCGATGCTTTAAGAATTAACTCTTCCTGAAAGCTAAGAGTCCAACTGTAAACCCAGAGCTCAAAGAAGTCGGGTGATGGGTGATTACTGACCCAGGAGAGGAACCCAGGTCTTCAGAATTCTCACTTCTAAATCTGTCTATCTGCTTGGTGCGTATTTGAGAGGATGTGGTACTCCACTAACAATACTTTGTCAATCTCTAAAATTCTACTAACACCATCTGGATGCACTGTAAGTCTTATCTGCACTTTTTTGTTTGTTTTTCAACAGTATTTTGTTGCCCTTAGCAGAAGCATCCACTTGTATATAAATATATAAACATGTTGTATGTACTGTGAGACTTCTATTGTGCCCCAAAGCCCCAGAGCAGTGAACTGTTCTCTGAAGATGCTGTTCTTTTGCCATTGATTATACAGGGAGTCTAGGAAAATAAAATAAAATAAAATAAAAAATAAAGAACCAAACCTAAACAAAACAAAACAAAAACAAACAAACAAAAAACAAAACAAACAAACAAAACAACAACAACAACAACAACAACAAACAACAAAACAACAACAACAACAAAAAAAAACACTGTGGGAGTGTGGCCATGGGGGTCAACAAGCACCATGGTTGGTGATAACATCAGATTCTTAACGATGAGGCCATCAGGAATGTAAAGAGTTTAGAGGGAACAAAGAAGGGTGATTCAGGAGACGCCTTGCTGTCTCGGGTTGCTTGTTCTCCAGCCGTTAAGGCATGGAAGTTGCTGGGTGTTTGCTGTTGCCGGGCAAAGTTGTTGACCAATGAACAACAGTTCGTGGAAAAGTACTGCTGTGGGGGAATGGTATAAGAAGGGAGCCTGTCCCTTCTTAGGGGAAGGCAACACGATAAAATGAAGTTATGTCATCAATAAAGAGCAGCAGTTACTGATCCTGAAAGAGGCCTGGTGTCCTTGTGGTCATTATGCCACAACACACCATACATCCTTCCTTAGTTTTTTAGTAAAGTGCCAAGTACCTGAATCTCATCAGTGATGTATACACTTATACCTATTTCCACAGGTTATTTTTGAAGAGTTCTTCTACTGACACTGGATGTCAGTCTGTGATCCACATCAGATCTCTCCATCACCGGAGAGCTTCAAAGGAAAATTTCACCTTCAGTGCATTCCTTACAGAATAGACTTTTCTTTGCTCTAGTAAATCCTTTTGCTGGAGTCTGGTCAGTGCATAGTGTTCTAGCTTAAAGGATTAATATCATGTTATGGTAGGGCCTACAAGAGGAAAAAAAAAAAAAAAAAAAAAAACAATCTCAGTAACATTAATGGAAAATCAGCTGATATGGTGAGTCAGGTCTAGCAGAAACTGGGTAGTCCTTTATTACCCCAGAACTTTGACAGTATCTTGATTCATAAAATTTGTCTTGGAAATAGTATCTAAATCACTAGCTGTAAGATTTCTTTTCCTTGCTCTACTTCATTTTCCTATATGCCCATTTTTATTTGATGTATTTACAGTGGTAAGTAGGGATTACCTAAAGCCATCTCTCTCTGAAGTTACATGCCAACTATGATATTTCCATGATAAATAAACTCTGTTTCTCCATCATCACTGGCTATTCAGCTTGACCCTGAACATTGTACTGACTGTCTGAATAAAAGGTCTGCCCTTTTCTGAAATGTATGTACTGGTTACTTCTCTAGAATGGCAGCAAAGACACTTCAAATTCTGTTTTAACAGAAGCCTTCTATATGACATCAGAAGTGGCATTTATTCCCTCTGTGACTGAATGTCTTATATTTTCCTACCTCCCAGAAGTGCTCAGATACAGGATCCTGGACCCTGCTATCACCAGAGGCTGATGTATACTTATCCCTCCAATCATCAGGAATCTTTGCATTCAAAACGATTGATTTTGCTTGCTGTATTCAGCTATTTAAGTACTTTGGGATGCATGACCCAGTGAAATAGGGCATCTCTTGTACAAACATTCTGTCCCTGCTCTAAAAGACAGTGCAGACTCCAATCTTGTTTCTGGCATTTTGCACCATTTGTTCCTCTTCAACCCTCAGGCATTGTCATGCTGTTTGAAGTATTAGTGTGGATCAAGACTCTCCAGGGGAGGATGTGAATTGGGGTTGGCATAAACTGTGTGATTGGCACTGGTGATGAATTCTTATTGTGTCAAGATTTTAGGCATGACAGTTATTGGTAAACCAATCCGAAATAATCCCATTCAAACCTGCCAGATTTGCTACAAAGTGATATGTTCCTGAAGATCCTTGCCAGAATAATGATTGATGCCCACTGCCAGTCAGTGCTGAGACTCAGTCACTTCTTGTTGCCATTTAACTACAGCTACACAGAGCATTTAACAAAATGAAAGGGCATATTTGATATTTAATGAATAAGGCTACCTATAGTTGTTTATTTAATAGGTGCGCACCTTTAATCACTGGAAGGCTAGGCTGGGCAAATCACTTGACCTTCATATGCTTCAGTCAATCTATCACTTGAGTAACAGTAAAACAAAAACAAAAGCAACAACAACAAAAGTCACCATAAGCTCACTTGAAAAACAGGAAGCATTTGAGCTGGGATTTACTAGGGAAATTATAGATGCATTATTTGTGTTCCAGTCTCTCATCCCAGTAGCTCTTAGCCTCGGTGATTGTATATTCCTCCACAGACAGCAATACGTTTTCTTTGGAGGAAAAAAAATGCAGAGTTCTGGATTTTATATTATGTTAATTTTGCCACTTGCAGGTGAATATAGTTAAAGGATACAGAATTTGACTGACACCATTTTACTTTATAGAAGTGGAAAGCTATGTTTTGGGAGATCACTGGTCTCCAGCAAACTGTTTGATGTTTGGAAAATGCCTAAATATCACTGGTAGCAATGGAACATCAATGCATTCTTACCTTTAAGTCCGTACTTAAATACCTTATGAACAGGATAACTACTTGGGGAAAAAAAAAAAAAAAAAAAAAAAAAAATGTTGAGGCACATCGAACAACAGATATGTAAACTAATGGGCTACAAATATACTAAGAAATGTGGGTAAACCACCAGCAAAGGTAGGTATAGTCAATGTGGGAATAAAAATGTTGTTTTTGCAGAGTTACATTGTTTAGAGGGAAGGAATGTGGTACTGAGATATGCTTGCAATGATAAGAAAGCTTAACAGACAGCCTTGTAAAATGCAGGCCACCAGAATCCTTACAGCAATTAGGCAGAAATCACTGCGTAAGAAACATTACCACCTCAAAGAGTATAAAAGTCAAAAGAAATTTGACTTGTAACAGGCCAGCAACTGAAATCCATGTATTGTCTGTGAAGCACCGGATGGATTGTGAACCTGGATTAACCAGTCAAAGGGGGGGCAGGGTCTTGGTCCACGGGGGGGGGGGGAAAAAAAAAAAAAAAAAAAGTATATAAACTGTGTTATGGAACTAGTAGGCACACTCCTGCTTGTGGGACGCCTGCCATTGCAATCGTGAATAAAGTACTACTTCACTGAGATCCTTGCCTGAGCCTATGTTATTGGCTACAGAGTGTTTCTCACAGTCATTAAAGATCCCAGTACTTTATCTTAAGGTTCAGTCTTACTGTATTAATTAAAAACTCCCAGTGACTCAGGACACAGTAATTATATTGATGCTATTTTTCTCTTTTATGCAAGGAGAAACTCACCTGATAATGGCACTTGCATAGCACTTTATGCTCACAAAGTGCTGTACCAACAACACATAAACTACACCCTGGTTTGTATTATTTATTTTACTGGTGTTACTGAACAGGTTTTAGAGGACAAGGAACAGGGACAAAGATCACCTGCAGTTCCTGCACTGAGGGCTTCATCCAAACTAGTCTCCCTTGGGTTCCTGCTAAGTCATTTGTACTCTTGCTTATAACTTTTGTAGCATTTCCACATTAATTAAAAACATTAAAGAAACTGAAACCTTATTATCTTGATTCATATTAGAGCACTGCTATGTAGCATCACTGCAGTGTTTGGACTGGACATCTATGAATTCTGTGTATCCCTGCAAGTTGTTGAATATTCCACAGATTTACCATCAGCAGAATTTTATACTCACCTGAGACACAATAAATGACACACAGCTTGTTTTGTGTTTGTTTTGTTTTTAAAGCAGGTTTAACAACATTTAACAGCAGAGGGATGAATTTAAAAGTTCTGTGGTGGATATTGAAACCTCCCATTGACCTATCAAGATGTGGGTCCACAAGTCTAAACGTAAACCATCAGCTCATCTCAATACATATTGTTCTGCCCCTCAAACACTTGTGACCATACCAGTCCTGTTAAACACTTTTCACTCAGCATTAACTATTGATTTTTTAAAATATTTTTTTTCTCTATTTCTGCTCTGCAACATATTAAACCTGTTCTGCATTTCTGTGGGAACATGAATTAATGAGCTCTGCTAGAATTTCTTCCACTCATGTTGGGAGAGAATAACTTTCCTTTTCATTTCTTTAATTTTATTAAAAAAAAAAAAAAAAAAAAGAATCTCAATGGCCAAACTCTCCTGTACATAAGGCTCTCAATAACCTATACTAGCAGGGTCTGTTTAGGAGTTACAAGGAATCATTAAAACTTACCTTTGCCTCCCCCTCATAATTTTCTCATACTTCCTTATTTACTTTGCAGAAATAAATTCTAGTTTTGTTGTTGTTTTTTGTTTGTTTTTGTTTTGTTTTTTCCCTAAACTATGCCTTTTAGTTCCTCATCTTCATCTGGGAGTCTTTTACTCACCGGATTCAGTTGACAAAGTCCAACTCCAACAGAGCAATCAGTCAGCTGTGCTTCAGGTATGTCCTGACAGAAATGTACACATTATATTAGCCAAATACTAATCTGCATTAACCAGAAGCATAACTTGTGTCTTCCTTCATAAAAAGGCTTTTTTGTCATGTTTTAAATGCCATTTGACCAAGTTCATGAGCAACTTTTCCATTATTCCACTGGTGTTTTTCAGAGGCGACACAGCTTGCCAATTAAATTTTTTGAAGTTGCTGAATTATTGTGCTGTGTGTGATAGTCACATAGGTGTGTACAGAATATGCTGCATTTAATCTTCAATGGATGAAAAATTGCTGGCTCTATGAATTTTGCCAACCTTTGCTTCTGTACACCCCCCACCCGCCACATTTTCCAAATGGTTTTAGAATCTAAATGCAAATACATTAAGTATAAAGAATGAATTTGGCATTTAAATTAATGGTTTTGTGTCACTGACAGTACAGGTTTTGTTTGTTAGAGGAAGAAGCTAAAACATGCATTAAATCTACTGAATGGCTTCAGGTGATTGACCAGCACATTTTGTCCACAGGATGAACTGCAGAAACAGATCTCAGCTGTGAAATGTCTGGCTGACTTTCAGCGTTATTCACCGCCCCCCCTCCCCTTTTGTTTTGTTTTGTTTTGTTTTGTTTCAACGTATCTTTACCCATGACCCAGTAGAATCCCTCCTAACACAAATTATCAAGTTTCACACTGCAAGTTTTCAATGGCAGCCAATCTGGAGGACTGCATATATCTACCCCCAGACAGCTGCATTATGGAGCTAAAGGAACTGCATCTAAATTCATGAGCCGATAAAAAGTAATCTGGCTAAGGTCTTTTTTACACCAGAATATACACTGATAATCACACCCCCTTGAATTACAAATGTTCCATAACCATTCAAACTGGTACAGAGTTACTGACATTATTTGAAGTAATGACATAATAAAACACACTTTAAAAGACAAACCCATAACTTACTTACTTCTCACTTAAAAGATGTTTCAGAAATCTTTTGAGATCATAATTGATGGGATACCAGATTTCATAGACCATCAAAGATTTGAATACATTTTAATAAACCAGAAAAATTAAAGTCACTTTAGCTGACTAGCTGGCTTTAGATTATTATTATTTTTTTTAATTATTACTACTATTATTTCCTCTAGTTTTCCCCTTTCTTTTCTCTCCCTGCTCAGTTATCTCTCTTGCTCACTCTCTCTTGGTCTCTAAAATTTTAAAACAATGGCTAAAAGTTAATTAAAAACTACACCAACCTGCAGCTTTATCTCTTTAAGAAAAATACGGGATTTTCTTCTCCTTGCTCCTTAGAGAAAACGGAAATATCACTATTCTCAACTTCACGTTGTTTTATGGAAGTATGCTAAAATGAGACATTTGGTACACCCAGTTTATACAGGACATCTAACTTGCTTCGTAATGTGGATACTTTGGCTACCTACCTGCCTGTGCTTCATGAAACAGCGACTATTAATAAGTTTGCTCAACATAAGGGCTTGGAGGAACTTAATGTCCATCTATCTTTCTAATTGGCATCCAGTGCTATATTAGCTGAGATTTCAGGGACGTCAAAAACATGCTGATACCTCTCCCTTCCTGCCACATCAGGAAGAAGTCAAGCTAATTGACTTCACAGCTTTTGTTTTCAAGTAGACATGAATTCTTTATAGTCAGTTGAACTAAGAAACTGAAAGATAATTGTAAAAATGGTTACATTATTTTATTTTCTCCAAATAACTTCCCACAGAATGGAGTGGATTTTGTATAAGGATGGAAGACCCTTTAGAAGGATTTGATCAAAGAGTCAAATCCTCTCAAAGTTACACAATTACATGTTATTATGGGGTTGCTTTGACAAGTTATTTAACCCTGTCTTGATCTTAAAGTAAAGGAAGGAAACATTCACTTCATTTCCTGGGTGAATTCCTTAATCTTTTTAACTTCTAAATATGGCAAACAAAAGTGAATTTAAATAGTTTGTCTGGGTGCTTGTGAGTGAAAAGTAATAGGTTACCTAATTATATATTGCAAAAGGCAGAATATATATATTGGTTAAAAATAAGAAAAAGACAAATAATAATAGCAGATTTTTCCCCTATCCAAAACAAACCACAGCACATAGCAGTCAGCACAGACAGAATTTTCACGGAAGATATCTTTTAGCTGAAAATGGTGGCAAAAGGATGAAACAAAAATTAGTTCATTAGAGAGATGCAGGGAATTTCAGTCCCTAATGTCAGGCTCCTTACTCCTGAGATGCCCATAGTGCCACTCGCAGTTGACTGAAGTCAATTCCTCTTATCACCCTCCATACCTAATTCTTGTGTACCTGTATCCTAACCTGTGCAAAGCTGGAAGATCTACAGTATTGCATGGGAGTACAACCTAGTAACTGCATAATGGCAGTTTGGGGCTGAATTTTTTAACTGTAGACATCAGACTTCTCTTAGAGGAACAGCAATGAAAAAATATTAGGAATAGTAGGTGTTATTTACATGGTAGAACAGGGCATAAATACTTTTTAAAAAGCTACAGGCAGTGGTTTCGTTGCATTGAATACCATTATCCAAGTAGACCAAATAAAAAGCTACTCAAATTGATTCACCCTAGCACCACTTGTGGCAAACTGACTTGTGGAAAGCTCTCACTTTTAGCTGCTTAACACAGAATTGTCTTTAGATACATCTGGTTCCAATTGCCAGGGCATGATACTCTGCCTGTTCATGCCTTAAACCTTGCTTCTCCACCCACAAGACCGCACTCACTGAGCAAGACAGCAAAGGGCCTGGTACATGAAAATGCAGTGTTGATGTGTCAGCAGGAGAGGACAACTTGCTAACGGCACAACTTCACTGCATTCAGGCATTACTGCAGGAATTTGTGTAATGCTTCAAGCCAGCGGTCCATCTAGTGGCTGTTTGCAAGACACCTCACTGGAAGATAACAAAAATCCTTTATCAGGCAGTAACTGAAAAATCTGTTCTTCCAAAAGTGCCTCCATCTTTTGCCCAAGACTCGAAGTTGGATTCAATCCTAAAGAGCAACAAATTATACTAATATACAACGGACTTGTGTGTGGAATCTGTTCACCTATTATACCTCTTATTCTTCCACCTGTCTTTTACTTCTTTCTTCATGTTATTTTCCCTTTTGAATCAGGGAACACATCTTACTCCATGAACAGGAAAAAAGGCAAAGATTAATCCCATTGAATTTTAGGCTCTTAGCTAAGATCATTTACCCAGTAGCTTAGACTATTTATACAATCAAAAGAGAAAAATATACTTCCTGAAGTGGCAATTTACTCTGTTTAGAACTGAATCACCCTGGAGGTTTCTGTAGCTTTCCAGTAGCTATGGAAGGAGCAGAGGATAATTTGTCTAAAGTACTCCAACTTAAATACCTCAGTTATTAGCCTTAAGTTGGGTTCAGCCTGTTTCTTTGCACCAGCAGTACCACCTGTGAATCTTTCCATGCATCTCTCAGCCACCTGCTTCTATTCAACCAGTATTATTTTAAAGGCTGGCCTCATTGCTGTCTGGTTACCACATTTTGCTCTGTGGGCCAGATCTTGCTGACTTGTTGAACTACTGTCACGGAACTAACTCAGGAGTCTACATAAAAATAATCAATTATAGGTTAGTAACAAGAGAAATCTGCATGATACTTCATTGACAGAATTACCCTCTCTTTAACTGCAGTAAATTGAGGATAGGCGAACACTTGCCTTTACATGGTCCAGGAGACAAAGATTTAATTAAATACCATGGTATCAGAACAACTGTTTTTCAGCCAGGCACTTGAATCCTATCCCTTAAGAAGAGATACCAGAAGCTGAGGTCTGGGGGCTTTCTCTATGATTGTTTTGCTCTTTCCACAGACTATCAGCATAAATACCACTTCCTTAGTTATAATCCATCTGCTCTGTTGACAATGTACTCAAATTGCAAGCAAGTATTTAATGGTGTCATGCTGAAGCTCTACAGAGTGGATGCTGAGAGAGCCTTAGGAGTCACTGAAATGAAAGGGCTTTTCTCTTAATTTCAGTCACCAGAAGACTTTGAACAGAACATGACATCTTAGCCATCTGAGCTTTTTAAACAAGACTTTGGCAGACGCACAATGCTCAGCTCTGTGGTACCTAAATAATCGAGGCTTTGGAACATCAAAGTACATGCACCTTCAAACACTCAAGTAGCTTTATTTGAAAGATTCTTTTCACAAAAGAAGACTAACTCTGCCATTTGAGATCAATGGAACAGGCTCAAACATTGTGCCTCCACTTTAGGTTGGAACACATTGGTTGTTTACTACATAGTGACTAGAAGTGTCCTAGGTGCAGGAGGCATTTGATTAAACGCATGTCTGTAATGGCATGATACACTAGTGAATTATGGATGACATTTGAAAAAGAGGAAAGAGGGGGCATTATAGCAGAAATTAGAATTTCCTAGACATTCCACTGTTTATATGTGCATTTTATGTTATTTTGTATTTGATTTTGGAGCCTTTCTTTTTTAAACACCCAACAGATTTCTCCAGGACTAAGAACTAGTGTACTGGTATTTGTGCAAATCAAAGGATTAGTGACACAGACTTTTCAAGGGCTATGACGTACCTCCTGGATTGTCTTCTCATTAATAAATTTTGCTTCGAGCTTTAAAGGATCTACTTTAGTGCTGCATTCCCCTTCCTCTCTTGTCTCCTTTATAAATCCTACCTAAAGTAGAGCATGAACTGATATTGTACCCATAAGGATTCTACACTTTTTCACATCCAGATCTGCTTTGTTATTGAAGTCATTATAGTTATTTTTAATCATTCATTTATTCTCCTAATTAGCGGTCACATCGATACAATAATCATTCATGCTTCTTATTAGTGCATAGCAAAGACAGCAAATCCCAAAAGTAAATTACAGAATCATGGAATGGTTTGGGTTAGAAGGGACCTTCAAGATCATCCAGTTCTATGAAAATATGATGAAATTAAATATGTCTGTGAATGTCTTTCAGCACTATCACTCACCTAGGAAGTGGAGAAGACTGCTTATATTTTTTGTTTTACTCTCAGTACAGGCTCTGAAGTCTTATATCATGATAGTATTACATTCAAAATGTTGTTAGTGCAAAAGGGAACACTTTCTGCTATATTTGGAGCCAAGACATTATTGTTAGTTAATTAATGTTTAACAACATAATAAAAATATAATCTTTTTTCTTATTAGTTTATTACAACAGAAAAAATATAAATAGTGAAAATTTAGAGAGAAAAGCCTTTTACAGCTGAAATTGTTTTTCAGAAAAGTTACTAGCTGTCTTTGTTTTTATGCTTACCCTTCCAATATGTCTCCGGGCCACAACACTGACATCTTCAGGGTTCCCCAAGAGGAACGGGTGGGCAGATATTTAGGTATATGATGTTCATTGTGTGCTATTCCTCCTTCTCTATTTTTGGTCAGTTTAGGTAATTTTTCTTTCTTAAATTTTCCTTTGCATGGTCTTTTCTCTCTTTAGTGGTTCCTAGCTAAAATTTGAAAGTGCAGAATAACCTGCACCAGTCTCAAATAATATAAAAAGCTATTGTTTGTTGCATGAATGTGACTTACATACTCTGTTCAGAGTCCCCATACAATACAAAGTCTGTGGCCTTTAAGCAGCAAAAAACATATTTACCGAGGTAAATTGGGAATGTCACAATCATCAGGTACTTACATGTCTCCATCTTTAAAGCTCTGCCATTAGGCAGCAAAATCTGCAGGGCAAGAATGAATGAAGACAGTCTTTCACTTCAGTATTCTCATGTAAAAAAAAAAAAAAAAGGTTCAAGTTCTCTTATCTGTTCCTGAGATTGTTTATGTTATCCAATGATAGGTTTTACAAACATAATTAATTAGAAACAATCTTGACAGTAGCCCAAGATATTTAGCCTCTCAGATAAGGGCCTTAATCTTTAGACTACACAAGTACATCCTCTCCATGTATTTCTGAATCTGTGATGATTGCTTTCCCAGTTAAAGAACTACATGCAGATCAGTGGAAGGTAATTTAGTTTATCAACCCTATGGAGATTTGTGATTCTCTTGGGCATGAAGGTGACCTGAGATTTTTCCATTCCTTTTATTTTTTTATAGGAAGGTGCTCAGTGCAGCGATGGCAATAATATAGAACTCTGTCCTGTTTCACATAAAATTGCTCTTTTATAGGTATCTACATATATATCTACAACTATATACAAATGTTTATATAGCCGGACTAGCAAATAGATGAACAACGGAGGAAAAATACATTTGCTCTTCATTTACTCTAAGAACTCAACATTTACCTGGATTCAAGAAATGATTAGACAACGAAGTTGAAGGAAAATTAATCTAAGGCTGCTAAATACAGATATGCAGCTTGGAGCTTGAAAAGATCCAAAGACACAAGTCATTCAAGACTCTAGGAAAATGTATTGCAGGAAAATGGTCCTTTGTTCTTGTTACTTTAGCCTCCAACAGCTAGCAAGCAGAGGAAAGGGGATACAGGTGTAGGTGACCTGGTCTGATCCAGCATGGCCAATCCTATGAACTGATACATTTTTTTACCCCTGGATGATTTAGTGAAAAAAGAACTCCTACAGTAAAACATGGAATACATCTGGTTTGATCTTATTTCAACCCAGATATATAGCTATCAACTGCAAAAACCAAGGTATAATCACAGGAAAGATGACATCTTAGATTTTGGATTAAAGATATATAGAATATGTTTTCTAACCAGCAAAAGGTTTAGTGCCTTTTTTTTTTTTTTTTTTCTTGTCATCCCTATGCTCAGTGTATCTATGACAAAGTAAGTTTCAAGGAATATTAAAACTTATAATAGAAAGATAAACAAATGAGTTAGATATTCATGTCATTTATTGCTTTGTTACCCCTCTGAAACCACTGTGATAGACCTCGTTGTAGAATAGAACAAGGCAGTACTACAAACCTTCAGGCGAGAGAAATAGTATTTTTTTTTTTCTGGAATATAACTAGATCACTGAAAAATAATCTTTTACACTTCTGCCAAAAGTTCTATGCCTCTGTCCCAATGATGTACAGGAAGAGGAAAAATATGACCTCAATATTGCTCTTTCACCATTGACTCATCCCAGAATTGATACACTTGTGCTGTGGTTGCCCTGAAGTGTAATAGTGTACCATTAAATTCCAGCTGCAATACCATTATATTGCTATTAGGAAAGACTGCCGAGCAACACAATTTTTCAAATAAATATAAATTGTGAATGGCTGAAATGTGAAATGCCCTCAAGTGCCCAGGAGCAGGATTTTCAAGTGTCCTTTTTCAGTGGGCTGGTTTTATGCTCTCCAGCAGAGGAATGGACTGGTTTCTCTTTTGATTTTTAGTGGTAGTCTTAACAGGCACAAACAATAAAGAGCTATACAGAAATCTGGGACATGACCTCTGTGTAGCCTGGTGAAGACACTGAAGTTCTGCTGAGCATTACCAGTAAGAAAGTTGAATCTGTGGCCTTAAAGAGAGCTGGTTCAAAGCCTGTTGCAAATCTCAGTCCTAATCAGTTGTCATCCTATTATTTCGTACTTTTCACCAGCTTGCTTTGTTTGTCTTAAACTGGGGCAAAACTCCTCTGCAGTACAACTCCATTAATGGTAACAGTGTAACAGCAGAAAAGTACATGGCCCTTTATCTACACAAATGAAACAAACACAAATTTTTGGTTTTCATCAGGCTTGTCTCCCTGAAATTCACACTTCTGCGTCAAGAGGATGTTCTTTACACCTGCTCAGCTGGAATTCAGTACACACTGCATGTTGATAGCCGGCATTTTCACACCCACTTATTCATGCATATGCTAATAGTTTTCTCACTACAACTGCTGTGCTTTGTTCAGGACCCCTTACAGCTGTTCCAAGCATGCACCACCAATCACAGAGCTTGTGGGTAATTTACACCTTCTCCTTACGCCATGGTATTTCGGTAACTGAGCATACAAGCTATGTATGACCATCAAGCACTGACCATGGAGAGACTTCATGTTTTTTCGTATCAACTTATAGGTGTAAAACAGATGGGATACCCAATTGCAATAGCATGAGTGATGTTAGCTGCAAGTGGAACTCTAGAGTACAGTTGCATACAGACACTTAACAGCACTTCGTTCACAATTTCCAACTGTCTTTGTGCTAATGGTTACAAATATGCATAGATATAGACGCTTTTAATCTTCCAGAAATATTTGCTTAATTATTATTTGTATTTAAATAACCATTTTAAAGAAGGGAGAATTTTGATTTAAATCATAGATAGGCTGTGATTTCTTCCTTAAAATATTATCCCAACTGTTCAACTGGTGTGCCAGAGTGTGAATTACAGCTTCAGCAATTGCCAGTGCTTTTTATTACTAATTCTGCTCTTCTCTGTTCATTTAATACCTTTAAATTAATAATGGGAAAATCTCCAAAATAAAGTTAGGGAAACCTGAAAACGGCAGTCTTTTTGTCTGCTAAGGCTCTGCCTTTGGACATGGGAAGGTTTTCCTCTCTCACCAGCACACCACAATTTTTGTGAACTTTGATTTACAGCATCTGGGGGTTTCATTGCAAGATCTGAAGAGATCTGCCTAGCCATAGGCATCTGCCTTTTCCTTCTGCTGTAGGTGGAAAAACAGGTGAGGTTTTCAAACATCTGCTGTTGCAAAACAACACTGAGTACTTAGCTACAACCACAACCAATTTCACTTTGTATTAATACATTGGACAAATATTAGTAACAGCTGCACCCTTCCTCTGCCATTATTACTAATACTTACAACATAATTACTTACCATACTTACAGCGTAGTTACTATGATCACTTGCTGAGGTGATCGGCTCTGGGGCAAACATGTTCTGCAGAGGAGTGGGGGATCCCAGCATACAGGAGGTTCCCTACATCAAGGCCCCTCGAGGGAACCACCAGGACCCAGCAGCCCTCGCAAGGAGGGCTGACAAGGCCTGGGCAGGGCAGGATCGCTCCCCTTCCTCATAAAATGGCAACCCCTGGGGAATGTGGTGTGTCAATCAGGGCATGGCGTGGCAAAGTAGTTGTGGCAGGGCAGGTGGAGTATCCCTCCCCACTCAGGAGACCTGCTCACCCACTGGCTGCCTGCCTGGCAACAAATCCAGACAAGGCCTCCACCAGGCAGAAGGCTCTTGACAGAAACACTGTGGCAACCCAGACCGAGCGCCCGCCCCAAAACACAGCTGTTCAGGTTTCCGGCTTCAGGTAGTGCCTGAGCCTGTTGCTGCCATCGGAGGGTGGCAGAGATGCCACCTGCGTGAGGTGGAGGATCTGGTCGGACTGGTGGCTGAGCTCAAGGAAGCGTTGGAGAGATGGCTGCAGATGGGTCCAACCTGTCTCAAAGGGGAACAGATCTTAGCCCAGGAGCTGGCAAGGTTCGTCAAGAGTGGTGTTCCCCAGGGATCAGTATTGGGGCCCATCCTCTTTAGTATCTTTGTTGATAATTTGGATGAGGGAATTGAGTGCACCCTCAGTAAGTTTGCAGACAACACCAAGTTGGGGAAGTACTGATCTGCCAGAGGGTAGGAGAGCCCTGAGGGTCTCTGCCAAGTCTGAGCACTTACGTGACAGCAGACGAACTGTGTGGTCACTCAATTTCAAGAATTCCTCTCAAAATTTCCCTTTATTCCTGTATCCTTATCTGTTTAAATTGCAAGTCCTATGAGGAAAAGACTTGTACATAAAAACATAAGCACAATTGGGTTCTGACCTTAGTTGGGCTCATGAGAGAATGAAACAAAGCTGAGCTTTCTGAAGTCTCCTCCTGTGCTAAGTCTTTGCTGTAGAATGGTGTTCTGTGAAACATACAAGATTTAAAAATAATATTTTTGTCCAAAGATTTGGTGAGAGACTTGGAGATTGTTATCTTAGGGTGATTTTTCAAACTCTTTTTCTGTATATATATATATATATAAATAGTGCTTTTCTCCATGGTTTCATGCACTTTCTGCTTAATTGGAAATCAGCTGGATAAACCTTACTTCAGCAATGAATTGCCTTTGGAGGCTCCTTGGGCAGTTCAGAGTTTCATAGGGGTCCAGTTTAACTGGAGTTATTTGATCATATAGTCTGACTAATTATACCTCAAAAAAAAACATTGTTTTACTAATGTATATTGTATTGCAGCCATTGATTTTAGCTAAAGTAAACAATTTCACTATTCTGAAGTCAAGATTATTCTACTGAATACAAACACAGAAAAAAAATATGGGTCTGAAGGTCTATATGGGTCTGAAGGTCTATATCATGGGTCTATATGTTATAACATAAACCTACTTAATGTCTCCCTACTGCTGAAAAGGAGGACTACTCCCTCCCCCTTTTTTTGTCTATCATTCATACTCATGTAAAACACTTGACAATAAACTGAATATTTTTACTACATCACTGACTTGAATCAGCCCAGAGAAAGATCAAATGAATGTCTGAATTTTTACAAGTGAAGGTGTAAGCAACAGATGAGAGAGCTTGGGCCAAAAATAAAACTAGTGAAGATGAAGGACCAGGAGCTGTTCTTTGGTGAAAGCAAACTTCTTTCCTTCCTTATTTTTCTATCTAACCATATGAAAAATACAGACTATCCAGGTATTTAAAGAGGATATATATATATATTTTTTTTCCTGTAGCACAAGTAGCCTTTTTTTTTCCTGTAGCACAAGTAGATTTTTTATAATCCTGGAATATCCTGAGCTGAAAGGGACCCATGATGATCATTGAGTCCAACTCCTATTTTATTTTATTTTATTTTATTTTATTTT
>CM021729.1:5078804-5090382 GCA_011074415.1 Stictonetta naevosa | reverse complement strand
TTCTGTGCATTTGAGGAAAACACTGAACAGAATAATACTACCACGAGCAACAATAAGCATGTAGATACCTCAATGATAAAATGAAACAAGAAATGAAAATATTTTTGTTAACAGAATTCAAGCTATGGGAATTAGATGATTGCCTATGACTGTATAGAGAAGTGCATAAAGGGAATACTTAAGTTACACTTAAATATTGTCTGCTTTATCCTGATTACTAAATCATTCCTTTAAAAACTCCTCCTAAGACTTTCCTGGAATAAGAAAATTTCTATCCACAGATTACAATGAGAGTCTTCAGACAGATTTTTAAACCTAAATATGTTGCAGGATTTTTTTTTTCCATCATTTGAAGGGGAAACTCCATTTATTTCATTTGAATTAAATAGTGGTCCTAACAGTATTAAATATGACTTCAGGGCTATATCTTCTGGAAAATGAAGAATTATGGTGAGAGTCAGTGGTGGAGAGCAGCTGTATACTATGGACTTTAACTGATTCATGATGTGGGAGGCTACTGAGTATCTTGAAGCCTTAAGGTCAGTGACTTCTCTAGAGGTATGTTTTTCTAGATTTTTACCTTAGGTGTGTCTGAAAAAGACTGCTTAATGCTTCCAATTTCCATGGCTTAGAGATGGTCTTGAAGTCACAAAAGCTTATTCCTAACTTTATCATGTGATCAGTAACAAGAAAATCCCAAGAATTTGGCTCTTGAAATTCTTAGTGTTCTTATGGAATCAGGCCATTGAAAGTCCTCAAGCTCTAAAAGGCAGTAGCCTGACAAAGTTTTCAGCCAAAGTTTCCAGATACACATGAGGAAGTCAGGGGCCTTGGAAGGTTTTCAGGGCTTCCAGACTCTTCACTGAAAAACAAAGTTCCTAGAAGCAGTGAGAGCTGTGGTCCTTCCTGTTGCTCCCAGAGCCCGAAAAGATGGCAATTCTGTGTCTAGTAAACTTGGAAACTCGGTACTTCTTCCTTTGTGTCTTCAAAGTCTCCTAGTTCCTGCCTAGCTGGCCTCTTCCACACCATGCATAAATTAAATGTAGTAAATTTGCCTCTAATTTGCCTCTAGCAGGTGTTCAAATCTTAGGATCATGTTTAATTTAAGAATGCCCATTTGTAATTGCAGCTGATATAAGAAGGCTTGTTTGTCTGTTTGTTTTAATGAAGGATTTCTTACTTTGGGAAAATTTTATAATGTCAATAAAAGGCAAAGTTTGGTTATAATTCTGATTTGTTAATCCCCTTTTGGCTAGTATATATATATTTTTTAAAGAAGTAGAAGGATCTGATTGAGGATAAGGAAATGAAGTTGTCAATAGAGGGAAGTTAGGAAGTTACATGCTGTACGACATTCCTTCTCAGTACAGCTGTAAACTGCAGTGTGCATAAAACTGCGGTGAGTACTTCTGGGGTCTAATGAAAAAGAAAAATGGAGAAATTCTCAAGAAATTCAGGGATACTGTTAGTGGTCAGGAACAGAATATAAGTAAAAGAACTCATGACATAGCAAGTACTTCTTCTTGTCACCTATTTTAGGTAAATACAATAGAAGATCGGAATAAGAACCCCAAGGAATGGATAAAAAAGTCTGTCCTGCTGTACATTCTCTCTTTCTCATGAAGCCACTCTCCAAACCAATGTCACACACAGGTGGTACATCCTGAAAATTAATCAGCAGCAGCTCACAAACATCTGCCTTTGCACAAAGCCTGGCACAGGCTTTCCCATTTTGTACTTGCAAGCTCACTTGTCAATAAACAGAACTTAGTGGCAGCTTTGGATAGCAGGGTCCAGCCACTTGCAGAAGTTTTATATAGAGAAAAAGTGGGCCATATAGTCTCATGTTTTTATAATAGCTCTCCCCAATCCAGATCTGTCTGAACATTCATCCTCGGCCATGCCATGTTACAATTGCCTTCTGTAGGGCACCAATCACCTTTGCATCCTCAGCCATAAAATAAATGATTTGGGCTGAAGTGTTCTGTTGGGCATAGAACAGGTGTTTCTAGCCATAGAAAAAACAAACAAACAAAATGTTTCAGATACTCACTCAGCAAATTCCTTGCCCCCAAAGACATGGCTTATTATTCAGTCCAGATAACGGACTGTTCATACAAATTTCTGCTATTTAAATCTTAGCTTCTGAAACAAACCAGACTCTCCAATTCCCTCTGCAGATCCAACTTTGCCATGGCTACATCTGACCCCAGCTGTACTCGATATAGACTGTTCCATACATTCAAAATACTTTTCTAGTAACAAATAAATGCGTCTGTACCTGTTTCAAGCTGTTTCCTGTGTGGTAGTCCCAGCAGCTATTTTCACATCAGTGGTCTCCAGTTGAGCTATTATTTTAAAACGTAATTCTCCAGTCCCATATTCTTTAGACCTGTCAGCTTCCAATTCAAATTTTAGATTTTTCTTTTTTCTTACTCTCATTACTTGACACCGCTGTACAATACGTTGTGTTTAACCTGAATTCCTACATAGCACTTGACATTAAGATATTTACTAGTTATATCCAAACTGTAGATTTAGGAGCAACTAGAAAACAGAGAATGACCACAAACACCCTTTTGGCTCTACATGTGGTAGATGTGGTCAGATTTCCTTGTATTGCAGGTTTCCTATTATCTCTTCTTCTTATCATCAGAATTCCAACTTTGTGTGCAGAATAATAGGAGCCGGTAGGGGATATGTATATCTCAGGTTTCAAACTTGTGTCACATTCATAACTGGAAACTAGATCTCTCACAGTTTGAAGTCTGGATCTGTCTCTTGTGATGAAGAAGCATTAGGAACAGAAATGTTGTATCTACATTGCTGAAACTTACATGTACTTACATAGTTCTTACAGGTTTATGTCAGCACTCTGAACATCTGAACATTATAACTGGCTTTTCCTCTTTTAAAACAAACTTTTTTTTTTTTTGTAATATACAAAATAAACCGTCAATTAAAAAAAAAAAAAGTTTGTTTTGTAGGACCCCTAAGATTAAATAGCACATTTGTTTAATGTTTCAAACCTTCTCAACATGGTCACTGTGAAATCTGGGGCAACTTTCATAATCAGTGAACTTAGAGGGGGAAGTCTGCAGTGATGTCAGTATTGGCCTGCCTCTTGCAAGCATCAACAACAAAAAACCAACACCCATTCTCATAGAATAAATGAATCCAGTCATACCTTACCATATGGTCATTTCAACATCCTCCAGTGCACTTGTTTCTACAGAAAAAAAATTAAGTGTTGTGTATGGTCCCATAATTAGTAAGAAGCTGCATTCATGCCATGTACAATCTAGGCATACTTGAGGAAAAATGTTTGAAAGACCTGATACTCCTTCTACAAAAACATCCTGAACTGAATGCAGACCCTGTGACTACTTGGTATGTTGTAAGTCCACGTAATGAAGTCCCAAACTACGTTATCCAGGCTGAGATGACCTTAGGGAAGTTACTTGCCCTCATCTGGCAACCTCATTCAGCAGCAGACCAGCAAACCTACTTAAGGTCTTCAAGGGCTTGAATAGCATAATATGATTCTTCTACAGTTAAGCGAACTGAGACTGAATGATTTGCCAAATGTCAGACAAAGAACTGTTTATAGGACTCAGGAGACCTGATTCTCAGTCTGGAGCTCTACCCATTAATGATGTTTCTTTCCTCAGCTATTCTTCATGAAGCTGGTATGATTCATCCACCACCTGCTGTACAGTATAGCTTGGCAAAACATCTTGTAGAAAGATTTACTCCTAGGTACTACAAGCTGACCGGATTTTGCAATTAAGGGGACATCTTTTTTCCTCTGTTTCTCCCCTAAAATGAATTATTTGGTTCCATAGACCTTAATGATTTTCCCTTCCTCTTAATTACATAATTAAACCCTGAGTTCAGATCATAACATGCTGCATTAATGATACCTATTTAATCAAAATGTTCATTTGTTTTCATTATATTAAGTTTAGTAAGGGTTGTTTAAGAGAGTTCCACGTTAGTTCAGCTTTTTTCTTTCTCTTAGCCTTTTGTTATTTATTGTGTGTATGTCTATAGATATAATATCAGCAAATGTTAATATATTAACAATAGTAAATCGTTTTCATTTTCTTAGAGAACAAAGCAATGGTATTTAAGCCTGCTGGCATTGTAACAGAAATAGCATGATCATATCTCCAACATTTTTGAAAGTTTGTAGTAATCACACTCAATCCATCTTGTTGTTCAGTTTTGGACTAAGTTTTTTGATACCATCTGTCTGAACACTTTAAGAATGCTCCTTTTGAACCATGTGTTTTTCTTAGACATGGAGAAATATAGGCAACTGAAAACATTGGTCGTGTTTTAAAATCTTGTCTCCTAAATTTATAAAATAACTTCCATAAGAAAGCTGTTTTGTTTTTTTTTTTGTTTGTTTGTTTTGTTTTGCTTTGTTTTGTTTTTTTTTTTTATAGTACACCTCTGATTTTATCTTCATTATTGTCTGTGGAGGATTAATCTCCATATTATGTTAAACTTGAAATAGAAGTAGTTTATATCATCTTATTTTCAGTTATATCGGTTTGGATTTCGTTTCTACGTATTTGTTAGCATTTATTTTTTTCCTGTTACTTTATTTTTTTCTCCTTACAATGGAGGAGAGCAGCAATTGTAGTTAATTTTTCATGAGATAAAACTAAAAATGATAAACCCAAACACGAAGTACACTAAAACCACAAAGAAAATAAATGGCTACCTGTCCTGCAACTTTCCTTTTAAAGACCTTCTTGGCCTTGCCAGAAAGTTGGCAGATAATCATCCTTTAACATGACAACTCCATTAATGAATGCCCTGGCTCTTTCACTTGCTGACTCATGGCAGGAGGCCTCTCTAATGGAATACCAAATACATCAGATTTTTTTTCTGCTGTTACCATTCAATGAGGAATTTTCAACAAACACGTTCCATGAAACCAGGTTAGGAATTATAGCTTCTTGGTAGAAATGAAAATGGAGTCACTCATAAGGAAGATTTATTCAAAGATCTGCATATTTTGGGAAACATGCAAGAAAACATAAGTTTGTCAAGATTATAAATATAGGGGAAGGAGAAAGCTTTTTTCTCTCCTGTTTTAACTATGATAGTTAATTATATACTTCCTACCATTTGCTTGGCAGTCATAGTGTAGACAGAGAAGAGCAGATTTCTCTGTCCAAGGTAAGGTCATGAGCTTATTGGAGACTGTAGGCACTTCACGTACATAATAATGCAGGTAGAATTTAAGACAGATCAGACAGAAGCATTAACTGTGATCATAGTGAGACCATTTGATCAGTTATCTAACCCTCTGCATACTTGTTTTCTGCCCAGTGATTGCAGAATACAGACTCATATAATCTTTCAGAAAAAAAGAAAGAGGAGAGGAAAAAATAATCATTTCCGTGTTACAAAGCCAGGTACCCATCCTTGGGATGATGAAATTTTTTTTTTTTTTTTTTTAAATTCATAAATGAACTAAAATGGGTGGACATTTTTATTCTGTATTTTTAACATAATAATGATTTTTTAATCATTTAAAGCACCCTTACCTGGGAGGGATGGAGTCCTCAAGTAGCTTTTTAACTGCCACAGTTCTAAGAAGGAATTGGACAGAGAATAAGGAGAGATGGCTCTTGGTGGAGCCGGTTGTAGTGGCACAACCAGGATTATTTTAGCTGTCATTGAGGTGTTGGAAACAATTGCAGACTGCTAGCTTTTAGTTGAAAGGAGCGCTCTTTTAGTCAGGATAAACTTTTTAGTCAAAACTCTCAAATATTAAATATTAATAATTTTAATATAGAATAATGAGTCACCATTGTGTCAAGTGTTTCAATACATTTCTCTAAATTAAACTAGAAAAGCTAACAAAACCTTACTGACTTCTAAACCAAGGAAATCTGAACAAAAATAAATTTGTGGTGGAATTTGTACTATTGCTAGGAATAAAAAGTGTCTTCTCTACTGTTTCGATTTTGAACATGGTTCAAGTGCACATAGCTGCACTATTCTGCCAATCCTATGGCATATTCTCTTTTTACAACATCATAGAATCTGATATGACATCATAATTTCTGCTGGGTAAAGTTTTTTTGTAGTATTTAACACAATTTTCAAGGAATATATCAACATGGATCATCACACTTTTAACAAATCTTAGACTTTTAGCTGCATTTATCTGCACATGCACAACACCTAATAGCTAGTCTTGAATGCTGCTGTACAAAGCACTCCAAACATTTGCAATGGCTGCATGCTGAAGTAGTGGATAATTGTAAAATACATGGTGTCCATACTGCATTCTGCCATTTATAATTCATTCTGCCAAGAGTTTTCAGTGGCCAGTTCTGGGGCTTTTCATAAATCTTACATCATTTTGAAAGCATAATATGGTAATGCAGATACTTTGGGAATGGGGAGAACTATTTGTGAATTAAAAAAGAACTACAGTTTTGATCCAAATACCAAGATTTGCTAATGTGTTTAGAAAACTGACAATTTCAGTCTTAATCCTATTCAATCTAGTGCCTTGTAATTATGCAGCACTAAACAGTCATAATTTATGAAGCAGTAGAAGAACATCCAGACTGAAGCCTTGCATCTGACGTCAGGCTACAGGGACAGGAATAGTGGTGGGGGTGGCCTCTGAAAGCCATCCTGCTACTTGCCAATCTTATTTAAATTTTATTGCTGCCCAAATTGGCAAGATTAGACAGTAATTAGCAGTTTCCCCTCCAGTATAGATTCTGCCTCTCCAAGCAATCTTTTGATAATGATCCCGTCCCTCCTCCCCAACAACTTCAGGGAAATTTCAGAGCCAAATATTAAACAAGCAGTTATGAAATTGTGCTCAACCACCTGTTCCCTTGACCCATAGCCGACCCACTTAACAAAGGACTATATCTCAATTAGGCCAGGTGATCCCATGGATTGCCATTCAATAATTAGCATGCTCTACCCTTCCCTCATGCTTTTACAAGTCTCTTTTCATGAATAAGCCTTTTTTGATACAGAAAGGGGTGTCAAAATGATGCCTTGTCAGATACTTAGCTTCAAATTTTAGCGGTATGTCTGAAGAGTGATATGGGAGAAATGAAATCATGGATAAGAATGTAAGATACAAGGTGTCTCAAATAAAACAATGTCCTGTCTTTGAAAGTGGCCAAAAATAGATGTCCAGTAATGAGTCTAAGATCATGGTTAGTATATAAGATTTTTCTCTCACTACTGCCTGAGCCTGCAATAATTGCAGCTCAGGGGTTTTTGAGATGGAAATGGGTTCTAGAGATATAATTATCCTCAATGACCTTGTCCATTCTCCCCTCGTAACCATACAGATGCTTGGAATAGACATCCTGTGTCATGGAATTCCATGTCTTAATGAATGCCGAAAAACTGAAAAGAGATTGATCATTCACTATTTCTCAGAATACAAGAAAAAGAAGAATCAGGCAAAGGTTGAAAGCAAAAGAACTACTTTGTCACACAAGGTTGTGGTTGCTGCTATATATTAAGGAAAATGAAAGTACAAATGGATTCAAAAACATGTTGACAGATATATCTAACCATGGCTATTAAGTGTGTCAACTTAAATAAAATTATCAGCTCTGTAGGACCAGTCGTTTTCACTAGAAAGGAGGTAATTGAGGAAGATTGTTTGTATCCCATTATACACATTCCTTATGTGCAAACAAGCACTTTACAAATCTATGACTAGACAGTTTGGTAGCGTGATTCAAATGGCTCTTGTCTTCTCACGACTATGCCTGTATCTAATCAATTCTGAACTTTCCTTCTTTTATGGAAGCTGCAAGAGAATATGGTGATTACAATGGGAGCAAATACAAAGGGAAGGCCATGGAATGCATATGCAAATGTAGGGTAAAATGTTCAAAGTTTAGCAACTTCTAATAGAGATGTAGTCATTAAACAGTTGTAACGTTAGTGATCCTTTAAACTAATTGAAGAGGAGATGATTAGAAGACCAGACAGTTGAAGAAGTTTTGTAGAATAAAGGAGAGAAAGACAGCAAAAATTAAGAATAAAGGAGTGCAATGAAGGAAAAAGAGGAAATCAAGGAAGACAGGAGAAATGAAACATTGCTGAAGGAAGAAGGGAGATGAAGGATGAGTCAAAAAAAAAAAAAAAGAAAAAGAAAAAGAATTGCAGAGGAGAAGACGAGAAAAAAAAAGTAAAACATAAATTAGAGATTGAAGAAAAGGAGAAGAATGGGATGGAAGGGCAAAATAGAGAAATAAAGAAATCAAACTGGGGAAAAAAATGCCCCAAGCAACCTAATATATCTTTGAAGTTGGTCCTACTTTGAGTGAGGGTTTGGACAAGATGACCTTCAGAAGACCAATGAAACCTGAATTATTTAATTACAGTTTTTTACAGTTCTCTGTATCTTTATTTGTACAGCCACAATACCTAAAGATTATGTCTATTAAGGAGAACATTTAGAATAATGCCAAGCAAGATACCTTTCTCTAGAAACAACTTCCGGATCCAAGGGTCCCTGGGAAAAATGAGAAAACAAGTAACTTCTACAAACAACTGATGATACTGAAGAACTGTAAAATGCTGATGATTAAGTAATTACAGACAATGTCATGGTTCATGGGTCTAAGGCACGTGGTATATTCCTCTGGCTCAGCTACTTGATCACTATATTACTTTTTAAAATCTTTTCACAGTCCTAAGCTTTAGTTTTTCCTTTATGCAAATTCTGGTAAAGACATTGTTATTTTATGTAGTGTACTTCAACATCTGTAGTTGGAAGGTTCTATAAAATGTGCATGAAATTCCCTTAACTGTATAACAAACCATTCAATGGCATTATTTTCCTTGAGAGAGTGAAATGTATTCCAAAACAAGTAGTGTGTTGATATTCAAATCTTACAATTTCTTTAACTAGGTTATAAATTAATTGCTATGGTTTAAAGAAAATTGCTGGCCTCCAAACTAAAAACCCACTGAAATACTGAACTGAAAGCTTTATTGCCTTCTACGATCAATGCTACTAATTCTTTGGGCATTTTTACATAGACGATTGCAGTTAGAGGCCTACAGTCTCTAGTGTGTATTTGGAGGCTGCTAATGGAAAAATCAAACACAAGCTCTGTTTTTCATTCTGTTTCTTAGCTCTTGGGATTCATTGTGATAAGACAGAGTGGTGTGAGAGACTTTCTTCTTTCTTCACCAACCATCACAGAAGAACACAAAGGTGTTTTTGTTTGTTTGTTTGTTTGTTTTTTTCTGCATTTCCAGAAGCCAAGAGATTTGCCATGATACTTCATATGAAGCAGGTAACTAAGGAATCAGTTGAGAAAGACAATTGCACAAAGGAACTGGCAAATCCCTGTAAATGATAGCTAGACTTAATTTTTTATAAGAAGCACCGATCTGGCTGCAGTCATATTCTGCCCAGGAATGTGGTCCAAACAAACAAAAAAACAGACATTTGTCTAAATGTTATGGACAAATAACCAGTATGCTTGTGTAGATCTCCTCAGCTCCATCCTGATTCCTTTTCCCAGAGGAGGAGCAGATGTAGCTGCATGGCCTTTTGAATTCTAGAGCAGTTCACTAGAGAGAGGGTTTGGAGAGAAAATGGGACAACCTCCTCTTGCTCTCTTGCAAGGAAGGAATAGAAACTGAAGACCGGCTTTACATGGTGGAGTCTGTGACTACATCTATTCTAGTAAATTAAACATAGAATAATTTAGATTTGAAGAAAGCTCCAGTTCTAAACTCCCTGTCAGACTGAAAGTTAGATCACATTACTCTGCGCTTCATCATTGTTACAGTAAAGAGCTTTTTACCTTATCTAATTGAAATTCCTCTTTCTGCAGCTTGATTTCATTGTTTTGTGTCTTTTCTTCCTGCATGAAAGCTGTGTGTGCTTGGGAATGTGTCTGACAGTGAGGCTAGCTTTCATAGAATTCCATATTCAAGCTATTATCCTTAAAAATGGGTCGCCTGCTTCTGAATTGCCTTTTGCAAGTGGTTCATGGCTGGTGTCGAGTCTTGAGGCATGCTCAAGAATTGTTTGGGAGAGTGATAATGTTTGGGGTCAAAATCTTGATATAGGCCACTGTGGCAATTTTATAGTATAACTGCGTAAGTTCCAGTGCCCAGGAATGCTTCCTGGGATAGTTAAATTTGCCAGTGTAGACATAGATGTCTATGGAAAAGCCCATAGCAGTAAGAGATCCCAAAGCCAAGGACATGAAGTCCAAGGATAAATGTTGAGGTACCACAGCCTCCCTCACCTGTGGAATGATGTCCTCTAAGGACAGTGTATTCCCTCATTCTAAGTATATACTGGCTATTTTTAGATAATGAGGAAAAATATTCTAGTGAGAAAAGCAAGTTTTTTACAAGTGATGTGTGAGTAACCAGCTTCTATCACAGATATTAAAAAAAGGTTTGTTTCTTAATATTAGTAAGTTCCATCTTTACTGATTAGTTCTCAGCATGTTATTTTATAATCCCTCAGTATTGTAAATATATCATTTACTTGGAGGTCTAGCCATAGAGTTTTCTGCTCCTAACATACAATTATGCTCTGTTCCTTAGCATTTCACCTATATTCTGAATCTTCTGAAAACAGTTCAAAAACATGCTTTCATTATCTCAGAGAGGTTGCCCACCACTGATTTATTCCCTGTCTCCAAAGTTAAAAACATCAGCTCTGGAAAAATATTTTTCACTGTCAAAAATTGACTTTGTTTGTTTGTTTATTCTTTTATTCATTCAGTGTCTGCTGCCACCCTTGGGAGTCCTTCTGGTTTGCTTTCAATTAAAATGAAGACCTCAACACTGATCTTTGCTGTACTTTCTTTGAGCTCTGATTGCTTGTGTGGTCAAAATATCAGTCTACCAAACGAAAAAGGACACTGAGGCAAATTCCCTGTGGCTAGTGCAAACAATTTGTTTGGTATTAAATATATTAACGTCCTTGGAACCATGAGGATGGAAATTACCAAATAAAATCTTCACACTTCTTTTGCTCAGAAAGCAAGACTGATGGATCAGATACTCATCTGGTGCAGATGGACATATACACAGGCTGATAATGGTAATTGTTAGGTAAATTTTTATGTGGCTGGTATAGGTGTGAGTCAATACCTTTCAAAACTTTACATATGTAGGTTTTACTTTCTAAACTCAACTCCTTTATCTTACAAGGATGATTGTTGGTTATCATCAGAGGACAAGCTATTTTCATGTAAAATGTATGCAGAATAGACTACATAATTAGCAGGAAATTGTCAGTTAAAATATCCTGATTTACTCATGGTTCTTTCAGGAAAAAAAAAAAAAAAAAAAAAAAAAAAAAAGCCATTATAAAAGTGCTTGTTAAAGACTATCAGGTATTTTGATGCTTTAATCTCTACATGGTCAAACATCATAAAGATTATGACTCCTGAACCACAGTCAAGGAAGTTCCTGATGGGTAACTAACTGCTACTGACTTTCCTACAGCACACAAATGTGTGCCCCATATGTTCCTAAATTGCTTCAGAAGTTCTCTCATGACCCTAACGACGCACAAGAAGTG
>CM021729.1:5034357-5056417 GCA_011074415.1 Stictonetta naevosa | reverse complement strand
ATAATAATATAATATATTTACTTTATACAATGCATGTATATCTTCTGGTCCAACTGAAGTCTGTGACAGGATGCCTATCAACTTCAGCACTGAGATTTTAACTGACTAGCTGTCTTCACTCTGCTTCAGACATTTCCCCACATGTTAATTTATGTGTAACATCAATGTGTTAGCAATTGTGAAACAGCTACTTTGGATATGAACAACTGAAAACTGAATTTCAGGACTCTGGCATTGCATCTCCAGCTCTGTCACTGGGATGTTTCAGTGCTGATTTTGATTCCCGTAGTTCTCACCTTACTCAAAAAGCCTAAATAAGTATGTCCTATACAGCTGTTATGACACTCCATGAAAGTCTGATGTCATTTTAACTGTCAAGTAAAATTCTTACTAATTCAGACAGATTCAACTAGACCTGGTATCTTTAAAAGAATTGCCAGAACATAAGAATCTGTAGATTTAGGTACTTTTGTCAGAAGTTCAAGTATTTTGCTCCTCATACAAACTGAAAAAGGCTACCTGTAAAATTGATATAATGATAATAACCCGTTTCATGGGTGTTTAGCGAGTACTACGTAATTATTTATTCTGTATTTGTTCAAGGAGGAAAAAAAAAAATATTATTACTTTATGTTTGCATGATACTCTAAACTGCTTGGACTAGTCCCTGTAAAATTCCATATTTTCCTTCCTCTCTCCCTCTTCTCCTTCTTAACACTTTCCTTGATAGGTAAATTCCAAGTGTTGTGTAAATAGGCACTTTTTTTTTTTTTTTTTTTTTTTTTTTCCCTTAATGCAGATATAAAGACAGAATGGTTAAAAAAAAAAAAAAAAGAAGACCTCTTCCATTGTTAAATTTTTGGTCCTAATTTGGAGGACTGATTCACTCCTGCCATGGTTGGAATTCACCAAAAGAATGAAAGGATGAAAGGATGAAATCACACCAGCTCTATTAACTGTCAGTTAGAGTCTTTGAACCTTCAAGTCGTATTCATAGAAAGAATGGGACACTAAAACTTGTAAAATGGGAAATGGATTTACTGGCAAGTGCTGGAAATTATTAACTGATGCTGATTTCTGGCTACATGCAAACCCTAATCTATTGCCAAAACCAGAATAAAAATGAAATTTTACTGCTAACTTCTTTCTAGTGTTTAAAATAAAGCATGTGATGGATGCAAAGGTTGCCACAATTCCAAATCCTACAGCAATCACTTGGAATGTGTTTCAGTTACAGGATGCTGTCCTTAGTCCTAAAACAGCAAAAAATAAAAATAAAAAAGCAAATCCTACATATAAATTTCCACAATAATAATGAAACTTACCCATTCTTTCTTCTAATTTGTATAATACTTCATTCTACACACTCATGCCTTTTGGACTTCAATGCTCAGAATAAAAGCCTTTCTGCAATGCCATGCAATAGCTGAAAGCAGCTAAAAACTAAAACAAAAAAATAATAATAATAAAATAAAATGTCATTTGGACAATGGTATTGGGAAATTTAATTAACATTAAATTAGGCTGAGATTATACATCACAGGCAATTATAATAGGGCTTTGAAAAGCACCTTTCCTCTCTGATGCTTTCAAACCTTTCCGTGTTAATATTCCAATAAAGTTGCTATTTTTCCCCACAGGTTCCACAAAGAAGGAAATTTTGATTAATCAGTATGGTTGATCAGACTCAGTTTATTAGAGTTTGGGTTTTTTCCTCTTCAAATTTCAGCCATTTATTTCCCTCTCCTTCCCCTCTAAGAACTTCTACAAACATTACATTTACTCCCCCACCCTGCAAACAGTAAAAGAAAGTTACCTTTTATTTATGAGTGATCATTTTTTTCCTGTCTATACTTTGACAAATAACATGGCAGAAAATGATTAAGGGTCTCATTTTACAATGTGACTTGTATGTTATTTATTGTCAAAATAAAAGTCACTTTGTGAATTGAAGTTTTTAATCATTTTTCCCTCTTTCAGGAACTGGTTTTGTCTAAAAGTGATGACATTTGAGAATGCTGTTTTTGTAATGACAGCTATTATCCCTGTAAGGATTTTATCACTAATTATTCCACCATATTATACTTATCTGAATACACGATTATTTATTTATTTTACATTTAAATGGCCTTCTATTCTCACATGTTGTTAATAGGAGTATTACAGTGGCCTGATCAACTTGCAAACAAAATAAAAGATAGGATATTCAAACTTTGAAAATATTTTCCCTTTCTTCTTTCACAAGGAGATTACATCCAGATACTGAATTCAGTTTAGCAGCAAACACAATTTCTTTGTAAACAAGACACTACAGAATCTCTGTTTACAGATCTTTCTTTGGAAATCACAGTTACTTTGTCCCAGTGTCACATGTGGAGGTGAATAATATATTTTCCATCTCCAAGTTACATCCCACCTAAATTTCTTGAAAAATTAAAAATAAATGTTACCAGTCTCCCCTTGTATTAGATAGAGAAAAACAGGGACTTACAGAAGATGATCCAGAACTAGGCTGTGGCCAAGTTGGCTCTGGCTGTTTTTTTGAATACACAGGTCTCCAGCTGATCATGTTCAACTCTTTGGTAAAACACTGTTCTGAAAGCTGAAACTCAGATGTGAGTATGTACATTTTTTAGATATACCTAGATGTGCTCCTCAGAGTCCTTCTCAGACAAGTATCCCAGAGCATTTTGCAAATTCCCATTAACTCATCCCAGCTTTATAGGGGGTGCTTGGGAAGGGTCTTTAACAATTGAGGTCAAATAAATTAGTAGCATAGTGATGAATCTATAAATCCTGGATCTTAGCCTTATCCTTCTAGCTATGTTGTCTGTGGGTAACACTGAGAGAAGAGTGGGAGCTGAAAAAACAGCATAGTGTGTCCTATTATATTCTTTATCGATATATTATTTAGTGCTTGACACCGTCATGGTTTAATATACCTTACTGCAGAAGGAAATCATGTCAGAACTGAAAGTATTTTATTGTGTTTCTGAAGCATTATGGTCAGACATCACCATGTAGGCTACAGGGGCTTTGGTTTCAACACTTATGGGAAAAACAAAACAAAACAAAACAACAACAACAAAAAAACAGTTGTACCAAAATAAATATATCATGGGTACTGTCTTGCACAGGTGCAGACTGATGCCAGTACCTTGTTAGCACTTTGTCAAAGCTGGACTTCTAATTCTTCATTTAGTTTAAATACCAGGACATAAAAAGGCCACTTTTTATCCCAGAACACAGATATTTTGATATCACATCTGTTCATTCAGTACGGTCCAGCTGACTCAATGTCTTTTCCCAAAGGAGATGAGGAAGAGATGCAGTGAAAACAACCCAGACATGGGAATGCCTGCTGGGCTGAAACAAGGAGCTGAGCACAAGCAGGTTTTGCTCCAGGAGCTGGGAATGGTCCTAGCACAGAAAACAGCCAATGGTAGCTATTTTGATAGGAGTAAGGGCAATGTAAGGGACAATTTAGCCTAAAGACTTAGAGTCTCAAAAGATAAATTTGATTCCCCAACCCCATCTGCTATTTTTTAAACTTATATCATAATTCGTTCCCAAAGAAAGACTTGCAGGAGGGAAAATGGCGTATTAGTGGCAAGGAGAGGACTCAGAGCACCTGACTCACAGGCAAGTATCAAATGCAATAATCACAATGCAAATTCTAGCTAATTTACTACACATTTTATTTTTCCCAGTCGTGGAAATACATGTCTCAGATGAGGAAAAAGCTGAGCTGAGGCAGTGTTCATAGAAATTCCATCTTTTCAGTGTTTTGAATTCATGCAAATTGTTTGGATTATTCAGAGCCTGGGCTGGTGCTGACGCTGGCAAATTGCATTTTCTGCCCTAATCATTTCTAACTGATCACTAATCAGACTTTTATTTTTATTCTTATCTATTTTATCTTATCTTATCCAACATTCAATCTGCAGTAGCTACAGATGTAATTTCCCTCCTCAGTGCTGGGTAGCTCTTACTTGCTTCAGCCTGTGATCGTGTCAGCCTCAAGAGGAAAGAGGTACATGTGTAGGTCACAGAGATCAGAAAAGAAAGAATTTAGGCAGCAAAACCCTGATGCAAAACATCTAAGGAGAGACGATCTGAAATCGCCATGTGGGACTCTGAACGCTGGTGTGTTAACTAGTGGCTCACAAGCTTTGCCTATTCCTCTGCTCCTACTCTGGTTTGACAAGATTGGCATGAGGAAGCTCTCAAAACTGTCAAAATGGCATGTTTGATGAGGCCAGGTTCTTTTCAACCCCTATGGCAACGTCATTTTTTTCATGGAGTAAGAGCTTGTTACCTGCTCACATAGTCCTTCTTCAAAGCTCCTTCCCTTGTTTCCGTTGCTGATTTCTGTATTTTCACAGTTATTCAGCATCAAACCCAGAAAGTCCTGGACTGCTGAACTCTTGAGGCTTCCTTTAGTCTTCCGTCTCCCTCCCACCCAGTTCCTAAACTTTGCATTTCCTCTCTGTCACTTTGCTGTATGAGAACAAAAGTGAAGGGAGTGAGATTGTTTAGCTAGATCTAACCCACAGCAAACATTTCAAGTGAGGCAACAGACAGTAGAAGATCCTCTCCATGGGGCTGTGGAACTCAGATAATGTTGATTTAATAAAGCACATCAGCAACTCGGCAAGATAGTACATAATGAAGCACAGCACTGGCCAAGTGAGATCATATACTGAAGCACAGGCTATGAGAGCACAGCACAGATGTCACCAGCTCTGCAAGACATTAACATGCATAACACAGGACGTGGCAAAATGTACATTTATGTGGCAAGGAGTGAAACTGTGCTGTGTGCCAGTGTGGGCATGGTGTAATAACTGATTCCTATCTTTTTTTTTTTTTTTTTTTTTTTTTTTTTTCCCCAAGTTTTCTGTCTGATGTTTTCTGACCAGCTCTCATGCCTTGCTTTCAGTGCCTGAGCACCAGAGCTCAGCATGGAAAGTTATGAGACTGCTGGGGTAGCAATAAAGTAAGCAAAGGGTACAAAAAAGAGTGCAAAAGGAGACATAATTTCTGTGACAGCAAGCAGTTTTGTCCATGATGAAATTAGCCCACTATATTCAGTACTGTGTCTCTGCAGAGAAGCTGTGCCACTCTGTATGACAGAAAGTGATTCTTCCATTTGGAGGATACCTAGATCATCTAAGCTGGAGAGACTTTGCCAGGAGTTGCAAAGTGCGAAGCCAGAAAAAAGGGAGGCAGATTTTTTGCTTGTTTTCATCAAAACTGTTGCTGTTTTACTATCTGAACTGCTTTGACTGTACTCAACCATTTGATGTATTTGTGCTGTGAGACGGCTAACTCTACAGACTCAGGTTTTGGGGGAAATTCATCCATTGGTGATGAGCTGTGTAAGGTCTGCTTGGCCAAGCCACTGAAAGAGAAGACATTGTCTGTACAAGAAAGATACCTCAATTATGAACTTCCCTGTTTGCTTGATCAGGAAACAGCCCCACATGCCCAGTGGGATAAGGTCTGGGGAGATGTATTGGTTCTGATAGTAGTGCTGTCATTATGGTACTTATAAGGTTTAGACTCATATTTCTATCCTCCGGTGCCAGCTTAATTCCATCCTCATTGATCCCATCTATCCTTGTTTTCAAAAAATGGCATGGAATTTTGTACAGGATGCTAGATGCTAATGAGAAGCATTGCTGTGTGGGGTTTTGTTTCCAACAAAGTTTTCTGCACTTATCTGAGATTTCCTGCTTCATGATAGGAACAAGAAAAGCAGGACTGTTATTATGTAAGTACCAACACCAGCCACACTAAACAGGACCTTCACTAAGCTTTTTACAGTCTGAAAAGTTAGATGCAAAAAATGAAAAACAAGAGGTTTTTTTTTGATGGCTTAGGAAGTATATGTATATATTAAAAACCCCTTAAAAATAAAGTCATTTTCTATATATTCTTGTTTAATCTTCCTATATCTTAGATATACAAAGAAGTTGTGAAGCACCAAATATTATTATGTGAGTAGGAGGGATTAGATCAAGCCTTCATATCAGCTGAGCATACCTGCTGGAGCCAATGTCTAAGCTACATGAAGAGCTGCAACAGGTACCTGGCTGTCTGAGGACAGTAGTGAAGAGACTGCCTTACAGTAGGCCAAGATTTATAGGGGTAAACTACTGATTTTCAGAGCATGACTATAATTCAGCTTCAAACAATGTGATAAGACAGGCAAAGGCAGAATATTCTCCTAAACTCTCTGATGAGGGGAACAGAAATTCTGCCACAGTTACAGAGACTCCAAGGTCTTCTCTCATTTGTAATTAACTCCTTCCATATAAACCTAGTCTGACCTTGTCTGTATTGTATTGTCCGGACTTTTCATGTGTCATGGTATATGGTTTGGTAGCATAGTTTTTGTCTCTGTGTCAGTGAGTGTCTGGGGCTTGGGATTTTTTATTGCATTTTCCTCCTCTATTTTATGATATCAATAACTAAAAAAGGGTAAGGGTTTGGATGTCAAAAAATGTTTTCAAGTTTTTGCAAGAGCACTGAAAGTTAGAAAAGTGCGGTTATAAGATGGTATAAGAATAAAAAAGAAAATTAAAATTTATAAACTGAAGTATAAAGACCTTTAAGGTCAGGTGCAGAAAATGTGTTTTACCAATTTTGCTGATGATTTTCTGCGAACTAACTGTAGTTGCACTTTTAGGTTAAAGGCAAATTAATCACCCTCCAAAATAATGATTTGATTTTTAAAAAATATTTTAATTTTATTTTGATTTAGTTATAGAAAGACTGAGAACACTTTTTATTGTTGTCTTTGTTTTTAATTAACTGAACCTTATTGAAAACAGAGATTTTAAAAATTAGTCTAAAACCTACATGATTAATTTAAATTATAAATAATATGTAAACATAGTGTGAAGTAGATGATGACTTTAGCACATAATGATTGTTTTGTACTGAGGACAAAATTCATCCCTTGTAACACCCCTTGGGTGTGCTATTATATTGTGGCTTTGTTGCATTATGCTAGCAACAATTAAACTATGTGCCAAAGCTCAGCTCTAGACCGTGTCTCAGACATGAACTAAATTAGCTGAAAGTTTCCAACTTTGATGTCAGATACATAAACTCATTGCATGCTCTGTTCCTGTCCTTGAAGTTCAAATATTTTTGTTTCCTTTACTAAGACAGCATTCAGATGACCACTGTTCATGAAGACACGGTTTCTTTGAACATTTCTTTACACGTGTGTTCATGTTTATACATGGTGTGCAGGAACAGTGTGGAAGAATCTGTGAAGGTAGATTTCTAAACTATCACATTTTCACTTGAACTGATGTTGTGAGGAGAAGCTGCCAGAAGCAGTTTTTGCTGCAGTGGTCAGTTTTTAAAATTAATATATTTTGTTTAAATCAAACAGAATATGTTCTCATCTGCCTTTCAAAGCCCATTATTTCTGAGACACTGCTGAAATTCTCTTTATACTTGGTGAAAATCACATACGCTTTCCCCAAGATCCAGTTAACTTTATTAATGTATAATATTAAATTCGTATTCTTTTGGATCTAGAGATAAAAACAAACAAACAATCAAAACCAAACAACCTGTATAACTCCCTTCCACTCAACCATACCACAAAAGTTTCAAAGACATAAGCTTGTTTCAGAAGACTGAAAAGAATTCTATGGTGAAAAGAAAAAAAAAAATAAGAGAGAGAGAAAAAAAATAATTATATTTTTCAGAAACTCCTTCAAATTATACAAAGAGGACTTGAAAAATACTCCAGTGTACCAGTTTTCAAAAGTTCTGCTAAACCCCTGAGACAGAAATTCACAACATAGATGTTAATTTTATGCATTTATTTGTCATCTCCCTGAGGGAAAATATATTAAGAGTTGGACATTTTACTTATATAGTAAATATATTCACACTATACAAAATAAATAGGCATAGTAATTAGTACATAATTAGGCAAATGTAAGTGCATAAGGGGAGAAAACATGGACAGTAAAGAAAATTTTAAATAAGAGGTTTTCCCCATGCCATAGTTTAAATGTTTATCCTTGTTTTTCTATTTTCCAAATTTTTATTCTCTTCACCTCTGACCTTCAGTGAGCCCTGAGCCATGAAATTTATACATGCAGTGAAAACTTTGCATATAAAATGTACATCTAGTGCTTCTTGGAAGTGAACAGAAAGTCACTAGCTTAGTAAACATCAAGAATAAGCTTTGGACCTCCCAGATCTGTACTGTATTTTTCAAGGACAGCTAAAGAGCTGGGCAAGCGATGTGAGCACTACAGCAAACCTGAGAGCACATGGCTGAGGTCCAGAGCAGGAGACTCACGCTTGCTGTGCAAGTGGTTATAAAAACACTTGGACTTATTTTCTATTTTATGGCTGTTAGTTTGAGCGGTGGTCCTATGCAGTCCTGAGAATATCAGTAGGGGCTATGCTTTGCCAAATCCTTGCATCTTTTCCTGCTCACTTCTGTGGCATCCTACACCTGGACTCTGTTAGCTCCCTGTTTCATAGCAGTGTACCAATTAATATATCCTATCTAGAGGAGCACTAACAAGCTTCAAATAATAACAGCTTCACAGTTCCTTCACCAAAACAAACAAATAACATCTTGTGGGTTTAAATGTTTTATTTAAGAAGATATAAAGCAGCTTGCAAGAGACATCCAGAGTGCTAACAAACTCACTGTCTTTATCTGGAAAATTTGTTGTCTAGAAGTCATGTCTTGAATTCCCTAAAAAGGATTTATTTTCCATCCTTTTTCTGTACGCATCCTTGAGTTGATCAGGTGCGTAAGCAGCGTTAGGTATGAAATTAGAAGCCTGACCTTTGGAATTGGCTCTCCCAACTGATCAGTTTAGCACTGATGTGCCTGGCACATTTTGACAGTGCTGGGAGTTGCACATGGGAATTGCACGTCTGGATGGGAAAATATTTTAGCAAGAGGGAAGTTCTATAGTGAGGGGCAGGGTGCAGGAGAACTTGGCTGAACAGGGATCTACAGTTTTTTTCAGTTATTTTACAGCCATCCTGTGGTGTATAAAATCAGGTTATCATCAGTATTGCTTTACCTATGCATTCACTGTGATCACAGACAAGTAAAAGAATGTCCTATAAGTCTGGAAAACAATTAGGATACAATTTATGCAGAGCTTCTCAGCGGCACCAAATTTCCAGAGGACCAGCACACGGTCAGCTCCCACTATCCTGACCCCTCTGAAGGTGGGATCTGAGACTGTGCATAAAATTCTTGTGTAGATGATAAGTTCTTTTTGATAAGTCTTTGAGTATCTAAAGTTTATTTCAATGATTTGATTGAGTCCTTGGTACAATCAATGTTTCCTGAGCTCTTCTTTTCATGTACATGTATGCTTTAATGCACAGCCATATTTGAGCATTTTGTTGTAGTTTTTTTTCATGAGTTCTACTAAGGAACTGGCTATCATTAAGAGTTGTGCTCCCCACTTCCTGCAGAAAAATTGGTTTTCTGTGGCTTCCTCCTCTTCAGGGAGCACAAGCGACAACTGGCTGTGAGTTTTAAGGATAACCTGAGACTGCCAGCTAAAATCTGCTGTGAGGAAAACAAATCCACCAAGTAAGGGATCAGAAATCAAAAATCTATGTGTGGCTTACAATTCCTTCTGGGTTTTATAGACCTCCCCTATACTCTCTGAGATTGTGTTGAAGACCTGATCTCCTCACACATTAATATTCTCCCTGAATGAGCTAGGAAGATGAATACCACTTGAGCTGCAATCTTTTACAGCGGGCAGGCTGTCCAGAGCTCTCACATTATGTTTCTCTTAGCCCGTTTTCTATTTACAGTTATGCATCACTCTTGTTCTTGGGGATTATCTGGACACCCATAGCAGATCAATAGAGGGCTAAGGGATACAATCATATATCCTCTGGCTGCAAGGGCCCCGCAGGACTTTTGTCATAGTTTGCTGCTCCTCAGGAAGGAGGATAGAGCTGAATGCCCTCTTGCCATGGTTATGGCCCCTCCTTTCTCTGGATGTACTACATTCTCTTGGAAGCAGATGCAAAATCTTGGGGTTCATGCACAGTCTTCATGCAGCAGTGCAGTGTAATTTATTAGCTTTGGCAATACAGAAAATGGAAGGACCATTGAGATCATCTCCCAGACCAGGAGCTTGCTGTGACATTTCCACCACTGCCCCATGACAGCAGTGGAGTGGTGTGCCACATGGTCAGAGCACAATGCAGCAGTGGTTCCAGCAGAAAAGGTGGTAAATTGAAAGTCAGAAAAGTTTGCTGCAAAACTGATATTGCCAACCCTTTGATGACTGAAAGATTTTTGCTTAAATAATGACATCAATCTTAAATAGATCTGACAATAATACTTAC
This sequence comes from Stictonetta naevosa, assembly GCA_011074415.1. Taxonomy (NCBI): domain Eukaryota; kingdom Metazoa; phylum Chordata; class Aves; order Anseriformes; family Anatidae; genus Stictonetta; species Stictonetta naevosa. The sequence continues at coordinate 5,046,037 of CM021729.1, read as the reverse complement.
CACCAGTGGAGCCTAATGAGTTTTCTGTGGGAAGCTGAGATCGATGGTATGATGTGAAGTGACTTTCCCAGCTCAGCAGCAGAACCAGGAATGGAATTAAAGTCCTCTGAATCGCAGCACATCTTTCTTTGGGCCGTTCTAGTGCATCCCTCTAAAGTGTTGCACTCTTTCACTTTGATCTATGTATGATCATAACCCAAAAACAAAGAAAAGTCATGTGAGAAATGTCTTTGGGAAGAGCTTGTTCACATTCTGCCAGCGCATCCTGGTATGGTTTATTACCATATGTATACTACTTGTTAGAGAGCAAAGAAGGACTTCCTTGCCGTTAAGGTATGTGACACAGATAAAGTCGGATTAAAATTGCACCTCTGCTACCAATCTCTTTTCTGATGCTGGGCATGGCTGTTAATTTATCAGACCTCCTAACAGGAAAAGTGCCTTGCAACCGTGGTGAAAAGAGCTATTTAAAACAGCACATACAAAAAAAAAAAAAAAAAAAAAATCCGTCTACTAATGATTTTTTATTCATATATTGAATTTTATGATCATTTCAGATGTTCAAATATGAGACCCTTTTTCTTTCTCCAGTCAAGTAATTTAATATTTTTGAAATTGTCCTGCTCTCTCTGCCCTAGTGCTTCTGGACATTTTCATTTCCATTGTGTTTCTCAGCTACAAAATGCACCTAGACTCAGAATTTTCTACAAGTCTCAACTTTAGAGAACTTTAGAAATCACATTTCAGTAAAAAAATCTTTTCTCCAAGCATATCTCGCTGGAGTAGTAGCTTACAGCTTGTTACTAGATTCACATTGACTATATCTAGGTTCACATTATCTACACATTAAGGTTCTGAACCACTTTCTTGTTTTCAGATCTTGTGCATTCACATGTTTCAGAAAGAAAACAGGTGGTGGACTAAGAGGGGGTAGGTACTGGACAGGACAGCTAACATTCTTCAACAGGAGTGTGATCTGGACAGGTAGAAGACCAGGATCTTGGGACACTTCACAATACACCCCAAGAGGTCTGTATAGATACAGTAGCAGAGATTATACCTAAAATGTTGTAATGAAGATGCTTTTTTGCTTTTTTTTTTTTTTTTCCCCTTCGTAATTTTCATTTTGTGTGGTTGTGCGTGTGTTTGTTTGTTTTGTTTGTTTTGGTTTTGTTTTGCTGTTCAGCCCATAAGTACTCAGGGGGGGAGAAAAAAAAAAAAAAAAGTGCTTTTGTTTGGAGACAAGGCTTCCAATGAGAACAAAGTACCTGCTTAGCACAGGAGGGAAAAGAAGACGAGAAAAGCAGCTGACCTCCACTGAGGTCACCATGCCAAGGTGAAAGCAGTTTGTGGCACTCACACTGCAGAGTGGCAGTGGTTCCATCACCTGCTCTTTCTGCTTTGTAGTCCTCCAGAGCATCCTCTTAACTTTTCATGTATACCACATTCAGGATACTTCCAGAAGAGTCTGTGGCTAAGGTCAATGTTTAATCATTTGGACATCAAAATATGGAAACTAGGGAAAATCTAGCATCTAAGCTATTAATTCCCTAAAAAGAAAATGATAATCACTGAGGAACTGCTTACTCCCCAGGACTGATGGAGCATCAGGAAAACACTCCTACAGGAGTCCTACAGGGAGACTGAAACTATTTAGACCAAACTAAGAGAAATGAGTGAAATATTAGGCTACACACTGAGAAACCAGGAAAATGAAGGTGACCTCCAAGTTCTGCTGAAGAAATTGCACATTCAGATGTCATTTTCCCTTCCTTCATCAACTATTCAAAACTGTTTACCAAATATAAGTATTTTTTTTTCTGATAAAACCATGGTGTGAATTTAGCTTGTGAGCAGATGGTTGTAAGAACATAAAATTTAAAATCTGAAATTCAAGATGGTGTGAGCAGACACATAAATCATACGATATGTTTTTCTGATTGGATAAGCAAACCACAACTCTTAAAACCAGAGTTCCATTGCAAATAGCAACATTTCATGAAATTCACCTTCTGTTAGTATTTTTTAATAGTTGTCTAAAATTAGCTGTTCCCAGAAACATCCCAGCCAGCAAACTCATTAACTAAAATAACTGCAAAAAACAAACACAGAGTGGGGGCTAACATAGTCACTGAGAACTTGTTTCAAATTTTAAACAAATATTAGTAGATTGTTTAAAAGCAGTTTCCCCAGCTCTATTGAAAGTTTATGTGTTAGTTAAAATTGTGCAAGAAATATGTAATGAAATGGAATGGAAGGAAATAAAATAAAATAAAATAAAATAAAATAAAATAAAATAAAATAAAAAGTAAAACAACCCTCCACCCCCATATCTTCTCAATGTAAGAAAACAGAAGTAAAATAAGCCTAACACTGACAAGTTGTGTAAATAAATGTTCTCACACAAAACCCTGCCAACAGAAACATCTCCAGCTTTGTGCAAATAGCACTGGAAAATCTTGATGAGTCTGAAGAGTTAATTGATTTACTATTGTGAACTTCAGACATTTGCCTGAAACCTTGTACTAAAATTATCTGGTAAGAGAAACAAGACCAAAACCACAGCCAATCCCCTCAGCCCCCCCGACACTGGAACCTCCTCACTGTTTTGCAGAGGATCCTGAAGCCCTTCTTCCATTAAAATAGCAAAATTTGAAAGTTACCATTGGAGATGGCTGGAACATTTCCATCTGTTTTGATGTGATCAGAAAATGCATGTTGATTAAATATTCCTTTTTTTACTGGACTGTAGTAGTCTGAATAGAACTTCCATGAGGATTTTTTTTTTTTTTTAAAACATAAATATTTGTGGCTAAGACAGGAAGTGAGATGTAAGAGATCTAGGTCCAGAATCTAGATTTTGATATTTTAGCAATTTGTAAACTATAGTATCAACAGATTTTTTATGTTCAGATGATATAAAATTATCATATGCATTATATTTACCTCTGATGTTAAGGGAATAAATCCTGTTTAATATTTTCTAAGGTGTTGTGGTGAAGTAGAATTCAAAACACTGCTATTTATGGAGGCATTTCTTATACCATTCTTTTATAAGAATTAATTTGCTGTTGTAAAAACACACCAATACCTTCTGAAAAAGGCATTTCTGTCTCTCTAAAAGTGAACTGAGAAAACTTTTGGAAGACCTCTGAGTCCTTTCAGCAGATCTCCATCTTTCTCCAAGACCTTGCTCTGCTCATAGGAAATACATGGATAAAGCAGCTTCTGTCCAGGTTAGAGAAGAGAGAAAAGATCTCAGGATTGATCTTGAAAAAGGTGTAACAGACTGAAAATTAGATCTTCTTATCTTCAAATCCACCTCTAGCCTACTGATGCATAAGGATTTATAACCTCATCTAAAGTAAGAAATGAAAGTAATAAGCAATTTCACATGAATTTCAAGTTAGGTTAGGCTCTAATAATGTTATTAATTTCATTTTATGCATTTTTTTAATGAACCACCCCATGTCATTCCATTCTGTAACCTTATACCAGCCTGACAAGAGCAAAGGTCCTTGTTATTTTGTGACCCCAGACAAGATGTTAGATTTCCATCTTAACTTTTGCTTTACAACAGGCTGCTGTGCAGTGTAAACTCCTCAGCTGACCCTAACAATTTTCTTGCATCTAAGTGAAGAATCAAGTCTTGCAATGATGGCAGATTGTTATAAAAATATTCTTGTTAATGTTTTTCATCGTGGCTCTCTTCCTGTAAAAATTCATCATAGTCTTCCCTTGAGAAATAACCCAAGGAAGGGCGTGTGTGAAAACTCCCTGGAAAGACAGTGGCAGTAACTGGAAGAACATCATGTTCTGCAACCGGGCCCATCTCCCACTGAGTGATGAGACGGCAGTACCATTGGGTCTGTTTTTTTAAAATGGGAAAGTGATTGGTTCACAATTCATATATATGCCGGGCAAACACAGGCCTGCTGCAGCCAAAAAAACAGTCAACTAAACATTTACTAACAGTTATGCTATATTATTTTTTTTTTTTTTGAAACCAAACATAAACACAATAATATAGCATAACTGTGTAAGCATTTTTGTACTTAATGGCCCACAAGCCTTCTGCTAACTGTGCTGGGCCCCAGTCCTGTCATTTTGGACTTGTTATCAGCTTGCTACGAGAACTCTTGTGTGAACCTGAGTGTGGTACCAGGTTTTCCTTGTTATTGTGTCAGTTAAATGTGTGATAGCAGCAAAGGCCTTGAAGGTATGGACATGGGTCAAAAACAGAGGACCCTGAACTGCAAACAACTCACTGATGGGCAATTATTGATCACTGAAGCAGTGCAATCTCAAGAGCTGTGACGAGACTGCCTTCACTGAAAGAAAAGAAGCAGTAGTTCAGTGAGGGACAAATGCTTCAGTGATCAAAAAAAAAAAGAAAAGAAGAATCAAACAACAGGAGAAGGTATCTGCTGCAGCCCAGGAACATCACAGAATTGAATTGAAGGTGTTGGAAGAGACCTCGAAATATCATCGCATAGCACCCCCCTCCCAGCTCTGGGCAGTACATAGACAGTAGACAAGATCTCGGTGCTGTCTAGAAACCCAAACACCTTATAACAAGACAAGACCTTGGATTTGGTAAGGGGATCCCTTATAAAACAGTTCTTCAGCCTGATCATTTTTATCTCATCGATTAAGATCATCAAGGAGCAGCCATTAGCACTAACTGCATGCCATAAGCTCCATAGCACTGTGTACTTATACTTAATTTAGGATTGATTGTTAATCATTAACTGTGTTGCATATGCAGTGATAATAATTGTTAATGAGTAAGAACAAACCATTAAAATAATATGTATTTTTAATGAACATCAATCTAGTAAACCTTTGTTTTAAGATTTGAACCGGCTCAATTGATTGGTCTTCTAAATACTCTCTCATCACAACAATCTCCAGTTCCCTGATACATGTGCACACACACGCGCGCGTGATGTATATCCTGATATCTCTATATATGCATATTCAGCTGCAACATGTAAATGTCAAGAACAGAAGTGATAAAAACATCTTACAGAAATATAACTGAGAATGATAACTATTCCAAGTTATTGCAACATTTGTTAAGTGTAAGCTGTGTAAACTGCTGGGAATGAGAAAGTATAGCCTTTATGTGAGACAAATCTTTTGAATGGTAGATGGACACAATAAGAATCTGGTCATCATCAATCCCTTCCATGACTAAACAAAACAGACAGGATACAGCAAACCACTGTGTAGTTATGTTTAAACATCTCAGGTTGTGTCAAGGTAGAATATATGTTAGCCACATTGCTACTGACTTATCTTTGTTCAACAGCCTCCACAAATAATAATTAAATTTATATTAAAAATAACCAATTTCTCTGACTTCTCTTCCATGACAAGCCCAATACTCCAGAAGCCACAGGATTTAATTACTCTAAACAATAGTCAGAATAGAGCAAAGCATGAGAATTTTAGTTTGACAGAGTCACCGAAATGTACTTATTTCTAGGTCACATGATCTACCTATAGCTTTTGTTGGTAGATGCATAATGTCCTTTAGAAATCAAATGTACTGGAATTAAGTCTGGGGCTTCAGGAGAAATGGTTCTGACTGGCTTATGTTCACACATTTGGGCCTTAATGAATGAATAATGTTTGTAGAATGAAGGCATAATGACAAGATAGAGCATTTGTATCACCGAAGTTTAAACTACATACCTACTTGGCTCAATATGTTGAGCTAACCATCTAGACTTCTGTCTAGATTTGCTTTACAGTGAAGTTCCCTGAATATATTTCACCTGGCTCATTTGAGATGTTTTTTCTAAGAAGAGATGACCTCTTTCTCTGAAGTCCTAGAAGCTCTCTAGAAAAGTGCCCCTGAAAGTTCTGGTTCCCTCCACTGGTAGTAAAACATATCCAAGTGATTTTCTACAAAGCAAATGTCAAGATTGTAACCTTCGGTGCAAAAAGGATCTCGTACCAGTGAGCACTATACCTAGCCAATATTCTAACTGAGAAATCAATTGATTTATCTATACAAAATGCTTGTTTCTTCAAGTGTAAAGAAAAATAAATTAACTTCAAAAGTAAAATGGATGAAGGCATTTCTTAATGATTATTTACTTGCTGTCTGCTCTCAGAAATCTGAGGCAGGAGACCTGACTTCTGTATCTTAGTTCACTGAATTACAGTTTTTGATATGATGGTCCAAGCAGGTGATTTATTGGTTAAGAAAACTCCAACTTATAAGTTTAGGGCCAACTGCAAAGACAGGTTTATTAGAAATTAAATTATAGGGTTGAGAACATTTTTCTCTTCTTTCCTTTCAGTAGAACCATTTAGTATGAGGTGCACTCCATGCTGCATGCACTCAGTTAATGCCTTCCTTGGAATCCAAGGAGTTAGTCTTCTGTTCTATGGGTACCTTTAGATTCATGGGAGATTGGCTGGTGTTAAAAACATCAAGTCCAGTGTAAAGCTAGAAGTTATTTGGGGCCACATTCTACTACTGCTGATAGGTAGTGCTCTGCTCTGAAGTGAATCAGTGCAAAGTATGGTTAAGGTTCCATTCTTAATAATAAGTGACCCCTCCAAGCCACCCATATTTCTAAAAAGATGCCATCACCTTAAAAACAATGAACTAAATATTCAACAGCTGTTGATTTAAAACATCATGCTCTCTAGTCTTAAAAATACTAACTTGCTTTCATGGATAATCTGTAACAAAGGTAGTGACCCAAGAATACATTCTAAATTAAAGTTTGTATAGTGATATATTTATCTTTATTTCCTTCAGCCCAAAGGAAACAAAGATCAGCCACAGAAATACTGTTGGTGGTTGTTGTTGTTTCCCTACTTCTCCCCCAAGTAAAGCTCTATTTTTCACATCTGAAGAGCGAAATCCTCATTCCACTATAGTCACTGAGGCAAAATTCCCATTGACTTCATAAAGGCTGTGATTTTACTACTCAAAGTACTACATGAGGTACTATCAGTACCTCAATACCTCATGTAAGTGGTTCAGTTTTTTAAATCTGCCATTGATGTAAGCTGCCAAGCAGTCTCATTGCTAACCAAACAAAATCAGTGTGGAAGGTGAATTTTTTAGTTATTGACAATGAGGGAAAAAGACAAGATGTTAGCTCCACTCCTATGTTAAATCACAGAGCTAACTTTTAATCTAGAAGAATGTTATTTGTAATTGTATGATGAGCAAGATGAACTTGACCTGTAATAAAAGAAATTCAATTTGAGGGATTCTTCAGGATACTGCACAAGTGCAATAGGAGAATACATACGGAGGAAACGCAGGCAGGCTCAATTGTATTAGACATACATCAAGGGCTTGGGTGACTCTGGACTGCTAAGGCTAAGGAGAACACAGGATCTTTGAGCTGATCTGCACCCATGCTCTAAAACTGATGTCTGAGTCCAGATCATATTAGACATATGTTTGTTTTTTACCTGCTATAGGCATGCCTTGTGACTAGCTCTCTAGCATATATTGTAGGTCCAGACTACAGCCTCACTGGCATAAAAGTTTCTGCCTTTAGCACTGGAATTCTGGTCACTGAAAAGCTTTCAGAAAAAAAATTAAACTGTGAACTGGGGAAGGAGTGTAAGTGGAGTTGTCATCTGTGAGTATTTGAGATAAGAATTGCAATAACAAACTTTGTCTGGATGTAGTGAGAAGACTGCTGCAGTTTATGTCTAATCACATATTTAGCAACATTTGCAAACAAGATTAGCAATTACACAGCTAAATGGAGCCAGTACATGTGTATGGCTATGCCACAGCAGTTATAAGTAAAGAAAAACAAACTACATTTTTTAGATTCATCTGAGGTACAGTAAGAAATAAGTTGTAGGAAAGGCACTCTTATCAGAATACCACCAACACAGATAAACAATAAGACTATTTGACTGATAGAACATTTTTTTTTAATAAATATTACATTGCCACACAGATGTTCCGTTAAATAAATGTTAGTCTTGACAGGTGAACAATAGTCTGATTTTCCTGGAAGTTGAAATGGTCAAACCAAAATTTATAGTTGCAGCAAATGTGTTCCTTGTTTCAGAACCCTGGAGATAATCATTTAATGCAGTAGCCATCAGCCCAAAGTGATAAATATAACAGGCAGACAAAGGTAGATCATTTATATGAAAACACTGGAAATTATGCAAAACTTATTAAAGAAAAAAGAAGTAGAAGCTTTTCCTAGATCTAAGCACCTCTAGGTGAGCTTTACAGGCAGCTCTGCTTTGAATATATACAGATATGCCTTCACTGAAACCTTTTATTAAACTTAAATTGAGGAACATTTTCTCTAATGGGAAAGGTCTTCAGGTTTACAAGAAGCAAAACTTGTTTCAAATAAAGATTCATACTGTTTTGTCCCTCCTTGATCTTCTCTTTTAATAGAAAGTTAATTTATGTTAACAAAACAAAAGCATAAAAAAGTAATAAGAAAAAAGGAAGAAAAATCCTCCAGCCACAATTTTACTTTAGACTAATGTTCACCTGTGCAAAATAGGTCATTTCTTCTCTTCTTGCATCAGAGAACAACCAAGGGCTGATTGATATCCTTATCAGAGTAACAGCCTTTCAGCTCCAGACTATGCAGACGTTCCACTCCTTAGAGCTCCTACCCTGGAGGTGCTTGGCTGTCTTGTTTTTTTGATTGTGATCAGACAGGGAGACTGAGCTTTGATAGACAGATACTAATAGGTTTGGTCTGGTTTGTCTGCCTGTGTTTCTATTTTTCTTTCTTTTCCTTCCTTCCTTCCTTCCTTCCTTCCTTCCTTCCTTCCTTCCTTCATTCATTCATTCTTTTCTTTCCATCTTATTTTAGAATGTTTATGATATGAAGGATTGTTAAGTGCTTGGAAAATTCCATTATTTATGAGATGGGAAAGGGCACTTCAACTTTTCAATGTGTTACTGAAGATGAAAATTTATGATTCAATTGGGGGATACACAACGTTCCGTGATGTCAATAAGCAGAAATTGATGCCAGATATAGAGAAAATATTTGATTCTTAGAAATCTGTAGCACTGTGTGAGGACCTGAGCTCAGTGCCTTGTTGTGAGACCTGTGAATTTCAGTGGTAAAGTAAATGTTTCTGTGGATTGTATCGAATTTTCAATACAGTAGTGCAAAACTAATTCTGCAGATGCAGTAAGTGGCTGTCCAACTGCCTGGGACCTTGACTTTCACTGTGAAATCTGGAGCATGTTTATGCCTTGGGCTGCAGCAGAAGAAGCCCTGTGAGAAGCAGGTATGCAGATGATGGGTATCCCTCAATTTCTCTTCATGCTACTTCTTCAGAATGGAGATTTTTCAGCTCTGAACGGCTTTTTTCTTTTTCTTTTCTTTTTTTTTTTTTTTTTTTTTTTTAAATTAAAATAAACGTATTAATAATCAGCACCAGTAAGGAATTGAAGTGGCATTATTACCAAGTACCATTATTTTCAAGATGTGGATCTAATTCTCCTCTTAGGCTTGAGTAAATCATCCGTAACCTTTCTGCAAAGTTGGGAGAGCTACAGATGTGACAGTGGAAGAAGGACAGAGAACGAAGCTTATGCCCGGATGATGCCTTATCCTCTACAGACCTGCTCCTGATGTCTCTGCATGCCAGATGTTGAACTACTAACCAAGGCAAAATGTCCTTTTAAAATCCTGATTGTTTTTCTACTGCCAATACCAATGTAATGGAGCAAAATTTGTTTTTGTGTTTTCTTGCTTGATATTAGCAACATTACAGTATTTTTCCCTTGTGGTTCCCAAAGTGTACATTAAAGGATGGCTCTAAGGAAGAAATGATACTGCAGTGCACCCTTTCAATATTATCCCTATAGTTTTGACCTTTCTTTTGTATGTTTGCTACCCTCCTGGTCAAGCGATAAAACCTCAGAGATAGTAAATATATAATGAAATAAGAAGAAAGTCCATGTTTCGTTCTTTTTTTTTTTTTTTTTTCAGGGTAGCAAAAGCCCATTAATTTTTGCATGGGGCAAGCAGTATTATTTACATTCAGTCTCAAGGGAGTGGTTCAAGTCATTGCATAAGGCATAGCAGGCATAGATGAATCCTGAATTGCCCATCACTCTCAAATACTATAAGGAAGATCTATAAAAATAAGGATAAATCAAAGGATCAAAATTCCCTGGGGCTCCATACTCTGTGGGCCAGTCCTTGTAGTACAACGTCAAATATATCCGTCTCTGAGGTACAGTTGAAACTTTAAAGCGTTAATATTCTAGTGGTATATGAATATCAGGAGACAGACATGAGTACTGACAGATAGCCCTCCAGAAAACTAAGATTTTTATTTTTATTTTTAATAAAATGGTGCAAAGATAATATATGCAGGTGGGGAAAATCATGTAATTTGTTTAGAAAACATTGTTATTCTTCTGTGTGATGAAATTTATTTATTTACACACACACAAAAAAGTTATCCTTTAATGGTATGGAGAAAAGCCTCTTAGCACACTGAGACTGATCTCTTTTTTATTAATTTTTCAGCAAAAGGTCAAAACTATATCTATTAAGTATATTTATACAGGAAAGTGCTAGACACACTTGGTTACATAATGAGATTGACGTCCGTGTCTTGTAAGATAATGATCATGAGACACAGTCCTGATGTAATTCTGGTCATGTTAGTAAAATTGACTTCAAACCCTTTTGTTTTCTCCCAGCTTTTAACCCCAAATGAATTAGGTTATTCTCTTAAGGAAATTGTTTTAATTTTGGATGCTTTTTTTGAGATTATGGGCTGTGGTGGCCGAGTTTCTTTTGTTTGGCAACAAGGGATTGCTCAGACTTGCACTGTGCTGAAACCCAGATGCAAAATCTGCATTTTTTTCGTAGAGGACAGCTTTCTGTGACATGAGAAGATTCCAGGCAAGACAAGCAGTAGAACAGGAATAAGTTACTCTAAGTATGTAAAAAATGGAAATCCACACCTTGATTTTACAAATGGCATCAACCCCCTGTTAATCTTCTTGCCAGATGATTCATCATTTGGGAGTTTGTGCTTCCCTCTCAAAAGCAACTAGACATTTTACACTGTTGAAGACATTCAAATGATTTGTAACTTCACCACCACTAGGTCATCCAGGTGGACGTATGACTTTTTAGGGCCATTGAACACAGAGAATTTTTTGCCATTTATCACAATTACCTAAACACCTGTGCTTAAAAAAGTCTGTTAATCTGCTGGAAATTCAGCCCTTAACTGGCTTCAGAAATAGTAATGATAATAATAGTGTTTAATTTATTAAATATATAATTTCTCTTTTAGGCTGAAACTTTGAGATTTTCATAATAAGGTTAAGGAACTAACCTGTATGTAGTAAGAATGAAGTGCTGTCATCTCACTTAAATTTATCCATATTAGAATTGTTATTTTAGTTTTATTTTATTTAGAGAGTAATGTAAGCATCCTCTGAAGACAAAAAAGAGTAACATCTTCAGAGTGACATAAGTCATGTTAAAGTAGGATAGGATGAATAGTCTTCTGGACGTGCTGATCTCTCTCCATTGAATGAACATAGAGGTGGTCTGCCTCATTACTTAAGGTGAGGCAAAAAAAAAAAAAAAAAAAAAAAAAAGTTTTAGCCAGCGTTAAGTGCCATAAACCCTAAATCAAGATAAAGAGATTAACAACTAGGAATAAGATA
>CM021729.1:4981757-5033357 GCA_011074415.1 Stictonetta naevosa | reverse complement strand
CAACTTCCCTACATATTCTCAATGAGGTGTTTTATTCTCATAGTCTCAAAAAATTATCTTCCATTTTTCATCATTTTATAGGTATAGTTTAACATCCCAGTTTGTATTTAAAGATCTAAAATAATGTAGAAATAAATAAATTAAGCTTCACTACATGCATCTAAGGAAGGTAAATATTGTACTTCTTCTGGGCAATGACAAAGGTCATATAGGTGACTAAGAATAAGGCAGTCATCTCCAGAATGAAAAAATTAAATTAAACATATAGCATATTTCTTTGACACTTCTGAAGAGTAGTGTGAATCAGAAAGGGATCAGAACTCCATTGTCCACTAGCAGTTACCCAAAATTTCTTTTCTTCTTGGAGTTTATCAACAGAATCAGTATTGTAAGGAAATCAATTTTATTAAAAGTGGACAAGGACACTGTGAGATGTTGCAGAAAAGAGCTTGCTTCTTCACTGTGAACCATCAGCACCTTCCACCTGGCTGCCTATAAGCGAGGTGTCTGGCCTTTCAGAATTCCTACATGGCTCAAGATGGGCTAAAGACAGAGGATGGTCTGCAGGTTCAGAGTCACAGAACCACAGAGTAATTTTGGTGGAGTAGGACCTCTTGAAGGACATCTGATCTGGTCCTTTACTCAAACAGCATCCCTTCATTTTCCATTCATTAAGTTACTGAGAGCCTTGTCCAAATGATTTCTGGTTGTTTCCAAGCTAAAACTCCATCTTAAAACTGAACCTAAGTCACAAATTCTTTGGCAAAATCACAGTCTCTCTGTGACTCTGTGTTAACACCCACAATTCAATTTCTCCTCATAACTATCAGTTATTTCCAGCCTGCCTTATTTAGGAAATAATTGCTCAAAGTTCAGTAGATGCATCATCTATGCATTAGCACAGCTTAGGAGAAAAATTAAGAACATCCTACCACTTTGTTATTACAAAGAGCATCTGAGAGGCAGGGTAATTAATGTTATTTAACTGCTGATCCAGGACAGCTCCAACATCCATGCCACTACATAAGCACTACAGGATCACCATAACTATATCTGGTCAGCAACTCAATTTTTTATCAATGTTGAGTGATAGTATATCCAGAATCACAACTGCCCTTTACAGTGTGGCTGGGCATCTATGTGTAACCAAAATTTCATCAAGATTATAGTCTGTTATATCATTAATAACATTCTTTCCAGCAATTAACTTTCTTTGTTCTTCTTTTATCTAAAATTTTAACAGGCTTGACTGTGCTTAAGAGATGATAATATCTATTAAATTCACAAGTTTGTAAGTTTTACCATGTGTAATATTTTAATTAAAATAATCACTATTTATTTACTGAGAAAATAAAATCTTAGTGTGAATTGCAAGTAAAAGCAGTGACACTATCTAAAAGTGTGTGGATCACATGTCCTGATAAAGGGAACAGAAATGAACATCAGCCACATAAATCATTGTCTGTTTGTCAAAACTTCCCAATTTGCATTTATTTTTTAAAAGAGGAATATTATTTTTATTTCAGAACACCAAAGAACAAGTTCAGACGCATATTTATTAAAATTTTGATAGGCTGATCAACGTTTCCAAGACAAGTTAACATTAGCCTTCATTCAGTGTGTTCTTCTTGCTGATGTTTTTTTGAAGTTGGACTAGTGATTATGGCATTTCTGATCATCAGTCATATTATTTTAAATCCTGCCAAGCTGGCTTCAGCTAGAGACTTATTCCCTTGCAGTATGAGGAATACACTAATTCAGAAAGAGAGAATAGAAAGTTCAAAAGCAGATGTACTGCCTTTCAGTAGATTTTTGTACTGATAGTATTGTCTGGCAACCCTTGGGAATATAGTAGTCCATGAGAAAAAATGCTGAATGGACCTAAGTTTACAAGTGCTTACAATTTCTCTCAACAATTATGCTCAGCATCAGAAAATAGGCCTAACCAACTTAGGCCTGGTGGTTAGAAGATGTCTGAAACTGTGGCCTCCCTGTGCTTGCATTTACTGTAATATCATCAACCATCCCCACACATTTGAAAGGAAATTGTTGTACAGACCAAAAAAAAAAAAAATAAATCCCTGGGACTGACAAGCCGTATGCTCTCTGTTGAATCAAAGGGAATACAGATGAGATGTGTGGAACAGGAGATCTGATAGTAGCTTTAGCTAAAATCTCTCTCTCTCTCTCTCTCTCTCTCTCTCTCTCTCTATTTTTTTTATAAGTTCTTCCTTGAAGAATTTACCTTAAATCCTAGGTCTGTGAGTTTTCATGGAGGAGACAAGTTATTCTCCTGCATGTCCCTGCTCTTCTCTAGTGAGAACAAAGCCTTGTATGCAGCCTACTACAATGTCAACTTGCTCTGTTCAAGCAAGGTCACTACTACTGTAATGAGTAACTCTACATTTATTTAGAGCACCTTCCCAGTTCTCTTCCATTAGAAGGAGCAAGCTCACTTTCATCCGAATTCACATTAGAGGAAGATATTGCCAAAGGTGGGGTGTCTGTCTGTAAAAATCAAAACTACCCAGCATGATGTGCCTGTTAGGGAAAGCTTCACCACTCCAGCACAGTGTGTGTTATCTGTCCAGACCTTTCCAAGGCATATCGGAGAGAAATGTACATTTGGGTACAGCCAACTTAGTGACTTTCCAGTGCAAACATCCCCACTGTAACTGGTACAACCCACCCAGATACAGAGCCTTGCACTAGTTAGTACACATACCTCACTGTTGTCTTTGCCTACAGAAGTCCTGATAATGTCTCATGTGAGGCTTCTGCACATTACATCATCATTGTATTTTAACAGTTAATAAGAGAAGTCTTGCAATCCACAACTTCTTTCTGCTTCTGGACGCAAATTTTCTTTATAAACAGAGAAGCACACACTGCCTCATACTTGCCAAAATAATTTGATTTGGGGGGTTACAGTAGGAGCAGACACCCTCAGAGAAGTCTTTCTCATCATTTGCCGTGCCATCCCTGAATAAATTAGACAAATTCCCAGTTCACTGTGGAATTAGTGTGGACTGAGGGCAGTGCCCTTGGAGGCAGATACCATCCTGTCCTCCAGCCTAGGCTGTTGCAGAGGAGAAATGGGTCAAGTTTCTGTTAGCATTGAACACTGTGTTGAGGCTTGAAGTCTTCCACAAGTTTTGAGATACATTGGTTTGACATCATTAAGGATTACCTGCTTCGGTGGCGAAGGACACATGCTGTTTTGTGGCTGGTGTTGTGCCTGTGTCCATGTACATTACAAAATGAACTAAAGCAGAAGGTTTCAAGAGAGTGGAAGCCCAGTTTCTTTTTCCACCTAGCACACAGCATGGCACCAGATGGACTTAAGACATAAATCTGAGTGGAAGGACTTATTATTTTGAATTCAGTTCCAGACATATCCAGATCAAAGGATATGCCTATACCGGGAAATTAAATGTTCCTGGATTCTGAGGCCAACTGGCACTGAACAGTCCGCCTTTATGCTGGTAGTCTCTATCCCTTTCCAAACCAATTGAGGGATTGAAAACTAAAATGGGCCACATCCTTGCCAGGATACACTGCAGCTGTTTAGTGGTATCATCATATTTCACTGCCCAGGCACATGTGAATTACTAGCATAAACACAGCCAATCTGTCTTACCTGGAGTAGTCCAAGTATCTCGATCCTCTATTTCCATGTCTATGATTTTTTCAAGTGCTAATGGAAGGAAATCCAACTCTGAGTTACCTGCACCCATGACGTTAGAAACTTTTTTTCTTTTTCCCATGCAAAATGACTGAGCACAGCTGAACTGATTGGGAGTTAGTGTAGGAAGAGTTATCTGCCATCAGCATCAGTGTTAGATAATAGTTGGTGCATCATCCCCAGAGCAGCAGAGATCTAATTTGGTTATTCAGTCACCACACACAAAGAGTAGAAGGTTGCTGATTGTTGTGACATTGTTTCCAATGCAGATGTAAATTCCTCCTGCTGCAGCATAATTCTTCAGACAGTCCAGCTCAAGTTGAAATGTTATGACATTATGAATGTCCTTAAGAGAAGTGCATATTATATTATCTGCAGAGCGCTCAGACTCTAAGGGATCAACCAAAAATTAAGCATCTCTAAAAGCAGAGGAACTGCACATATAGATGTGCTCTTGCGATGTTTTTTCTGGTAAGCTACCAGCTGTACTGGCAGGGCATGGATCATGATACTTTAGTCTAAGTGATCATCCTATGACAACAAGGAGGATATCATTTATTTTCATACCTATGAAATGATAAGGATTTTTATTATTCCAGTCAGCAGTAAATGACAGGCACTATAGGAATGAAACAGGAAATGTTAACAGAACAGAGCTGAAATTCAAGACAGAAAATGGATTTTTCCATCTAAAAACAGGAGCTATGTTAATTTTCATGTGTTTGTTCCCATTTTGAAATTGATTTCTATATGGTCACATTTGCACTTGCTTCAGACATGCTTTCATCTTTCCTGGGTCAACCACCCAAGCTACAACATGGTAGCAGTACATTAGCTTAACAAAATTAGTAGGTCTTCCAAACAATACTGTGACATTCTCAAGTTTCAAAATTGTTGTTGCTATCATTTTATTTATTCAAAAATGTTCACTATAATTTCAATGTTACTGCTACAATGTTTTGCCAAAATACTAAAATTTAAAAATCCTAATCTTTTTACATGCTGGATTGGCCCTTTGTCAGTAATAACAGCTATAACTAAAAAGTCTGTAGTTATCTCACCTTTTTCACAGTTTCTCTGCTGTTTTTTAGCCTGTCAGTTTAAAACTGATCCTGATTTTCAGCAAGAGCTGAAATTTCACTTACCATAAGAAATCCTGTCCCACAAGAAATACATCAACAAGCAAGAATAAATGAGACCTAAAGAGAAGGTTGCATAGGCATCTCCAGAGGGTTAGATTTCAGATGTAATTCCTCCTGGATTGATCTTTTACAGGGGAGATCTGTTTGTTTGTTTGTTCTGCCACTGGGAATTAAATGACATGCACATCACCACACATTCTTTCCCTTGTCCTTTTCTTTCCACACCATTGAAAAATAATATCTAGTGCAGAGAAACTGTATTGTTACACAAAGAACAAAAATCACTGAAACTTCAGGAAGTTCACAAGGGATTTTGTTCTTCCTATTATTTACATCTACTCTAACTATACTCTAAAGCTTCATAGGTAAATGGTGTCACACAATCAAATGAGCTATCTGTGTAACTATTTTCTTTCTGAGAATACAAAGGGTAAATGCAGAGGAGGACACAGCTCATATTGCAAGCTTCTGGCACCTTTATGAGATTGGAAAAATAAATAAATAAATAAATAAATAAATAAATAAAAGACAAAAATCTCTGCAAAGTTAGGAAATATCCAGTACAGAGCAATGGTGGAAAGCTGGCACAAAGTTCTGAGTTACTATGCTCAGCATAACTGAGATGCCTCAAAAAGAAATCCTGTAAATTAGTTACACATACATTTTTCAGCAGGTGATAACAGAAATAAATAAATAAATAAATAGATAAATAAATAAATAGTTTAAATTCTGCACTTCAGCTTTAAGAGGGATACAAAGCCAAGAATCCAAGCCAAAAAAAAGATTCCACCACCAGGCAGTATGACCAATGATATTTATGGGCAGTGAGGAGTCCAACATTCAGCAATTTCCTAGGTCTACAAAGAACAAATGGAGAAAACAAATGCATGAAGTAAGAAAATTAAAGGCCATCTTGTGACTTAACATCATCAGGTAGATGTTAGAGCCAATGCAGTACTCATGGATAAAATAGAGTCTTAATTAAATTGAAAATACTATTTAGAGAAGGTGTGGAAGGTGAATGTTGAAATTACCTTCCTCTCTTGCCACTTGAAAAACACATTTTGGTATTGAAAGCACGTACCAAATCTTCCTTAACACTCAGCTTTCATCTGAAGAAGGGAAGTGGAAGAAGAGGAATAGTAAGTACTATAATGAAAATATAACACTTAATATCCTGGTGGTAGATATATGCTGCAGACAGCATGCTGCAGACAGCCCATGCAATAGGGTAATATAACAAAATAAAAAAAACATAATAACAAAATAACAAAATATCTGTATATTTTGTCTAGTTATATCCTCCTAGTAAGGTGAGCTTAACTGGCTAGAAGATTTACATATGTAAGAAAATCCCCTCATTAAAGGAAGAAGATTCATTAGATATGACCTATACAATTATCAAAACTAATCCTAAAACTATGCTAAAAAAAAAAAAATCAAAAAAAAAAATCACTGAACTATTACTTTTGTTATGTTTCACAGCTACTGTTTGTATAAGTTGCAGTTCCCTGGTTTATTTATTTAGTTAATTAATACCTAAATGGCAATGTTTGAAATAAAATCAGAGAATATCCTGAGTTGGAAAGGACCCACAAGGATCACTGAGTCCAACTTCTGGCTCCACACAGAACCACCCAAAAATCAAACCATGTTTGTGAGAGCATTGTTCTGAACTCCATGCTTCATGAACTCCAATAGGCTTGCTGCTGTGACCACTGCCCTGGGGAGCCTGTTCAAGTGCCTGATCACTGTCTCAGTGAAGAACCTTTTCGTAATATCCGATCTAACCTCTCCTGTCACAACTCCATGCTGTTCCTTCGGGTTCTAAAGTAAAGGTAAAGGAAGGTGAAGACCAACAGTATGTATAATAATAATTCTTTGCTTTGTAAACCTTATTTTTGCACAACACAGATCACATTTAGATGTATGTATTATTTATACACATGTACGTACACGTATACATACTTATGGTCATGGGTAATATAAGTAACACACGTGTGGTTGTAGGTAACACACTGCACTACAACTTAATATTGAAATTGTCAGTGTAATAACAGCATGTGTTTGTGGCATGGGAAATATAAGAGGCAGATATTTTGTTTTGTTTCTTGACATAAATGATGATGGAAATACCATCTGCAAATACTGAAGTTTTCTCCACCCCTCCACCCCCCCAAAAAACAAACAAACAAACAAAAAAACAAAAAAAACAGAGAATATTTCCTTGACAAAAACACTCAGAACCCTCTTTATTTGTTTCTTCACTTATTTACAGACCTTTATTCTGGATTAAGTCAGTTGTGTTTCCAGGCAGACAGAACTCAATGTACTTGTAATGTCCCAAGGAAATCTCTGAAATTAGGATTGAGGGTTTGCAATAACCTGGGATGAACTTGTTCTCACTGAATTATTTGTAGGTTTTACTTTGAGACCATTGCATGAAGGAAAGGGACACTGAGAGTTCAGTGTTTTGTTAGCATTTATGTACTGCAGACATGATCAATAAAGCTCACAGTTATGTATTTTTTATAAGACACACCGTATCTATATTATATAGATGGAAGTGCCACACAATCGTGTGTTTGGAAAAAGAAGTTCAGTATGGAGCAACAAGAAATATGGAGTGTCATGGGAAGTAATGTCCCTAGGTGGGTGCTCCTGCTTTTATGAGGCACAATATAGGACTGAGATCACATGTCTAAATTTGACCCTATGCTCCAGTCCCTAGGCAGGAACCTGGAGTTTATTCCCCTTACATCTCTGCTAAGAATAAAGAAGAAAAAGGGAAGCTATGCATACCTAGATAAACTTCAGTGGGGCTGTATAAGAAGACATTTCATAAAGTCTCCCTGGCATCACTATGTATGATCCAAAAGCAAGGCTGAAATTTATAGAAATTTTGAAATCAATTAACATGTTAGGTTCTGAAGAGATATTGTAAACTGTCCAAAGTAATAAAATCAGCAATGCATGGCATTACTTTCCTCTATGAATAGCTTGAATAAATAAGACATTTATAAAAATGAGCAGAAAATATGAAATGAATATCCCAAGAACCATGAAAGAATATAAGCTAAAAGAGAAATTGAATTTTCCTCTGAGTTTCTGAGAGAGAATGTAGTTGTGGATTTTATACATAATTTATAAGGGAAATTGGCCAGTTCACTCAGGTATACACCATATCAACTTTTAGGAAAGATTAAGCAAGCTGTCTTCTTTTAATTGAAATCAAATATAAGCACAGAAGAAAATGACTTCTGCCCATGGAAGAATACAGTGATGTCACATAGCCATTACAGTTTACATGGAGCTTTATTCTACAAAGTAAACTTCTTTGGTTCTTGTAAAGCCACAAAATGGTGTTAGAGTCAACCACCTCCTCTATCTCTGAGCCAGTGCCCCCTCACTACAGTCAGTACATGCACTTACAGTTGCTTTTGCGTACAGTAAGGAAAACCTATGCCCTACTTACTGTTTGCATCTCTAAGAATGTAAGAATTGACACAATAGATCAAACTAGTGATCCATTTAGTTCAATATCCTATCTCTGAGTTATGTGTCAGATGCTCCAGAGGAAGGTATAAGAAAGTCTTTTGTGGGTAATAATGGAATGACCTGTCATAAGGAAAATTTTGTGGGGACCTCCAAAACCACTGAATGCAATTTCCTGCTGTGTCAGGCACCACATCCTAAAATGCTGTTCCTAAATATATAAAGCTTGGTCTTAACTTGTTCCATAAAATACGATATTTCACCTTTCCTGGACTGTTTCAAATGATTAGGAAAGGTGACCAACACTCCCAGGTTCTGTTATTGGTTCTGTTGCTGTTTTACTGTATTTTCTTTAGCAGGATACTTAAACTCTCAGTGATTCATTCTCCCAGTCTGTAATTAGGTTTCCCTATTTCACTGGAAGAGGTTTCTGATGACTACAGAGATCCTCAGCTAAAAGCTTGCAGAGGTCTAAGTGCTTATTCTAACAATAAAAATATAAACACTATTACAATCAACTTTCCATTAACCAGCATAACTCAAGGTGAGAATACCCTGGTGGTGGAAAATCACTGATGATAGAGGTATCACTGTTAGTGAGCAGGGGAAACTTTAGCTTTCTCTCTAAAAGAATTTCTTGGTTTCTGACCATGAAAGCTAGTACTGGCTGTCTGTTTGCCTATGTGGGATGTGGGAGTTTTGTTTCTTGAGGGCTCTCCAGAGGTCCTCCATAGGCCACTCAAGTTGTTCTGGTGTCAGTAACTTATGTCATCAGGTGAAGGAGATAGGAAATGCTTCCTTTGTTGTGTGAAACACCTGGAGTTCCCTGGAGTTTTGGCCATGCCAAATCTCCTATCCCATATCCCTGGCTAATCTTCAGAAAGGCAATATAAAATGGCAGTCGGGTAGGATGACAGCTTTGGTTCTTGACACTTCTGAGTCTGTTGCTCTCAGAGTTGGGCAATATCAAGATCAGGAAGACCAGCAATTCCCATTCCTACTAGTACAGTCTGGTGACATGTCAGTTGGGCCATCCTCAGAACAAAAGGACAGGTCTAAAAAAAGGTCATGGTTGTCAGTCAGCCATCTGAACCCAATAGCACTGAGCAGCTGCTACCAAGCTCACAAGTTCTGAAACATCCAAAGTTTTTCAAATGTAACCTGAAATATAAACCAGGAGATAAGTAAACGTGAGCAAATCCTGAACTTCAAAGCAAGCTAGGGAAATAGATCAGATAATACATGCTTTCATAAAAGTAAAACAAAAGATATTCAGTGGTGTTTTCAATCCATTTACCAAAAAGATCCCTTAGCTCAATTAAAATGAGCTTTTAATTTTGAAGCAGTAAAATCTATAGCCAATCCCTAATAAGACCTTCAAGTATCTAATTAAAGGGCTTATAAGGTTCAAGACAAACAAGTGTTCTTGAATACTGCTAAACAAAAAAAGAGCAAATTTCTTATTCAGAAAGATATATCATAAGGTCCCTTTTTACATTAGTTCTCTGTGGATGTAGTCTAGGTGTACACAGACAATTGCATTACTATAGCTTTGTGTAAACTAGCCGTATAAAAGATGGTAGAAATCTTTTATTCCATCCTTAGACAAACACCTTCTTAAAATCAGAGTAGGGTACTATTGCATATTTCCTAATGCTTACCCAGATTGACTCAAAATATTTCAGTAAAAAGCTATTCCATCAAAATACAATCTATTACTGTAATCTTCTCCACTATTTTGAGATTTCCCATAAGTATTAGAAATATTGTTTGAAATATATAAGTACACACTATATGTATATGAGGAAAAATGCAGAGACCCAGGAGGATTATCTGGTACTTCTGCAATGGATGAAAGGTCAGAAAAACAGAAGCATTAGAATAGCACCTGAACATGGGAAAACACTGCAGGCTGTAGTGTAAATATGTGGAAGACGGTTGAGGAACCTTGGAAGAAGTGATGAGAAAATTTTGCAAGAGAAAAGTAAAGATACATGCAGAAAGACCAGAAAATAATTAAAAGGAACAGGCGGGAAGAACTGGTAGCACAGAAGCAGAAAGTAAGATAAGTTCTTTAGCTAAAAGGGGAAAATAAATCAGCACAGACAGAAAAGTAATTTTCAATCAGTTTGGTAAGAGAGAGAAGCAGCAGAGTTTAGAGATGAGTTTAATGCTTGTACAGGAATGCATTTAGAGTAAGAACACAGACTCTGAAAGAATGAAAGCTTCTAGATGGGTTGAGATTTTGCTGTTTTAAGGTAACAATTAAATTAAGCAGGAGCCATCAACACCTAGAAACACAGCAGTTAGGCTGAAGCAGCAACCAGGGACACTTTTCACCCTTTCTCATGCTTCAGTTCACAACTAGAAACAATTACCAACATTCATAGGATTGTTTCCATTGAGTTCAGTGTGCTTTTGAGCAGGCCTTGACAGAAGAGTACAAATGTGCCGTGCCAATAAAGTGACGAGGCAGAAGGATCGAGTTTTTCTACCCTGGTCCGTCATCCCAGCCCTCATCTGAAATATGATCAATATTTCCTCCTGAGTTGTTTTGTTTTAAGAATCAATTTCGATTATTGTTTCTGATGGACAGTTATAAAACAACCTTACACATTTTTAGTATAGAATAGGGGAAAAGAAAAAGAAGTGAATCCAAAGCAAGAATAGGATTATTTAGGATTATTTCCTTTTTTTTTTTTTTTTTTTTTTTTTTCCTGCTTTGGAAAAAAAATCTCTACATTGCTGTATAAATCAGAGTGAGATAGACCTTAGATAAAGAAGTCTGATGTCAGTGAATGTTTCTCTCCAAATAATACTATTTAGCTATTAAACAACACCTGTAAAAGTCACTAAGGCATGAGATGAATATTCTGTTCAACTTTTCAAGTCCAAATATGAGATCAAAATATTTCAATGTTTATTTCAATGTTTACTGGGTTATATCTTAAGACTGTGGAAGGTGTTGCAAGTTCCACCACCAGAATTCTGCATTTACATAACAGGATTTCCAAACTCCATTTTAATTATTGTCCAAAAGCTTTGATTACTGCATGAAATACTTTATTGTTGACAAAGATCTTATTGACAGAGAAAGTTGTCATCATTACAGAGAGTCCAGAGGAGGGCCACAAGAATGATCAAGGGTCTGGAGCACCTCTCCTATGAAGACAGGCTGAGGGAATTGGGGTTGTTCGGCCTGGAGAAAAGAAGTCTCCAGAAGGAAAAGAAGTTTCTCAGAAGGAAAAGAGACCTTATAGAGGACTTTCAGTGCCTAAAGGGGGACTACGGGAAAGCTGGGGAGGGACTCTTTGGCAGTGATAGGAAACAGGGAAATGGATTTAAAATGAAAAAGGGTAGATTTAGGTTAGATACAAGGAAGAAATTCTTTACTCTGAGGGTGGAGAGGCCCTGGTACAAGCTGCCCAGAGAAGCTGTGGATGCCCTATCCCTGGAAGTGCTCGAGGCCAGGCTGGATGGGGCTTTGGGAAACCTGGTCTGGTGGGAGGTGTCCCTGCCTATGGCAGGGGGTTGGAATCTTTAAGGTCCCTTCCAATCCAAACCATAATTATAATTTATGTGTAAATGTCTTTCCAAAAGGAAGTCTTATTTGGCCACATCCAGTACACAGACCACAGCAATGGATCATTTTGCACATATCTCCTAATTCTTATCTTACTTTTTTTTTTTTTTTTTTTTTTTTTTTAGCTATCTGAGAAATTTTTTTAAAAAATGGGGAGGTTTGGATTATTACAGAAGGATAATTTAAGAAACATGAAAGTGACTCTGGGGAATTATGCAAATCCTGAGGAAATTAACTTAGAAGATGATCTAACAAAACTGAAGGAAAAGAGTTTTTGTTTAGCTCTACACACAGAAACACAGAAAAGACAACTCTTCACCTCTTCACATAAGTACTTTTCTCATTTTCTTGTCTTTATTTCTTTATTTTTTTTTTCTCTCTCCTTATTGGCATTTGTAGCACACTACCATTCCCTAAAATCATGAATGTGATGTTTGCACCTTCTTCTAAATTGTTAATGAGACTGCCAAATGATAGTGTACCAAACACAAATCCCTTTTATAAATACTTTCCCCTTGGCTTGCTACATTGTTATTTATTACCAACTCTTGTTTATATACCTAGGGCACTTTTTACTCCATCTGACAGCATTCAAATTCCTGTCAGTTTGGATTATTTTCCTCATCAGCTAATTTTATAATTAATTTTTAAAAGTCAAGACTGTCTGATTGTCTTTGTTCTCATTCTGTTGTTTGTTTTTATTATTATTTCTTTTTCTTTCTCCCTTTTTTTTTTTTGTTTGTATGTTTGTTTTACCCTTTGTTATTTGTTCTCTTCTTTTACATGTCAGCCAAGATGTAAAGACACTCATATTATTGATAATAAATATTATATTCAAATGGCCTAAGTGATTTTCAGTTGTCCCTGACACAACGTATTTACACAGTGAAATTAGTGAGATAATTGTAACAGTTGCCCTTCACTGAGAATGACTGTACTTACCAATTGTGTTATTAAACTAATGACTTTCCAGGTATTTAGGATCCATCTGCTGCTACCAAACATAAAAATTATTCCAAATATTAAAAACTGGAAGGGGAGAGGAATCTGAAAGAAGACAGGACACAGAATCGCTAAGTAAGGGCTAGACAGATGCTCATGTGCTTAAATAATATTGTGGTGCTCAAATCTGCAATGGAATATTTGGCTGCTAAATATTGCATGTTTCTCAGTAGCTTGCTTCATCTCAGGCTGTAAGATGTTGTATTGCACCTGCCTTTGAAACAGTTAAGAAGTTCTGGTCATAACAGTGTTAACAGTGTTAACATGGCCTTACATTTTTATATTTGTTTTATAACATCTGGGGCTGCTCCTTGACAGCTTTGTGTCACTAAATGCTACATCACCTTTGGATGGTGAAAGGCATGTTCCCCTGAAATATCACACTGTCTCAACAACAAGCAAATGTCTGAGGTAGATTCTCTCACATCTCCACTTGGACCTATTTAATGTGCTGTACATCAGAAAACAACCTCTGGAGGAGGAAGGTAAGCATAAAATTGTCTGATACAGAGGTAGTCTTTTCTGAGTTTGTTTGTTTGTTTGTTTTTTCTTTCATTTTCCTGCACACACATTCCAACATTTTTTCCAACATTTTACTTTAAAAGAACATGGGAAGGGAAGACCTGAAGAGCTCCACTGATAGATCATAACTCTGTTCTTAAGGTAGACATAATAAATAAATAAATAAATAAATAAATAAATAAATAAATAAATGAATGTTTTTAAAATAAAACTTTCCTCTTGAAGAAGTAAATGACTAAAAAGAGAGACTCAATGGATTTTCTAAAAGCAACAAGAGATCAATGACATAACTCCAAAGCCAGCCCAGAAATGTAATGCTCTGTATTCTAGCAGTTGTATTACTTCCCCCCTCTGCAAAAAGTTTCTGACTGTGTAATGTTCTTTCCTGACACATTTTTCAGTAGAATGCTCTATGACTGTTGCTATCATGATATTTCTTACAAAAAGAACAAACTTCTACACTGACCTGTACCCCAAGGGTTTTTCAATAAACCCCAACAAATCCCTATAGAACTCTAAGTATCTCATTGTCAGAAATACAATAAATTTCTGCACAAAAACTGTAATACTTTGCATTACTGTCTGCCCAGATTCTTATCTGCCAGCAAAAAAAAAAAAAAAAAAAGATAAAATAATCAATACTTTTCATTTTCAAAGATTCTTAGCAATAGAGAGATAACATTTTGTTCTACTTTATTTTATTTTATTTTTACAGAGAAACTGTTGGCCTCAGATAATGCCACAATAACAATTCTTTATACTTGGGTGCCAAAAGTACCACAGAATCAAAAAGTCAGATTCATGCCCTGGAATAAATCTGTGTAGCTCCATGGACTTCAGTTCTAGGGGGGGTGTTAATCTGGAGCTAAGTATATCTCTGGAACATTAATTAACCCCATTAGGAAACCATTTAGCTTCCTAAGTATCAGAATACGCATTCTGGAAGGGATGACTTAAATTCACACGAGTCCACAGCAAAACTACTAATAGAATTCGGGAAACCTGGATCCTCTATTAAGTGTTTTCATCTGTCAATGTTCAATGTGGCAAAAACCCAGACTCCTGTCAGTCTAAGAAGCAGCTGGGTATTAGACAGAAATATATTTAATTGGTATGTTCTGGTCTCACTCCAAAAACAGTAGTTATCTGAGTTCAACCTAAAAGATGAATGAAGGTTGAAGTAACCGGTTAAGTTTTTTTTACATCAGTGTTTAACGGTCACAAAGCAATAATGTTTTCACAACATTTCTGAGTATTACTTTGTCTTTATTAGCATGTTTTTCAAGGTTTCTGTTTCTTTAGACATCAATAGTTTGATTTAAACAGGCAATCTAAGAAAACCTGTTCCCCATGCTAAATATTTTGCATTAGGACAAAAGAACTTGCCAATACAAAATGCTGATCCAATGAGAGAGAGAGAAATTTCAAGATTTGGGATAGAAACCTTGTTGATGTCCAAGGATATGCATATGGAATATCATGAGTGATATGAGGAGGTTTGCTTTAAGTATGGCAGAAGGTTCAAGTTCGATATGCCATAACAAGTGGCATAGGGAACTAATAATGTGCAGGGGTCTGAGTCTTTTACATGCAAGCAACTACCCTGATCACCAGGTTATTTCAGGTTGAATGCCACTGTTTCTGTTTTGTATTTTTTAATTATTACTAACATTCTGAAATGAACCTGGTGTCATTCTTACAAATAAATGCAATAAATTTGAAATGACCTCCCAACATCGTTTCTTCCTGCTCTCCCCACAATTATACCATTATCCAGGACTTTTGTTAATTGAAATTTAATGAAAATATATGGGGTGAGGGGGAGGGGGAGGAAGAGGGGAGGAAGAGGGGGAGGAAAGGAAAATGAAAAAAAAAAAAAAAAAAAAGAGAGAGATAACTTTTGTTAAATCTGCCTTCAGTGAATCCAGGATTTTTATGATTATATTCTGAAAATATAACCTTGCAGTGATTCCTCTCAGCCCCAGAATAAGGCTTTATTCTAAGTCCTTGTGCTGTCCATCAGTAGAAAGCTCAGTAATAGATAAGTGTTTACAAGTCACTTCACCTTTGCATCATGTGTATGTTTGATTCATGGCAGTCAAAAACGTGTGCTTCCATGACAGCATGGGTATTTGATTTTGACCATGAAGCTAATCCAACCCTAAGGCTGTATCCTTGACTATGACAGACCCTGTTTTCTAGCTGATTCTCTGTCATTCTTCTGTATTTCTGATTTTATTTTATTTTATTTTATTTTTAATTAGCTTGTCCTTATTTTCCCCTTGGGAAGACTGGACGGTCAGTGCCAATCAATCACTAAGGGAGCTCTCGTCCCTTCAGCACAATTTTGGAAATGCTCAGTGTTATCTGAAATTCTGAATACGACCCTCTTCAATTTATGTTGTTGCTCCAGTAACAAATGCACATAAGATATGTGGAAAAGTGATACTCAGAAAAAGTGAGGTGATATCTCAGTATCATTGTGCTCAAAGTATTTTGCTCTATATTATTAAAGAATTTGTTTACAGTTAATTTACAATATCAAACATCCTCCTCATCTAATCCTAATATTTCATCCAGGCTGTTGACCCTCACAGATTTCTGGTTCAAGATTAGACTTAGATAAAATATCCTTATGTGAAACAGGAAGCTAAAAATCTGGAAGGGTGCATTTTGTTTAGGTCACCTTTGGCTTGAAGATTGATACTGGATGCAGTACAGACGTGCCTTTATTCTTCAGAGTTAGGTGAAGACTAAGTGAAATAGATAGCTGGTGTTCATCTTCCTTCTATCTTGCACTTGTCCAATTCTGCAGAGAGAGAACAGAAATATATATATTTTTTGATATCTTTCTTTAAAAATAAAAATATAAAAACAAACAAAATCATATCACCTTTTCACAATAATATTCTTCTTGAAAGTTATATACAAGAATTGACCTCAAGCAATTAATCCAGACTGCTGATCCTTACTGAAATAATCCCTAACTTTCAGCAGTAAAAGTCTGCTGGGTGGGTAGATTCTATATCATTTAGATGACAATATTGTAAGCCATGCATCATCTCTCTGGACTGGCAGAGAGTAAATCAATTCATAATCAGTGAATGACTGATATTTCATCGAAAACTGGAAAGTGATTTTTGAAACATTTTAAGAGCTTTGTTTTGAAACATTCATGGTCATTTATGGTTGACCAATACATGACAACACTTGCAGGAAGGTGGCAATTTTTGTTAGTCCTTGTCATCAGAAACAGTCAAAAGCCACCTCTTAGCTTCTGTCAGTGCATAGATTAAATGTTTGTAATTCTAACAGTAAAATGAGGATCTTACTAAAATTAGGGTATATTGCTTACTGAAATATTTAGCTCCTTTTTCTAATTTTATTTAGTGCTTCAGGGTAACCGGCATTTTTTTTTTTTTCCTTCCCCCCCCCCCCCCCCCCCCCATTTTTTTTTTTTTTCTTTAATATGTGAGGGGACCAGTTGGCTGCAGAAATTTCAGATACACAGGATTTGAGCAGGAAACTTGCTTAGTAACAGTGTATTAAATATGTCTATTGAGATAACTCAACATTTATGATGAGATATGAATACTTTGCAGGTGTACACCTAAATGCAAAGTCCATCTGAATGTGTCCTTGCAAATTTGTCAATGAACAACCTTGTCTGGAGACCACTGAGGTCACTGTGATGCCTATACTGGATTTTGGCAGAGTGAGTCACAGCCTGAATTTACTCTTATAAAGTATGATAATTTTAAGAGGTTTGTGGCACAAAAAGGCTTATGGTTACCTTGCCTATCCTGTGGTTGATCTGAGATGTGTTTAAAAAGTAGTACAGAATTTATTTCAAATGATGATGTCAGAAAAGGGGGGACCTGTCTGCTTTCTTAACAGACAGACAAAGCTGAAGAGACTTTATAACACCCTTTTCCAACTACGAAAAATTTATTTGTTTGAATTCATATAAACCTATGGAAAATGAACATGGGCTGACCTGGATGAGGCTTTTATTATTCTGTCCTTCCTTGTGAGTCTGCATGGTGGTTTAAGTAAGGAAACACTAGAGTGACAGAATCAATATTTCATATTCCTAACTTTAGAGCTTACTTGAAATCCTTTCAGTCTACCTAAGCAGGAAGCTACACCAATATGTTAACCTGCCCACCTATTTCAATGATACATTTTTTTGAGCAGAAAAGCCACATGCTACCTTTTTGTCCTCTCAACAATGAAACCTAATGAGGGGAAAGTCAAAGTATTGCAGAGGTTTATAAATGGGTAAAAAATCTCAGATGCTCTGGATGAAAAATTTTAGAGTTGGCTGCAAATGTTGTCACATAGACCCTGACTGTTTTTATTTTTTAATCTCTCATTGACAAGGAAAAGCTTGCTGAGAGTTGGGACTTGTTATCTTCGTTTTATGGGCCACTGCTCTCAGAATAACAGGGATGATAAAGCTCTAGTGGTAACTCAGATGGGAAGGAGAAATGGACAACAGAGACACACAGAGCACAGAGTGCGAGGATGAGAAAGAAAACTGTCATTAAGTTTTCTGGCAATGAATAGTGATTTTTATATCAGCAGACAGAGTCCTTGTGAAATAAAAAATAACCTGATTTATTTATTTATTTACTTGTTTACTCAGTTATTTTGATACTGACCTTATTCAGAGTGGCATGTGTGTTCTTCCTTTAAAACCAGATAGATGAGAAGTGAGATGAGAAGTTTTGAAATGAGTTTACATCAACAGATTGGAGGTATGTTATGTTTCCTCCTTCTTTTACATATATTACCACGTCTGCTGTGAATATTGACATTCAAATATCTCAGTCTTTGTTGTATTAATCTACACAGCTCCTCTCCCACTACCAGCTCTTTCACCACTCTGCAAAGGAAAGGCAGTGGAAATAAAGAAGGAAGGAAGACAGAATTAATCTGCCTTTTAGTTGATTCATACCTGTGCTGTCAGGGTTCTCAGATGAGGGTTTTTAGGCATGAAGGAACAAGGAGTGCAGACAAAACCTTCAACACATGCTACCCTTTACTAAGGGCACAGATGTGTGACCCTTTACTGAATACCGGTTTATTAAAACCAGCTGAGCCCTTCAAAACACATGAAACAAAATTTTGTGCAAGTTATAACTGAGGTAAACGTTATGTGTTTCATTTCTTCTGTTTCTACGGGTTTTAAAAGACTACCCTTACACAGACAATAATTTATAAATTATTCATTTCCTTGACATTAGCAATGAAGCCTATTTTCTGTCAGCTAGTGGTTGACACTAATGGCAAAACTTCCATCAGTCTTAAAAAGTTAGAGTAGCTGAAAGCTGTAGGGGGTTAAATTACACTTCAGCCTGAAGAACTCCAGTTCTCCATTTATACTTAAGGCTTTGGTTTCCTCTCTTCATTGACTTTTTTTTTTTTTTTTTTTTTTCACAGAAGTGGGGCGTATGCTTATTTATTTATTTCACTGCTAATTAGCTGAGTGTATCTACGTGAAGAACAAGCAGGAGTTTTTTTGGGAAGTAGGTATTCAAGGTGAGCATTAAATTCCATTACTTTGCCTTGTAGTGAAAATCTAGTGTCTGAAATTCATGGGGATTTTACACTCTGAGCTTTAGGGTATACTAACTATACCATAGTAGGGATTTACAAGAAACACCAAAGCGAATGGGATAGGAAAGTGACATTATTTTCAGTACATGGAAGCAAAAGGGGCTCTAGTTCATAGAATTGTCAACATTTTTGACACCAATAATTCTGAAGACATCCACTAGTTTGATATGCATCTGGACCTAATGAGATTCGACACAGCAGACCCCCTTGAACTTCCATCCCCAAAATGTTTTCACCTTGCCTTTTGGATGTGCTCACAAGGTAGACAAGTTAGTCCTTTCATGTCAGATCTTAATTGGAGCATATATTCCCTTCCTCACTGCATCTGTTTCACTAGGGACTTTCATCAGACAAAGTAAAGGACTTTTTCACTCCCTCAGCCCCTTTTTATACAGAGCATTCAGCTCCTTCTACAAAGTTTCTTTCTTTCTTTCTTTTTCTTTCTTTCTTGCTTGCTTGCTTGCTTGCTTTCTCTCTTTCTCTCTTTCTCTCTCTTTCTCTCTTTCTTTCTCTTTCTCTCTTGCCCTCTTTCTTCCTTCTTCTTTTCCATCCTTCCTTCCTTCTTTCCTTCCTTCCTTCCTTCCTTCCTTCCTTCCTTCCTTCCTTCCTTCCTTCCTTGTTTTGTGTTTCACAGTCACTGTGGTGGCTCAGATTTTGGACCTCAGCATAGCAAATCATGTGAACATCTGCTCTTTTCTGCAATGAAACTGCTATTCTAGTCCATTTTATCCAAATCAAATTGATACAGTTTGATTCTGTGCAGACCACTGAAATTGCCACAGTACACCACAGTGTTTGTTAACTTCTGGTACTGCAGAGGCCAACTGACATCTGCCTCCTAAGGGTGATCCTGTTTCTCACCTCCACTGGTGTGAACAGAAACCACGTGCCTTGTTTGGGTCAAATCCTGTGATGAATTATGATCGTGCTCTCTAACTTCTGTGCA
Source organism: Stictonetta naevosa (assembly GCA_011074415.1). Lineage (NCBI taxonomy): Eukaryota > Metazoa > Chordata > Aves > Anseriformes > Anatidae > Stictonetta > Stictonetta naevosa. Next base: position 5,013,360 of record CM021729.1, on the reverse strand, counting down.
AACATATATGTCTGCATATGGTGTCCAGAAGCAGCTCTGCATGTGCCATAGGCTGATTTTATCAACTGCTTTCTTACAAACTTTTTAAGAATTCAGTTGTATGATTTCAAAATAATAATGCAATGACAATGTTGAAGATAAATCTATCATCTGTAAGCTGAAAGAATTTGCCTCATCCATATTTCTACAGAGCTTAGACTGCAATATATTATTTTGAACTTCTCTGTGTCATTGTAAGCCATTATATAAAGTACTTGGTCATGTTTAGAATACAGTTTGATTTTTTTTTAATGTAACTCTTAAGTGACTGTTTCAAAAACATCAGTAAACAATTTTGTAATTATTAACTTCCGAATACAGATTTTAATAACACTGAAATATCAAGAAAGATTTTTATTTTACTAGGTTTTACCATGCCTCTTAAGAAAATCACTTTCAAATTCATAAAATGAATTTTCATAAAATTCAAAGGAAATTTGTTGTAGAGGTACAATTTGACACATATGTGAAAAGATTCAAATAGTTACTTGTAGAAAAGGGAAGCAGAAGTGGTTTTATTCTAAAACTGTGTTCATCATTTATCTCAGAAGAAAAACAGCCAAAATAGAGGCCACCACACTTGAGACTCTAAGATAGGCAGATAGGTCTTACTATTCATTTAGATTGCATTATAGATCAAAGCACACCTTCAAAACTGGGTGTAAAGAACTGTCCCTGCTACAAGAAGATGCAGTCTGATAATAAAATTTAATAATTACTTTTCTAGAGTATCTTCCTCATCCAATTAACAGGCCATTACTGTCAAATACTCATGTAGCATAGTGTGCTAGACTGATTAAAAATTGTATTAAAGAAGAATTCAGAATTTTTCAGACTATTTATGAGGTGTGATTTCATGAGCATGGAATCCTAGAATCATAGAATCATACAGGTTGGAAAAGACCTCTAAGATCATCTACTTCAACCTTTAACCTAGTACTGAAATCCACCACTAAACCATGCTACTAAGTTCTACATCTACACATTTTTTGAATACCTCCAGGGATGGTGACTCAACCACTTCCCTAGGCAGCCTGTTCCAATCCCACACAACTCTTTCAGTAAACAAATTTCTCCTAACATCCAACCTAAATCTCCCCTGGCACAACTTGAGACTATTTTCCCTCATCTTACCTCTTGGTGTGATGTGTGGTGTGTTGTGGCTTTTCTGGCATCAACAATGTCCTGTTCATTTACTATCATGGCACTTGTTCTACCCCAAGTCACTTGACGCTAAAATCCAGATGCAGGTTGAGATGAGCTCAATGTCAAAATCAAATCATTTGGGGCCATTTGGAGAGGATCAGCATTATATCCAAAGATCCACACATACGCTACTGGCTAGAAAGATGTTCACATACAAGAAATTTAATTTCTCTAGCAAAGGTATAGTCAACTCTATTTTGAATACTTAGTGAGACAAACTTCAGTCTCAAACATAGACAGCTGAACATCAAGTTTGGCTTTATCATAAAGTTTATATAAATACTATGAATGCCAAAAGCCTCCAAAAATGCCTAAGTTACTTTATCTTAAATAAAAATAAAAATAAAAATAAAAATCCTCCTTTGTTTCAGCACCTTCTGCCTAAGCACTTCAGCGTATTGCATTATGCACACTGTGAAATTTGGATGTGTAAATCTTCCCTCTGCACAGTCCCTGTTTTTTGTTTATAAAAAATAGAGTGTAGGGGGACATAAAATGTAAGTGAATCAAGCCCTCAGCTAGCATTTAATTGATAAGAACTAAAGCTAATATTAGATAACAAATAAATGGTCTGTTGCACAGGCATTTAATTAAACACCAAATTAATGCAGTAATGACCTACTGGAACTAACAGCCAGAAATGCTTTACTGCAGGCAAGCATCTGGAATGTTTCACCTTTTTTTTTTTTGATTCCTTTTTTTTTTTTTTTTTTTTCTCCTGAACAAATACATTGAAAAGACATTCATTCTTTTTAAATAGTTTGTCCGGAGAGCTTCTGTTTCGTCCTTGACCGCGTGACACCCTGACCTCACTGGACACCAAACTATCTTCTCACACACCTCTTTCCTCATAGCCATGGCAAACAAATAGTAAGTTGGTGTTCATTTCCCTTCCTCCCTACATCTTCCTTCTGCAGCATTATCTAGTTGAAATCCAGCCCTGTACACCTTGGGTGATTACACACTGCCCAAAAGACTAATTGCAGACAGTACTTTGGATAATGGTCTTAGGTAAGAAGTCTACCACACTGTTGAGAAGACACAGAATTCAATACATTTCTTTATCTGTACAAGTCCATGTTTATAAAAGTGCTTTCAATAATATCCCAGAATATCTGAGAGATGTGGGAGATTAAGTCTGCTCAGACCTACTCAAAAGGCTTTCTGTCAGTCCTCTCTCCCAGCCAAATATGCAAGATACTATTTAAGAGGGTCTTAGTTATAAACTTGCCATCCTCTTCTATGCTGTTGTATTAGACTATCCCCACAGGACAAACTAAACTATTGGGGTTAACAGTATGTGTGTTACTGAGCACAGATTAGCCCCACTTGGCTCTGGATGTTGAACTGAGATGTAAGGTTTCCTCTGCAGTCAGTGGAAAGCAGCTATCCACCTCCCTCCAGTGGCTGGTTCCAGGCCTGGGTGAGTTCCACCTCTCCCTCATAAGTGGTGCCTTGCTCTCCCCATGGGCTGTAGATGGCTCCTACATGGCCTGTCCCTTTCTCAGCTAAATACCAATAGTTAGACTGGAGGTGTCAAGTCATAGAATCATAGAATCATAGAATATCCTGAGTTGGAAGGGACCCTTAAGGATCATCAAGTCCAACTCTTGACACCACACAGGTCTACCCAAAAGTTCAGACCATGTGACTAAGTGCACAGTCCAATCTCTTCTTAAATTCAGTCAGGCTCGGTGCAGTGACCACTTCCCTGGGGAGCCTGTTCCAGTGTGCAACCACCCTCTCTGTGAAGAATCCCCTCCTGATGTCAAGCCTAAATTTCCCCTGCCTCAGCTTAACCCCGTTCCCGCGGGTCCTGTCACTGGTGTTAATGGAGAAAAGGTCTCCTGCCTCTCGACACCCCCTTACGAGGAAGTTGTAGACTGTGATGAGGTCTCCTCTCAGCCTCCTCTTCTCCAGGCTGAACAGGCCCAGTGACCTCAGCCGTTCTTTGTACGTCTTCCCCTCCAGGCCTTTCACCATCTTCGTAGCCCTCCTCTGGACACTCTCCAACAGTTTCATGTCCTTTTTATACTGTGGTGCCCAGAACTGCACACAGTACTCGAGGTGAGGCCGCACCAGCACAGAGTAGAGTCCTACACATCTTTCCAGAAAAAAAAAAAAAAAAAAAAAAAAGCCCTTTTTTTTGTGATTATTAAAGTAGATTAGTTCTCTAGAGATCCAACTTCTAAGTCAGTCTTGTCCTAGTTTCACTAGAGAGATCCCCATGTGGAACAGGTGCCTTTGTCTGTCCCATTGCAACACTATTTGAGTTCAAACATCCATGTAACTCTATGAGGTAAGTAGTGAGGCAATGCTATTGCTTCAGCTGTTACCTTACTAATTATGACCTTAATGATAGAGGAAGTGAAGGAACAAGTTCAATTTCAATGTATTCCCACACAGGATTTCATGTTGAACTATTATTTCATAACAGTTCACATAGGATTTAATGAAAGTTAGGTGCATAATTTATTCTGAGTACTTGGAGCTAAATTCAAATGTCTCACAGTGCATGTACAGCACAGATGTGGGCCATAGCTATCAAAACATACTACTCTTTAAACTGCATCTTGTCTTTAAAAGGGGTTTTCTATCACCAGGTTTTACCTCTTTATCTAGATATGGGTTACATATTCTGGGGTAGAAACAAAATCAGTCTTACATTAGTATGTCTAATGTTCTCATTGTCAGATTTCAAATTAATCAGACTAAAATTGAAAAAAAAAAAAAAAAAGTGCATATAATTATTGCAATGTGCTCCCCATCTGGAGGACAACCAGTTTGGGGGTGAGATTTTGGATATCTATATTACAAACCTACATTTGACAATGCGATATAGATTTATTGTATTGTTAATCAAATTCTATTCAAAACATTCAACAAAGTCTAGAACAACATTCATTTCACCTTAAAATAGAAGCATATATTTGGAGAGTTTAATAATGCCCTAAACTCCAATGTCCATATTCACTAGATCTTTTTTGCCTAAGGCTTAGATTGGAAACCTGAATTTAAGTAAACTTATTAAAACCTTGGTTTTAGCATTATAGTTATCCTAGCAATAACAAGTATAGTAATAATAGTAACAACAATAATAAAGAGTTCCATAAGAGATCTGCAAAGGAATTGAAGAGCTTTTTAATGATCCAGTTTGTGGCTGATTGTTGAATGAATCTTCCAGATTGTGCCTGGGCATTATGTGTTGCTGAAGACTTTTTTTTTTTTTTTTGTTCCCTTTCCTCTTTTTTTTCCTTTTTTTTGGGGGGTGGGGGGGGAGGTGGGGTCGGGGTGGGATATGGGAGGAGGGTGCCTGTTTTTCTTATAAGAAGTAAGAGCTGACCTCACAACCTTTGCCAGATGACAAGGGAAATGATGATCTAGTTACTTAAATTCCTCTTGTTGTTTCCGGTACAGACATTCTGTGTCTTTTTCCCATCCTCCAGGGCTCAGAACTAGCAATATCCATTTAAAAAGCAGTTATTGTGTGCTGTAAAGAAAACAGTAACTTTTCAAAACTTGGTGACAATACTTTGTTATATGGTTAAATACACACACAAACACATCCATGGAAAACTATGGTTACTTATACACACTTCAGGCAAATTGTACTCTCATTCATAGACACTTATTCTTTACTGTGATCATTTTGTTGCTTGACTTGAGAGCATTTATACTAAGTAATGGAAAATTTTCTGAATGAAGAAAAATATCTCTTTATTTATTTATTTATTTATTTTATTTTGCCAGGGCAATAGATAAAGTGCTAGCCATAACTTCTTTAAACAGAAGTAGAAGTAACACCTCCCAATCTCCCATCAGAACACTGAACAGTACTAATTAGTTCATTAAACATCCTAGCATCCCTGTGGGGTGGGTATATTTTTTATTATCCCCAAGTTAGCAGGCAGGTAGAGTTGACTAGCTCAAAGACACACTTATGGTAAATGAAGGAACTCTAACGCCTACTCCTTTGTTCTAGTGGGTAAACAGGCAATAGTTCAAAGCAGCTTTAGCTCCGTGTCCCATTATCTTTGTTATTCTCTGTATGTCACATGGCAATGAAACAATAATGCAAGAAGTTACTTGTTTAGTGGTGAACAAGGGAATTGTTAAAACAAGGTAGTTTCATCTTATAATAAAGGAATTATAATAAAGGAATCCAAAACTATGATTTTTCTCTCTCTGTGACTATGCAGAGCTCTGTCTGAGTCTCCTTTACATTTATACACCTTCTCCTATAAGGCTTGTAAATACAGTTTTAAGGAGAGCACAGTGTGACTTTGAGAGCAAACCTGATGCAGTCTGCATTGTACACATGTGTGCACAGTATATGAGCTGCTAGTGCTAGGGATAAGGCATCTGGAATTTGAAGTTCAGATGGCTCAGAACCAGATTGAGCTCATAAAATGAACATTACCATGGCCACAAAACTAACTGAGGTAATCATGTACTATTTAGACAAGCAGTAGCATTGCCCTTTGTGAAGGGCTTTGGAATGCTCAAGTCAAGTGTATGGTTGCATAAAGACTGGGGATATTGCACCCAGAGAAATCCCCAACAACCAATTGTATCATTAACTAATTTCATTGTGACAATACCTACTATTACATTTGATAAACAATTTAATTTCAAGGAAGAAAAGCAAAAGTAGAAAATAAAAAAAAACACACAAATACTCAAACAGAAAAAAAAAAAAAAAGTTGTCTGCCAACAAAAACAGTTCAGAAATGAAAAGCAGAGAAGATCAATTCAAGCACTTCAGAGAAGAGGAATGGGAAATGAAAGGTTCTCCTGCTTTCCCTATTCACATATTTTGTTTGGGTTAAAACATGATTGTTTATTGAATTTAGGATTTAATACGACTTGGTAGTAATTTGAAGCCATGAAAAGAGAAAAAAAAAATTACTAAGCTTCATTCTTTATTGTGAGCAGTCACTTATAACAATGACAATGGTCAATTTTGGTCATATATGAACATATATATGAATATATATCTTATTCAATATATCCAAGTAATGATTTTAGTGAGTGTTTCTGATATATAAAATTAGCCCAAGGGATAATCTGGTCATTGTGTAACTCAGCTCCTGCTTTCTTAGGCTGGACAAGACTCAAAATGTAGCATTTGTTAGAAAAAAAACTGAGACTATAGAAAGCTGATATCATTTTTTTCCACTATTTAAACAGACTAAGGAATATGTACTGAACAACTGACAAAAGCTAATGCATGAAACACAGTACACCTGAGTAATTTCAGCCATTTCAGTTAAGGTCAGAAGTCTCCTGAGGAAAAACAGATTTCTTAAACATGAACTGAGTGAGTTAGGGCAATTCATTGTGTTCTTTTATGAGTCAGACTAAGGTAAGAATAATATTTTACATAAGCAATTGTTGAGGATGCCCAACTGATCTGCTGGTCAGTTTGAATACTGATGCATGACTGTCATGCAGATTCAGATTTTATTTGAGCTAACTGTAGGGTAGTTAATAAAACTGAGGATAAATCTCTAAAGCTATGCTCAAATGGGCCTAATGAGAACTTGAAACTTTGGTCAAAGAGAAGATTTTTCCCTTTTAATCACCTCAACAAAATACTTTTCCACTCATTGAACATGATTTTCTTATACAGCAAATAAAAGTTTTGCACAATAACAGGGCTTTTGTGTTCCCCTAAGAAAGAATGTTCTCATCACAAGGGAGGGCAACAATTCATGCTGTACCACTGACACCTAATTTTCAGGTGAACCCATCTTTTTAGTTTCTACTGCATTCAACACATCACAGAAACTTTTCAGACATGTTGAATTACATGTCATACTTCACTCTGGTGAACTGAGGACAACATAGTAACATCTACATATCCATATTTTAAGGATGAAGGTAGGAATAAAAATGTATGATGGAATTTCAGTCTGTTTATAAAAGTCTGAAAAACACAAAAAGAAAGGAATTAAGGCAGATCTTTTTTTTTTCTTATTGTGACTAATTTATTATGCTATTAATAATTCTCCACTTGCCAAACGGAAAGTACCTGCTTAATGAACATGTATTAAACGTTCATATTTTTCAATATGAAGCAAAGAACAGTCTCATGATACGTTTATGACATATTATTCAACTTTTATTTTGAAGACAGAATAATTTACTTCTTCACAATCTTTGCAGTAGTTCCCATCAATACACCATCTGTCTGCTTTGTAGACATGAATAAATCTATCTTTGTAACAAAGCTACCAATGTGCTTGTATAGGTGGGGATATTGAGGCATGAAGAGTTTAGCTGAAAAAGGTTATCTAATTTTGAGGGTTGAGTTTGATAAGAGAGCAACATGACTAAGTCATGTTACCTCTTCTTGTCATCATCAAAACTATTTCTGGGAGCTTCTTATCCAGCCTCCACCTTTCCTGTCCTGCAGGTCAGAGACTACCCCATGAAGAAGGATGAACTGGGAGCTGAGGGTAAACAAAAAAGACCAGGTCCAAGCTGAAATGGCTTTCCTGGGTCAAGGGCTCATGTTAGGTAGGCATCCTGGGTGGGGCTGGTCAGGACCTTGAAGGCTTATGAGTGTCCTGAGAGTCCTGACATCAGGTTGTGAGGCATTCTTCCCATCAATTTCTGCTTTTCAGACACCCTTTCCACAATGCATTTCAGCTTGCTCCTTGCTACTGAATCTGCCCAAACATTCTCAACACCTGTCTGCCCCAGACACCTGCCTCAGTCTCCCATATTTGAACCCAGACTTCACAACCAGTAATGGTTCTTTGTACTCATGATATCCTCCAGTCTGGCTTTACGTCCCTATAAACTATAATTCTCTACCATGTCAAAGCCATGACAAATTACTATCTCCTTACACCTCCAATTCCAGATCAACTAACTTCTCAAGTTAATAAAATATATTTCCTCCATTTTGGTCAGCCTTTTTTCTCTGCATCCAGATAAGAACACGCTTGAGTACCTCAGGTCAAGACAAAATATGTGATTATTGTAACAGCTATTCTAAAATATCCTGTTTGCTAAGCAAACATAACTCCATTTTAGAAAGACCTATAATCAGTAACAGAAATTTCATAAGATCTCACGCACATAATAGACACGGAAAAATATCTTTGGGTAGCCACATAGCATGGAATACTTCAAATTGATTGTACCAATTGTCAAAATTATTATGAAAATTGTGTGGAGTCTTTAAAGTGAGGTTTGCTGTCAGCCTCACTTAGAATATTTTAACCAGAGATCCCTATTGTAACTAGACTAAGTTCTATATTTAATGTCTAGGATAAACAAAGTATGAATTATGCATACATTACATGATATACGACATCCCCAGTTATATTTAGACCAGTGTCTTTCCTTAATCTGGATTAATACATGAACAAACTAAAACTTTAGGAGATTATGCTCAGGATTTTCATGTATTCATGCTTAAATTTAGATATTTAAATCAGTGTTTTAACAGCTAATATATATGTCTACTTTTCAAGAGTTCTGAGCACACCATTTCCCCAGTCTTCTCTGCAGAATTTATGTACAGGATACTGCTTGTTTGCATTTTTGGTTAACAATAAATTCTCAAAAAACATAGCTTTATGAAGTCTAAAGCTAATTATGAAGTCAAGACAAATTTGGTGAATAACTTCAGTCCAAAAATGGAACAGAAAATAAAGTACTACAAAGGTTAAACCAATTTGACAATTTTTTGTTTGTTTGTTTGTTGGTTTGTTTTTCTTTTTTAAATGTCTTTTGAAATTTACTATTGACCTACTATCAAATTGAAGTAAAAGGACTTAAATTAAAGTTATGTTTTATCATCATCATCATCATCATCGTCATCTTGCATACCAAATAGTTGGGAGTAATGGGTTGACTTGCAGATTCTTTTTTACTAAAATAAAATGTATTTATTTAGTCATAATATGTTTTTTTGTTTGTTTGTTTTTTAATGCCTCAAATGAAATTTTCCCTACTTTCATAATTCTCATCTTTCATCTAAAAATCAGGTGCTGTTTTAAAAGGACATATTCAGAAGCATGCCAGCATTTGAAATGCTGCTGTTTAATATTTTTATCTTCAGGAAAGCATGTGGCAGCAATAATTACCTTAATTTGACGATCTGCATAGCTAACACCATTACATTATTCTGCCAGTGACAAAAACAGTGCCCCCACAGTACCCTGTGAAATGTCCCATTGCAATAATATCAAGCTGTCATGATTTAGTAAAATGCAGATTTGTTTCACTGTCATTCTTTGGATACTAATCAGGAAAATATAAACAGTGATTATGAACATTAAAAAAGTTTCATGTGCTGTAGAACAAAGAAAACACAGACTCAGGCTGTGGGGAAGGTTGTTCCCAGAATTAACTTTAGAATAGGTGAGTCTTTAGAATAAGAAGAGCATCTTAATTCATCAAGCAACAGAAAGAAAAAATGACACATTATTTTAAAAAGCAGACATTTTTTTTTTTTTTTCTCTGAATTGATGCCTTGAGTTTGCTTCCTGACATGATGCTGCAGTGTCTTTTCTCCTGCTTGACTAGACAGATAGGCCATGTCTCATCTACTGCGACTGCTGTTATATGGTATTTATTTTGCAGTCACTACACATGATCTGGTTTAATCTCTGTGGGCAGCACTGAATTCTATTAATCCACCTCTCCAGTCAGAGGAAGGTACTGATTCACCTGAATGCCTATATTCCAAATGTACAGTAAGTGACCCATTAAGCTGTTCATGGAAAGCCTAAGAAAAATAGTATCAGAATATTCTTAGACTGAATTCAAAGTTATCAGGTAAAAAACATTAGAGGAAAAGTTCAAAAACTATTGGAATGGTGGACACTATAATTAATTTAACACTGTGGTAATGTAAGCACAATTTGCATACATTCCTTCAGAAAGAATTGCAGCATGGCAAACATTTCAAGCAAAGTAAATTTTATCTTCCTCAAGCATTTGCTTTCCCATTTTTGGGATATCTTAGCTGATATGCAGCAGAAAGTCATAACTTCAGATAAGCCAGGAGCAGAGCCAAAATGCCACAACTCAATTATGAATGAAATGCTATCTGGATTCCACATTCAGTCTGATCAACAAAAGTCACTAGAACTCTCCTTCCCTCTGTATCTATAAAGCTAGACAATGGTGATAAAAATGTCCTTCCAATAAGGTTGTTTGTTTATTTATTTATTTATTTATTTATTTATTGGGTAAAATTTCAACCTCTGTTGGAGGTTGAAATTATATATATTATTATATTGAAATTATATATATTTCTCCCATTACGTAGCCTTCTTCTGCAGAGAGCACTGTATGGACCAGATACTTTAGTTGAATTATTTTGCCATTTTCTAACACAGTTTTCTATTCTCTGACAACTTTTCACAAACTATTTTTTACAAAGAATTTTGTGTTACATTGTAAATTTAACCCTTTGCTGAAAAATCCTTATCTTTATTCTTGTTATTAGACTTTCCATGTTATTCCTGTGTCTCATCTCACCTTGCAGAGTCTTAAGTGTCTCACTAAACTTTTCAAAGGCACCACAGTATATTTTTTCAGGGACTGTTTTTTCCATGTACATTCTTGATATCCTCTCCTTAAGATTCCCTTTCTGTGCCCACTAGAAGACGTTCTTGAACTTGTCCACAGCTATATCTAATTTGTCTGATCTTCATCAGTCAGTTTAAAGGAGCATAAAATGTCATCTGCCTCATCCGTCACCATGTGTGTATTAATGTATTTATCTGATTCACTTCCTCTTGCTCATCTAGGCTTGATGCAATTCTGAATCTTTCAGATCTCCTAATTTATTTCAGTCACTCTTCAGGCTTACTGAAGTTGAATTTCTCAGGTGGACTAGTATGAAATGATGCTGTGCTCCAGCAGTTCTATAGGCAATTATCATCTTAATAACCTGTAAGCTCTGTTTTGTATACTCTCTTTTGGTCAGCAGTCAGGCAAAGAAGTCTGTTTACCCCCAAAACTCTTTCCTTTCTTTATGGATGCAGAAAAAGAAGCAAAGCAGACAAGCAAATAAACACACAAACAAATAAAAATGAGATTGTATGGCAGAGCTACCATATTAGATTTACATGAATGTTGATGCTTTGGCCATGTCACTTTGCTATGGAAAAAACACACTTGGATCTGCAACTGTGATCAGTGGTGACTGATCCATTATATTTCAGATAACCTGAAAAGTACATGTACTGGGTCTGGCTGGGGTGTTAACTTTCCCTGCAGCAGCCCATACAGTGCTGCGCTGTGCACTTGTAGCTAGAACAGCAGTGGTATCACACCAGTGTTGGGTCTGCTGCTGAGCAGTGCTGGCACAGCATCAGGACTTTCTCTAACCCTCCTAGGGGTGGGCAAAAAAGTGAGAAAGAAACTTTACCAGGGCAGCTGACCTAAACCAGCCAAAGGGATATTCCATGCCATATGATGTCACACTCAGCAATAAAGGGTGGAAAAAGGAAGAAGAGGGGAGGGGTGGGCTCTCGTGAAAACGTCTGTCCTCCTCCCAAACACCGGCTACATGCGTTGAGGCCCTGCTTCAAGGACGTGGTCAAGCATCACTCATTTGTGGGAATTAGAGAGTAAATTCTTTCCTCTGCACTTCCACATAGCCTTTACTTGTTTTGTTTTGTTATTCCCTTTCCTCCTCCCTCTTCCCCTTTCCTTTTTTTTTTTTTTTCCCCTTTATTTGAATTGTTTAATTAATAATAATATTTCCATAATAATGTTTTTTCTCTTTAATTAAATTATTCTTATCTCAACCCATGAGTTGTTCTTTCCTTCACTTCTTCCCCTCCTCATCTGAGGAGGGGGAGTGAGAGAGCAGTTGTGGTGTTCAGCTGCCTAGCACAGTAAAACCACCACAGTACACCTGGTTTAAATAGTCACTAAATGACTTAACTCTTTCTCTCAAAGTTCAGTTCAAGTTGAGTTCAAACTTGCATGAAGATATAGAAAAATTTCACTATTTTTTTCTTTCACTCTTTGCCACTCTTACTTAGGTCAAAGGACCTGGTTTAACAAATGAGTATTGCATCTCACCTGAATATAAGAGAGTGAGACTTAGGTGCTAAACCTTAACCACTGCTGAGGCACTTTTTATAGTAGCAAGAAATGGACTCAAACACCTCTAGAGAATGAATTAGATTGACCTTATTACAGAAGAAGCCTCAGCACCTAGTTCTGAATAAGAAAATATAGGATTAATTCAATTAAATATGAGTTTATGAAGTATATCTGTCTTTATATGAAGAAGTCACCATATGTTCTTTTTATATTCAGTATAGATTTAAGCAACATATTTGATATTTATTTTGAGGAATTCTTCATTCCTCCTTAAACTGAAAGCCTATATTTTTGTCACCTGGCCTGTGCTGTAATTTCTACCAGCTGTATTGACTAAGTCCCCATTTATTTGTTTATACATAAAGATATGATGTTAAGTGAGACAGATCCTGTCCTTACAGAACTGAGCAATTGAAAATACATATATATATATATATATTTAATTTTTAGAACTACAACCCTGGACTCAAAGCAGATGGGCAATTAAGGTAGGATAGATCTGATTTCCAACATTAACAACTCTGAGAACTTCTCTGCTTTCATCAGCAATCAATTAACATGAAATAATGTTTGAAGAAAAGCCTAGAAACTAAAAGTTTCCATGATTCCTGGGGTGCTCAAGCCACCTTGCAATTTATTGTTCTCTTTCTTGTCTAGTTAAACGTGGATTCATTCACCTAAAAGACATGTTTTCAATAGGATAGAGATTTCTTCCATCTTCCCGTCTTGCACATACATAGTGAGAAATACAGATATGGGCTTTAATTATCAAGACAAAGTAAAGCTCTAGAATATTTTAAAAATGTTTATTACCATCCCCTTTTCCACTCCCCTTGATAGTGCACACCAGAGGGGACTTAGGGTGATTTGGAAAAAAAGTAAATAAATAAAGAAGAATTTTATTTAAATGCATTGGTGATATTGTTGCTGGCAATATAACATGTACCTTCCCTTCCATGTTAAAACACCCCTCTTTCTGCAATTTTTATACTTCTAAACTGGTGCATCAGTTGAAGTTGACCCATAAGTTTTCATGATATAAACACAGCTCCTCGTGTGAAGCAGTGAGTTTTATTTATAGTGACAGGATACTCTTTGTGCTTGTTTCTCTTTCTGTGTTACACACACAGATTTATTTACAAGTAGAAATACAACAGTGACTACCCTTTGCTGCAGACAGCAGATGAGCTCTGCACTTTATTTAACTGACTTTCTGTCAGCTTCAATTTCTTGACTGCTTGGAACATAGGTTCTGTTGGTCTTTCCAAGGTATCCTTTGATCCTGCTCTGTGTTGGGTTTCCTGCCTTACCCCTTGGGCCTATGGTTTGCTGCAGGACTCTTTGCCCCACCTCTTTCCTTTGTGTCTTAAAAGAAAACAAGCTTTCTTTCACATGTATTATTTTACAGACTTGTGTGATCAGAGTGATCACAGAGGAAGGGGAAATAAGCTTTTCTATTGCAATATACATCGACACCAGTGCTGCTCCTGTTGGTATAGCTCCAGGTATGCAGTCATACCAAGAGCAAAACCAAAACAAACAAAAACAACAAAAAAATAACTTTACAATTTTAACAGAAGAGAGATCAAGATTTCACTTTTCTTTACAAAAATAGCAGACATCCAATCTTCTGTTGTATCACTTAATCCATAACACGGGACAAAACTGAATGTGGTTTACAGGGGCTGAATTTCTACCAGGCTATCTATATTCTTCTGTAAAGGATGGATTCCAAAGTTTCAAGCAAAAATTAGATCAGACTTAAGGTTATTATCTTTAACACTCTGAGTCCTGTGAAATAAGTGTTCTAGTTTTTTGCTGTCTGGTCAACAAGTAGCACGTTCCCTTAACTTCTCCTGAGAAAAAAAGCATCCTGTAAATGTTCAGTAGCAATGAACATGGGAACTCCTTGCTCAGAAAATGTTCTCTGGTTGCTTTTTCCAGCATGCTTCAGTGTCCTTCCCGTCTGTGTTACCAAAGTAATGTAAAATGATTTAAGCTGAATTCAAATAAAGGTTCTGGTAACAGAAGTATCAAAATATATATGAGAAAGTGATTCTTTGGGGTTTTGGATCTTCACTAACCAGAAAAAAAGAGCACTAGGCATCTCAGCTCCCAGAAAAGAACAAAACAATTTCAGAATTGCCTTACCTTGCAGAAAGAATCCAAGAACACAAAACCACAAAAAAATCTAATCTCATAAGAAATTAAGACACTTTGAGGGGGTAATTTCCAACAATAAGTTTAATAATCATTTACCTTTCTAAATAACTCTTCTCTGAGTTCCTCTGGAGATGGTTAATAGGAAAATAATGCATGTTGTTAATATATATTCATATATTATTATATACACATATATGTGCATGCATGTGTGTCCAGCTTTTCTGACTTTTTGTGTGTGTTTAACCACATATTTAAGGAATCTAAGTAAGAAATATTGATATGCCCTTTAAAAAACAAAACAAAACAAAACAAAACAAAACCAAAAAAAAACATAGAATCATAGAATATCCTGAGTTGGAAGGGACCCATAAAGATCACCAAGTCCAACACCTGGCACCACACAGATCTACCCAAAAGTTTAGACCATGTGACTAAGTGCACAGTCCACAGAATCACAGAATCACAGAATTTCTAGGTTGGAAGAGACCTCAAGATCATCGAGTCCAACCTCTGACCTAACACTAACAGTCCCCACTAAACCATATCCCTAAGCTCTACATCTAAACGTCTTTTAAAGACCTCCAGGGATGGTGACTCAACCACTTCCCTGGGCAGCCCGTTCCAATGCCTAACAACTCTTTCGGTAAAGAAGTTCTTCCTAAGATCCAACCTAAAACTCCCCTGGCACAACTTAAGCCTATTCCCCCTTGTCCTGTCACCAGGCATGTGGGAGAACAGACCAACCCCCACCTCTCTACAGCCTCCGTTAAGGTACCTGTAAAGTGCGATAAGGTCACCCCTGAGCCTCCTTTTCTCCAGGCTGAACAATCCCAGCTCCCTCAGCCGCTCCTCATAAGACTTGTTCTCAAGACCATACACCAGCTTCGTAGCCCTTCTCTGGACTCGCTCAAGCACCTCGATGTCCTTCTTGTAGCGAGGGGCCCAAAACTGAACACAGTATTCGAGGTGTGGCCTCACCAGAGCTGAGTACAGGGGGACGATCACCTCCCTAGCCCTGCTGGTCACACTGTTTCTTATACAAGCCAGGATGCTGTTGGCCTTCTTGGCCACCTGAGCACACTGCTGGCTCATCTTCAGCCCACTATCAACCATCACTCCCAGGTCCTCCTCTGCCTGGCAGCTCTCCAACCACTCATCTCCCAGCCTGTAGCTCTGTTTGGGGTTCTTTTGCCCCAGGTGCAGGACCCTGCACTTGGCCTTGTTGAACTTCATGCAGTTGACCTCAGCCCATCGGTGCAGCCTATCCAGATCCTCCTGCAGAGCCTTCCTATCCTCGAGCAGATCGACACATGCACCTAACTTGGTGTCATCTGCAAACTTACTGAGGGTGCACTCAATGCCCTCATCCAGATCATCGATGAAGATATTAAAGAGGACCGGCCCCAGCACCGAGCCCTGGGGAACGCCACTGGTGACCGGCCTTCAACTGGATTTGACTCCATTCACCCCAACTCTTTGGGCCCGGCCATCCAGCCAGTTTCTAACCCAACGAAGCGTGCACCAGTCCAAGTCAAGAGCAGCCAGTTTCTTGAGGAGAATGCTGTGGGAAACGGTGTCAAAAGCCTTGCTGAAATCAAGGTAGACCACATCCACAGCCTTTCCCTCATCCACCCAGCGCGTCACTTTGTCATAGAAGGAGATCAGGTTCGTCAAGCAGGACCTGCCCTTCATAAACCCATGCTGACTGGGCCTGATCGCCTGCTTGCCCTGCAAGTGCTGCATGATGACTCTCAAGATAAT
The DNA here is from genome assembly GCA_011074415.1 of Stictonetta naevosa. Taxonomy (NCBI): domain Eukaryota; kingdom Metazoa; phylum Chordata; class Aves; order Anseriformes; family Anatidae; genus Stictonetta; species Stictonetta naevosa. The sequence continues at coordinate 4,997,106 of CM021729.1, read as the reverse complement.
CTGCTCCATGAGCTTCCCTGGCACTGAGGTCAAACTGACAGGCCTGTAGTTTCCCGGGTCAGGCCCTTCTTGTAGATGGGCGTCACGTTTGCTAGCCGCCAGTCAACTGGGATCTCCCCCGATAGCCAGGACTGTTGATAAATGATGGTAAGCAGCTTGGCCAGCTCCTCTGCCAGTTCTCTCAGTACCCTTGGGTGGATCCCATCCGGCCCCATCGACTTGTGCACATCCAAGTGCCGTACCAGGTCACCAACTATTTCTTCGTGGATAGTGAGGGCCACATCCTGCTCCCCATCCCCTTCCACCAGTTCAGGGTACTGGGTATCCAGAGAACAACCGGTATTGCCACTAAAGACTGAGGCGAAGAAGGCATTAAGCACCTCCACCTTTTCCTCATCTCTTGTAACTAAGTTTCCCCCCGCATCCAGTAAAGGATGGAGATTCTCCTTAGTCCTCCTTTTTGTGTTGATGTATTTATAAAAACATTTTTTGTTATCTTTAACGGCAGTAGCCAGATTGAGCTCCAGATGAGCTTTGGCCTTTCTAATTTTGTCCCTGCACAGCCTCGCAACATCATTATAGTCCTCCCTAGTGGCCTGCCCACTTTTCCAAAGATTATAAACCCTCTTTTTTCTCCTAAGCTCAAGCCACAATTCTCTGTTCAGCCAGGCTGGTCTTCTTCCCTGCCAGCTCGTCTTTGGGCACATGGGGACAGACCGTTCCTGCGCCATTAAGATTTCCCTCTTGAAGAGCGCCCAGCCTTCCTGGACTCCTCTGCCCTTCAGAACCGCCTCCCAAGGGACTCTACCAACCAGTGTCCTCAGCAGCACAAAGTCAGCCCTCCGGAAGTCCAATACAGCAGTTTTACTGGTCCCCTTCCTGGCCTCGCCAAGTATCGAGAACTCTACCATTTCGTGGTCACTCTGCCCAAGACAGTTCCCGACAATCACATTCTCCACCAGTCCTTCTCTGTTTGTGAAGAGAAGGTCTAGCGGGGTGCCAGCCCTGGTAGGCTCACTAACCAGCTGTGTCAGGAAGCTATCTTCCACGCTCTCCAGAAACCTCCTAGACTGCTTTCTCTGGGCTGTGTTGTGCTTCCAGGATATGTCAGGGAAGTTGAAGTCCCCCACAAGTCTAATCCCTTCTTGAATTCAGACAGGCTTGGTGAAGTGACTACTTCACTGGGAGCCTGTTCCAGTGCGCAGCCACCCTTTCGGTGAAGAACCTCCTCCTGACGTCGAGCCTAAACTTCCCCTGCCTCAGCTTAACCCTGTTCCCGCAGGTCCTATCAGTGGTGTTTATGGAGAAAAGGTTTCCTGCTTCTCTACTCCCCCTTGTGAGGAAGTTGTTGGTCCCTTCCATACACAGCAGAGATGTATTTGTCCTTAAAGATGTGTGCAGAACCTGAATCATGACCTCTGTGTTATATCAAGCCAGTTTTTGTCCAGACTATGCATGAAAAAATTAAATGAATTATGGATATTTGAACAGATGACTGGATATAAAACCAAAGCCAATTCATTGAGACTAATGAAGTCAAGTAGGGAAGAAGTAATTTTCTTTTGTCCTGCAATGTCAGGTCAGTGGCCTAAAAATATATATATTAGTGCTTTGGGTTCAGTCCATAGGGATTATATAAGCGTATCATAAAGCTCTCAGGGTACCTCAATAGATATGCTAAAAACTGCCACTCATATTTTTGAGCAGTTGTTGACATTGTATGTCATTGTATGTCTTTATTTTTTGGAAGTAGATGAGAAGATATGTTTCCTATAAAGGACAAGACAGGCTGAACAATGCAAGTGTTTCCTTTTATAACTTAGGTATACCCTGGCCATGCCTTGACACCTTTTCCTATCCCCCATAAGAGGAAACCTGCACAGACAGATGGAAAGAAGCTGCAGAACAACTCCTCCACTTTCTTGATATGCATAATCAGAGTACCTGGTCTGTAGGGAACATGCCTGAATTGGCACTGGGAACAAATTAGGTTATGGAAATTTGGGAATTCTCAAACACTCCAGAAATCAAAGGTGGGAAGTAATCACTGAATGACATCTCAGAAAATTAGAAAAATCATATTTGGAGAAGACAGTCAAGACAGTCAGAAAAAGAGATGCAGAGTGGTGGGAAAAAAAAAAAAAAAGAAAAAAAAAAAAGTGTGAAAACACAAAATCCATTATCTTTGTCTGTTTGAAGTCAAAGACTAAACTCAGGCTGACTTTAAGTTTATCGTTTCTTAAACTTGGCAACAGCTCATGCAGAAATGAAGTTCTTTTAACGGCATATATTACCTTTCCTTTTTCATGCTTTAATTGATTTTTAAGGTACATGTCAAAGTAGGAGACAATTGTCAGTTCATGTGTTAATGCAACAATATAGGGAAGCTGTACAACACTCACACTTAGATCAAAATTTAATCAACTCTAATAAAAGTGAATATATGAGAAAAGATAAAGTAGAAGTTCACTTCTGTCTTCCAAAGATGTTCTGTGTCTCCAGGAAGTCAGTATAGTCAGTATGCAATCTACCTGTTTTTCTATACTTAATTATTTCACTGAGAGGTGAGAGGGTTTTGTTTTGTTTTGTTTTGTTTCTTGTTTTAGGGGCAAAACTAGGAAACTTTTTCTTATGGCAAACTTTTTGAAAGCCCGAAGTATGAGCTACAACAACATAAGCTAACATCCCATCTTATAGGATAGTCTGAAGATCTGTATATGATGGCAAATAGTGAGACTGGAGCTCATGTGGCCCTTAGTGGCTCTGAATGACCTATTTTGCTTATAGTCAGTAGGCTGTCTTCATGTCAAAGCCTTTGATGCAGGTGCACTTTGTTGACTTTTCTGCGCTCCCAGGCCAAATTCCTCTTCTGATGTTTTTCTATGTCCCAGATATATCTTTCATTCCTACCTGTACAGTGCTTCCCACTAAGACTCTAGTTTCCAGAGATAATAAAAGTATTTCATTATGAAATACTGCTAAACTCTCACATCTAGTTCACATACCATTACCCCAGAAGACATGATTCTCCAGAGTAAATATAAATTCTACTTACCTGTACTCAATTTGACCAATATTTTACAAAATCCTTTGCCACGACTTCAGTAGCTCTATTAACCCACAATTTATGTAAGCAAGAAGAGTTCATTTTCTGTTCAAACCCCTAAGTTCCCAAGAGCTCTTTGTACAACAGACATACCACCTTCCTTTCAAGTATTTTCAGTCTTTGTCTAGGGACTTAAGAAAAATACTTTTGATTCTTATAAATAAAAAAGTTCTTTCCAAAAAGCTAAATTCAGTTTACTCCTCATTTTGCTCTCATGCTCTGTGCATTCTTTATGATTCTTATTACAAAGTCTTATCACATTTTTCAGGCTCTTGTGCAGATTTTTTTTATTATTTTTTTTTTTACCCTTTTCTATTCGTATATTTCAGTTTATGTCATTTTCTTGTTTTCTCTCGAAAAGCTGATTTTTGTCTTGCTCTTCTCTTTAACTTGATACATTTTAAGGGCTTTTTTTTTTTTTTTTTTTTTTTTTTCCTAAGTTTAAGTCAGAGTGCTCTAGGACTCTTGTCTCACTTTCCACTCTTTGATTTCTTCTGTAATCTGATCTCCTATTGGAAATTCATTGAACTCACCGAAATGATTCCAACCACTCATGCATTTTTGCCTCAACTCTGTTATAAGACATCCGAAGTTTCTCTCCAAAGTTTTAAAATTCTTCTGTGAAATCCATCCCTTTCAAAAGTTACATTCTTTCCAAGATCAAAAAAGTCTTCAAATTTATTTAGTTCTTTCTGAGAGGTAGTTTACAGTTCTTCATTCACATGTAGAATATTCAATGAAATAGCTAATAGTGCTGGAGTTCGCAGATGCTGTTCTTTGTCCTCTATTCACTTCCTTTTATTCTACTTTTCAGTTTCAAAATGCAGTCATCTACTTTTAACCCTGTCCTATGTAAAATGTAGGTTTTTACATTGTAATTAATATACAGTAATAAAATATAGAGACTTTAAATATAACCATGTAATTTATGCAGTAAGGTAACAGGTAAACTCAGGTATTGGTTGTTAGCCATGGGAGAAAACTTGTGAAAGACAGCAGCTTGTATACGTAATTTTGTCTGATAACCCAGCAAACTCTCCGCAATTAATCAGAATATTTAATGAATGAAAAGTTTCAGTTTGAGTCTTGAGTTGAATACCTTTTCACATTTATTATTCTTACGTTCTTGAGGTCTTAAACCAAGAATGACTGAACAGAATCATGAATTCATGAATTAATGCAAAAACAAGATCACCAGATATCTATATAGTTCGAAAGATACAGGAAGTTATTATTTTACTTGGTGTTGTTATGTACTGTATTGAAATACCATTTTCAAGAAATCTGTAAGACAATTGGAGAGAGTCCAAGAGACAGCAACAAGAATGATCAGAGGTCTAGAAAACATGACCTATGAGGAATGATTGAAAGATTTAGATTTTTTTTGGCTTTAAAAACAGGGATGACTGAGAGGGACATGATAACAGTCTCCCAGTACATGAAAAGCTATTGCAAAGGAGAAAGAAAAGCTTTGTTCTCCATATCCGTGGACTAGAAATAATGGGCTTAAGTTTCAGTAGGATTAAATTTCCTAATAGGAGAGACACTGAAGCACTACAGTTGATTGCTTAGTAAAGTTGTGGAGCTTTTATCACAGGAGATTTTTAAGAACAGGTAGCTAAGTATCTGTTAAGAAAAGTATATTTGATTTTATCTTAAGAGAGGTATATATTAGATTATTACTTTTCGATGTTTTGAAAAGTTTCAGGAGTATAGACATCTTCCCAGTTTAAGCCAGCTGAAAATGTATCTTTTCATAGGCTACAACTACTTTGCAGAATGTTTATGCCCCTGAGCATGATCACTGTTTTCCACTACAAGTGGTCTACACTGAGCGAAGGTATCCATTCTGCCACACGTAGGGCCATGTCCACACTATTTGCATGTTTTCTCTGGACACCACCTGTACTCCCTAAGGTATAATTGGCGTATTTCTGTTTTATTTCAGGTTTAAAGTATCTGAAATACTGTTGCAGACCATTACAATGGTGTTTTTACAGAATGAAGCTGACATTATGTGTTATGTTCCCCAGACTGCAGCAAGAAAACACATGGAACTGTCTGAGGATGCAAAGGAGAACTGTGTAGGTCAGAGAGACCAAACCAGGAACAGCTTTGACTTAATTACCTAGAGGCATTGGGCTCAGCATGCTCTCTCTCCCAGGTCACTGCTTGATTTTATCTCAGAGGGAGACAATTGGAGAGTTTCATTACCAATCCAGAAAGTAACTCAACAGTCATGGTGTGCAGATGATGTGAGAATCTGGACCCAAATGTTCTACTAGGAACTGTTTTATTTTTATGGTCATTTATTTATCTTTAAATATATTTATATTTATCTATATCTATATCTATATTTATCTATGGGCATTTATGGGCATGTATTTATCTTTATGGGCATAACCTTCATTGACCTTTATGGACTGCTTAAAGCCACTCAAAGTTACCCAGAGATCTACAAGTCAAACAAGTTCCACAATGTGAGAAACTAAGTTATATTTTTGCAGTAGAGAACTAATTTTCTGTATTCAAAGGTAGTTATGTAGTCACAACAAGGAGAAATGTTAAGTAGATAAATGGACAGTAGAAGGCATCACTGTTCTAAAGTAAGGTAGAAGATTGAGAAAAACAGGATGAGCAGTGTGAGAACAGTAAAACAGGAGCACAAGTTCTCAAAACATAAGAAAAGAGAAAAGAGAAAAAAGAAAAAGAAAGAAAAAAATAAAAAACCTTAAAAAGGAGAAATTAAAGGGTTGATAAAAAATAATAATAATTGTACATATATGGTATAGAGAAGCATTGAGTAGCTTGTGAACATGTAGTACTCAGGCAATGAGGAAACAGGGGAGGTGATTAGGTGTCAGGTAGTAGGGAATAAAAGGCTATGTATGATATGTTTACTATAATGTGCTCTTAATTGGTAGGATGCCAGCCATTGCAATCACGAATAAAATAGCTCCACAGAAGATCCTGTATGAAGAAAATTGTTGAGATTTTTTTCTCACAACAAGATCTTCACCAAGTGTATTTGTAATGATTTTTTCATTCATGTGGTAGAAAAGAATTATGCGCCAAAGTAGATACCATGCCACAGAGCTAGTGAGATGTGTAGCTTGTGGTTATTTTCATTCATCTCTGACTTTGATGGTTTCATGTCTGGCTAACTTGTCCTGGTTATTAGTGAAATGATTTTGTTTTCCAGGATCTCTGCGACATAGAAAGTTGCACCAATGTTTTCCTACCCTGTTGTGGCCTGTGCATTGGCTTTACTGTTTGTTTTGTTTTCTTTATTATTATTATTATTATTTCCTTTCCTTTTTTTTGTTTTTCTTTTTTTTGCTTGTTTTGGGTTTTTTTGATGGATTTTAAGGCTGTCATGCAGAAACAATGTAGAAGGAACGTGTACCTTATGGCATCATTACTATGAACCCCTATATTGTTTTTTATACTAGTTGCTCAGAAATCATGGTGAGAAATACAGCCTAAATGATGAGAAAGATTATCCTCAGATTTCATGTAGTGCCACTGAATGTGAATAGGTGCCTGATTTTTCTGCTCCAAGGTTGATTGAAATCATTTCGTTTTTTCTAAATAACTCAGTCTTTTCACTGCAGTTTAAGCAGGCACTTCCTTGTGTTTCCACTGGATTCACCATGTGGTGGTGGTGGCTTGGTTGTTACAATGTGTGTGCATCCCTACATGAAGGCTTGCTGACCATGTTCTTTTTATCCCCTGATGTCAATATTGATTTGCAGTAAACTTTTCCCCTTTACCCTTAGAAAAGGTGAACACAACATCTCATTCCATCCCATGCCATATCCAGCAGCTCTTATTCAGTATGGCAGAGCATTTCTTTGTAATGATCATAATAAACAGAGAATCCCCTGCTAACATTCCAACGCACCATACAGCTTGGAATTTTTCAATATATATTTAAAACAACAAATCAAGACAAGCAAGTGCCTTTCCCAGAAATTGTCAATGTATGCTCCGAGATCTCTTGCATTTTGCATTGTGTCAGTCTGTGTCAGAGGCTTCAGGAAAGGTAATATAGAAGATGAATGGAAGTCTATCATCGCAGTGCCAAGATGAAAAAGTGACAGCTCATAATGAAAAGAAAAATAGTTTCCATTTTGGGCCTCTGTAAGTAAGAAAGTGACAGAGCCATGGGAGCTGTGAGGCTGAAAAATGGTCCCTTTGACAGACATGCCTGTAAGTGAAAGTGCATGGGATATAATACTAGCCATAATATAGGGAATAATGATTATTTTAGGGATCACATGATTTTGAATAAATCCTTGACAACTCCATAGAAAATGGAACCAAAAGAAAACTAGGAAAAATTCTAGTTTTGTTTAAAGAATAAATGACCTAAGAATGTTTTTTAGTCTCTATATATGTGATTGAAGCATATAAAATGACTTTGGATATACACAGTGTAACCAAAATGAGAATCAAGAGCTTCAAAAGCTTCCTGTAAACCTGAAATGGGATACATTGCTCTTTTTTTTTTTTTTTTTTTTTTTTTTTTCCAAAGGAAAAAAAAAAAATGCTGATGAGGGTGAAGATTCTGGTCATAAAATCTTTCATAAAGCTTCTTTTTATTAAACCCATGTATGACATTTGCTTTCAGGTGAGGTGAGATAAGAAATCTTTCCTATTCTCAAAAGTGCCAGCTAAGGCAATATCTACAGGGGCAAGTCATACACATGTAACTTAAGGCTTAGATTAAAAGTGGTACAAAACACTTTATGACATTCTTATTTTCAGTCTAAAGGAGTGTTTGAAGACAGCTTAAGGTAACTTGAGATTGGGAAATCCATGAATGTCAACATAAGGCTTTGTGTAGTTTTGAATGTATCTGTTTTTGAACTAATGTCGGTTAAACCAGTGTATCTTCCCCTGGCAGACAAGACCTTGAAGCAATATTCACCTCTGTGCAAAGACCACCAATACAGAACTTTAAAGGAAATTACATGGTACACGATTTTCACCCTAAAGGATATTTAAGAGAGTTTTCCCTGTATGGTTTTTTGCTTGCTAGCATTCCTCAAGAGGAAAGGTTAATAAGGATAATATTTTATCCTTCCATGCAAGCATCTGTTTCAGGATCTCAGTGAGTTCTGAAACTCTTTAAAAAGCATGCATAAACTCTTATGATATTTTGCTTTTTTATTTTTACTTTTATTTTTATATTTAGGCTCTTTCATGAAAATAAAATGTTAAGAAGGAAATAGAAAAAAAAAAATAAAAATCTATTTCTTGGATTTTAATTTGTTGATTTGTTTGGCGGTGATGTGGTGGTGATTGGTTGGTTCTGAAAGGAAAGAGAGAAACTGAGGATCCATCTGGATCTATGCTGGAAATATCTTGTGCCTATTGAGCAACATGTCATCTTCATGTCAAAATTTGAGCCTATGTTACCCATATTGTCTCAGTTAAAATCAGTGGGAAAAGTCTACAAGTTTGAATGAGAATAAAGTTAAAACTGAAATAGATTGCTGAAAGTCATACCAGGTACAGTTGCATGAAGATTAGAAGCCACCTCTCTTCCATCTCCACATTTTTTTCTAGCTTTAAGAGATCTTTTAATATAACTAACCAGGGAAGGAATATGTGTACTACTGTCTAGCATTGGAAGAATTTAAACTTTAAGCTGGAAAAGGAATTTTAAGCTACTCAATGAGACTATAACTAGGACAAATGGGATGAATTTAAGGAAAGAAAGGCTGACAGATAAGAGAAAAAAAGCCTTTCCTAGCAGTGAGGACTATTAGACTGTAGAGCAGTCTCCCAAGGGAAGCGGTGAAAGCCTAGTTTCTTGAGTCATTTAAAACTGGACTAGACAAAGCACTCTGGAATATACTCCAGGGAGCAATCCTGCCTTGGCAAAGGGATGCACAAAATAACCTAATAGATCTCTCCCATCTTTCCTTCCTATGATTCCCCTATTTCATAAACCTCTGTGATTGAATGGAGAGCAGAAAACTTTAACCCCTTTTTCAGAAACAGAAAGCATATATGACAAGGTATTGTGAGAGGAAAATCTTCTGGCAAAGAGTAGAAAAAGCTGCATTTTCCATAGCGAGTTTTAAAGCTTTCTATAGTCAGAATGAACTGTAAGGGATGGTCCAAAATTGCTTACTGGATGGTTGCCATTTTCAATTCAAGTCGATGTTTTGTTTCTTAATTTTCATAAAAGCCCCCGTGGTTTAGATCCTACTCCATCTTATAGTGTTTTGTTTTGTTTTGCTTGTTTGTTTTCCCCAAAAAAGGATGCAACTAAATCTCTGATAACTGAATGACTGTCTTTTTAATACAGAATTGACTGGTTACTCTTAGCACATTGGACTGTGGTTACACTATATCCCTGTTCAGACTCATATTGAGAAGGAACTACTAGCCAAACCCTTGCACGACCCAGACCTTGAATCGATGTTAGGAGGTATTAGGAGTTAGGAGGCATTATTCTCTGCTATTCCCCTTCTCCCTCAAGCAGGTGGGGAAGCAATGGCCCTGGCTTCTGCCTTGCAAGACGTCAGCCAACGGAGCAGAGCGGGTGCAGGTGATGGTGTAATCCACTACTGCTAAAAGCATATTTTTACTGCACCTATCAGTGCAAGGACTTTGCAGGGAGGCAGGTTCTGAAAGGTATTCCAGAGGAGGTCAGGCTTCTGTGTAACTTTTCAGGGCTATTCAGGGAGCTCAAACAAACACCATCCTGGCCCCGTGTAAGAGTTACAGGGGCATTTCATAACATGCAGGTGTTTTCTATAAAGTCTTGCAGCTGTTACTGCAGCTCTGAGTCTCACAATGGAAAGCTTGATATTAAAATCAGGACAGCTTCACAAGCCTGGAGGAGGCAGGGGAGGGCATCTATCATACTAGTATGTATTAATACTTTTTATTTGGTTTTGTCCTTCTCTGGAGCCTCTGGTTTGACGTTTTTCATGAGAAAGAAATTAGCACATACAATGACTTTACATATATATGTTCAGATTATATGAACATAAAGGTGGCCATTCCGGATCAGAACGAGGTTCCATCTAGCTTAGCATCAGGGGACAGAGGATACCAGGTTAGGATAACAGGGTGATATTTGATAATTAGAGATGCCTGGCAAAAAATAAAAAATAAAAATAAAAATAAAGAAAAACAGCAATCATATAGTTATACTTCCTCGAGTATACTTCCTGGATTTTTCTTCCAGAAGCACTGTGGAAAGATCTACCAATAACTTTTTGAAAACTGTTAAAAATCATAGCTTCCATAATACTCTTGAGCAAGGAGTTCTAAGGACTACATGCGTATTATTCATACAACCACCTCACTTTAGATTGTTCAGAAGTTGTTAATGGCCAACTTCCTTTGATTCTTCCCTAAACCCAGTTCTTGCAGAGCAAAGCATGTGATGATTGATACAGCAGTATGTCAGCTGTAACTGCTTCAAATTGCATCATTTCTTATTTATGAACAGAAAAGCTCTTAAGCCTACAATTGTAAAAATGGTCATTTTGGGGAGGGGATTCTGTAGTTTATGGCTCCCATAACTAAAATAAATGAACAGTCCCCAGTTCTCTCCACATTTGCAGATGTACTTGTCAAAACAGCACTGACGAAAGAGTCCTGCTGGTTATTGAAATGCCATATGAGAGCGTCAAAGTGTTGAGGAGGCAGACATAGACTTGGCCACGGCTTCTTTGGGAAGACTGTCAGGGATGTAACAAAAAAAATGTCCATATGGGATTTGTTGAATGATTTGTAAATGACTGGATTCCTTGTAGAGGGAATTTCAACATTTTTTTCAGCTTTACCTTAACCTAAACCAGCACTCTGTTCATCTAGCATCCTATGGAGGGTAAGGCTAAGTGTGTTAACCAGCAACTAACTCTTGCATTGAGTCTTAAAAGAGAACAAATTTGAAATTATTACTTTCAGCTTTAGAAGAACAAAGTCAGGAGGATTATTCTCATTGTTTTTCACCTGGGTGATTTGGTGACTTTAGACCACACATGAACTGTTTGAACCATTGTATTCCTTACTAATCAATGGGACCTAAGAGGTACTCAGCAACTCAGTAATTCCTTTATGTTGGGAATACCTTGATTAAAATAGAAATGTTTTCTCAAGGAAAAAGCATTTTCAATGTCATCGCTAGAATAAGATTGTACTGACACGCCAAGTGTGAGTGCGGCCATGGTTGTCAACAAACACCATGGTTGGTGATAACATAGGACTCTTAACTATTATGCCAGAAGGAATGTAAAATGTTTAAAAGGGACAAAGAAGGGCTATTCAGGAGATGTCTTGCTGTCTAAGGCCGCTTGTTTTCCAGCCATTCAGGCATTGAAGTAGCTGGGTGTTGTTGCCAGACAAAGTTGTTGACCAATGAAGAGTTAGTGGAAAAGTACTGCTGTAGAGAGAATGGTATAAGAAGTGAGCTTGTCCTCAATAAGATAGGGTGGAAGTTATGTCATCAACAAGAGAGAGTTGAAGTTATGTCATCAGTAAAGGAATAGCAGTTACTGATCCTAAAAGAACCCTGGTGTCCATGTGGTCATTACACCACACTCCCATTTCATTATTATTTCATAATAGTGGATACTGGAGCCTACTATATCACTCTTCAATCTGACTGTTTGAGAAACATTCACTGTAACTAGTTCTCTGTTGATCTGTGCTGTTCTGACAAAACAGCAAATCTGCTGCACTCTGTTTGGAAAGATTAGTCAAATGTTGCCCAGAACTAGAATTGGTAATTTACCAGGAACCTGAGCTTTGCACTGGAATTGCACAGTGCACATATCTGTTACAGAAACCTTGAACTCGATTTTGTCTCCAAAGTACTTTGCAAATATTGAACCATACAGAACATTATTAAAGAAAAAAAAAGAACGAAAGAAAAAAGAAAAAAAAGTGGGACTATTTCACTGACACTGGCGTGCTGTGGCAGCTTTGTGTTTGCGGAGAACCTGGATTGTTTAATTGTGGACTATTTCCAGTCTGAAGGAAAACTAATATTACATGTTTTCCAAAGTGTTGAAAGTATATGATAAGATCACAGAGAGAAAAGTATATTTAGAGCAAGATTAGAATAAGTCAGAAAGACATACCTTGCCACTGGAGACTTGACTAAAAGATTCATTTTGCCATTCTTGACACAGGGATGTGACTATAAACATCACAAGTTGCTATCTCCAGGACTGCCAGGATCTTTCAGTTCTAGAACTTCTCTCAACAGTGTCCCCAAATTTGTAGTGATTTTCTGTAACCACTCTAAAAAGTTGGCCAGGACCTTCAGTCTTGGGAACCTAAAGCCATTTTCCAGTAAAGAGTAAGCTTACCAAGCCAGACTGAATTTGCAGTGTGGCTGCTTCTGACCTAGGAGCAGCATGATGGACATCTCGAGTCTCCACGTTCTGGAAGAAAATCAGAATTCCTAAACCATGCAGTAGAAAATAGATTCCATGCCACTTGTGGCAGCTGCAGTTCGTATGGACGATTGGTTAGAATGGATAAAAACAGATTTCCCAAACCAACTGTATTCAATGTAACATATTTTTCATATGTTTAATGGAACAGAAATTTTTATTTTAAGAGGCATTTATGAACACTGCTAGCTTTCTGCCTGGGGAGTGGAGACTTGGTAGGGGGGAGAGCTAGCAGGTGTAAGAATAAAATTAGTTTTATAATAAAATTGGAAAAGAACTGAGGTTTTCTCTCCCCACTCTTGCCCTTAACCACAGATGAAACACAGTCATTAGGCACAAAGGATCCTCCTGTGCACAGCTACCTTACAATTTAACCCTTTTTTGGGGAGTTCAGACGAGCATTTCAGTGACTGCCACGAGAAAAAAAAACACTGTTGGCATTGCAGCCTTTGATTTAAGCCAATGCCATTAAAAAGAACAATTCTTCATTATCAGTCCTGGAAGCTTCCTCCCTACTGATGGGGTGCTTCTGCGCATTCAATACTGTTGTAGTGAAGTCTCACAGCCCCACAGCATGACATATAAGGCAGAGGCTCGTTTGTCTTTACACAGACTGGTTCCCTGTTTAGTTTAAGGAAGGATTTATGCTGTTATTTGTATTGATATCACCTCTTATACTATAAAGTCCGCCCCCCCCACACACATTTTTTTTCACATTTTTTGAATGAATATGCACTGGAGACTCTGATACTGATGGAAGATAGCAAAAAATAAAAATAAAAAAATTACTCTAATGACTTTTTTCTAACTACTTTCCTCATCTTAAGTGTCATGAAGCAAAAGGAAGCTAGAGCTACTAGATCAGTTCAGTCTAGATCCAGACCTTACCTCAGATATGTTCACTTATTTGTTAATGTCTCCATGCAGTCATAGTGAATGTTTTTTTTTTTTTTTTTCCGAGACTGTAGTTAGTTGAGGTCTATTTTTTCATGTTGATTTTATTCTCATTTAAGAACTTAAGTCCCTGAAAAATGAAGTTCAGCTTTAAGTATCTTGCAATGATGCCCAACATGATATTCATATTTATTGAAAAAAAAAAAAAAAAAAAGACTAAAAATATCAGGCAATAGATCTCATTAATACAGACTATTACAGATTTAATTCTGTTTACTGGTTTTAGACAGTTTAGAGTAGTGGTAAATGTTCATTCTGTTGGAAGACCTAACAATTTTTTTTCCTCTTGGCCAAACTTTAAGAAGAACGTATCCCTGTTTACCAGTCAAACCAACTTTTCAGTTCTCTGAAAAAAGGGAAAGGGGAAGAAAAAGATAACTAGTGTATACACTCGTTTTCAGAATACAGTTCATGTTGGGTTAAAAAAAATAAAATATAAATAAAAAGTGAAAAAAGTGTTGTTCTTTCTAAATTCAATTAATTTTATATGTTAAAAAAAATCACAACCCCATACAGGAAAATAGAGAAACTATTTCTAACCAAATAAGAAAATAAGTACTTCAAAATTGGGAAAAATGATGCCTCCCAGCAAGAGGAGTGAGAAGGAGGAAGATGAGTAAAGCTCCCTGAAAATAAAAGAGTGGATAGAAATTGAGATTCGTAGGAGATGGATAGATAAATAAACAACAAGGTTACAAGTTCACAAGCCCACCCAGCAGGCACTATTAGGACTTTAATTTGCTACAATCACAAGTGTATGTGGTGTGTGTTTACTTCGAGGGGAAGGAAGTCGATTTTCTGCTTCTGACTAAATATGCTACCAACATATGATGCCTGGCCGAACTCACCAAAGCATGTCTTTGCTGCTCGACATTGGATTGTGTTCAGAGACAGTTGTGGTACCTGTTAAAATACTTTAATGAATCTGATACTCATGAATGGTGTTGAAATGACAGTCTTGGAAATTGAAGTCTTCTATCAAACTACAGAGCTTGTACAGTATGGATGAAAATAGTGCCAACTTCTGCCATACTATCCTCTTAAAGTGTCTCAAATTTAACCTGGAAAAATTATTTCTGGTGGTAACAGCACTTCAGCCTCAATGCCTGGTTATTTCTTACTACTTCCAGTATAATTTCCAGCAAGTGTATGGATTATCTTGGTGCATTTATACTGCAGACAGGAGCTGGGCAAAACATTTCCAACACAATTATTTCTTATCAGAAAAAAACAGTGCATTGAAATCAGAAGTGTTCTGGGAAAATGAAATACCTGCACGATTCTCAAAAGGCAAGTTCTAAAACAAACTGTTTTGTTTTGTTTTTGCATATTTCATTTACATTTCTTTAGAGATCCATATTGCAATATGGAATATTATTATAATTTATGTAATACAGCTTATGTCATGTAACAGATTTTGCTTGAAATGAAACACTTTATCTTATCAAATTTAAGCATTTCAGTGCTTCTAAAATGAGTGATTTCTGAATTTCCATAGCATGGCCAATTTCAAAATGGGGAATTTTATTTTGACTGAATAATAACAACAACAAATATTACTCTGGGTAAAATCCTTGTTCTCCCCTTTCCTCCTCCCCTTCCCCTTTAATTTTTTGTGGTACAGGGAGACAGCAGACAGCAGTCCTGTTTCTATCAACTATATTGCAGGCAAGCTGGAGGGAAGAAATACTTTGGAACAAATTTAAACTGTTGCTTAAACTGTGCCATTTAAGAAAATATTGAAAATATTTGGAACCCAGGTAGAAGAACAGTAGTCCTTTGTATTAGAACTTGTTTTTCTGTTATTTATCTGATTTACCACTGTCCTGAACACTTAAAACTGAGCTGGTTCTGGTGA
>CM021729.1:4949919-4965951 GCA_011074415.1 Stictonetta naevosa | reverse complement strand
AAGAAGAAGAAAAAATAAAAAAAACTCATTGATTTATAGCTTCCTAGACAAAGTCAAATGATGGGTTGTGTAAATCACATCAGACAGAAAGATACCATTATTGTTACGCAAAACTAGGAAAGACACAGAAAGTTAAGGCTGTTAATGTCAGCGCTAATCCTATGAAGAATAAATAATGGACTGAAGTATATAAATAGCTACATTGTCTTCAAAAAGGTCTCACAGGTTTAAAGTTAAGCACATGCTTAAGTATTTGTAAGATGATAGCCACAGTAAAATAAAACTTATGGTCTGTTTTCTTAAGTAGGCAAATTAACAGCCTCCATTTCGTGTAGTATAGTTAGCATCACATTTTTGGTTGTTGTTTTGGGGTTCATTTTTGCCTACCAGTGAAAGAATGTGTTAACATAAAAATGAAATAGCTGGAAAATCAGCGTATGGATACTATTAGTCTCTTAAACTTGTCACTCATCCGGGGCTGATTCCTGTTATGGGGCACCCAGTGGACCATCTCAGAGACTTGGGATCAGTTATTTCTGCATTTTGGAAGTAAGAAATGTGAGCGAGAAATACAATGTGTCTAGTCCAAAGGGGACAGGATTCTGCTAGTGATCTAAGGTAACCTGTGCTTTAGCACAACTGGAGGACCACACTTTAGGCAATTGTTGTAGACTGTTTTACAAAAACACCATCTTGTATGTGTGCTGGGGAGGGGGAAACATGATGTCTTTTTGCTTTGGAAGTCAATGGGAGCTACCAGATGCATGGAAATACATTAAGGTTTTGTTTTTATTTTTATTTTATATATATACTGCTGCATGGAGTTACAACCAGGAACATCTACGGTGATATAAGGTCATGGGAAAAGTGGTGAGATGGCAGTGTGGCTTCCAATATCTTTTTCTCTGACTCATTGCAATTTGTGAAAAAGAAAGGGTTTCACTCAGTCTAGTAAATTCGGCTGAGCTTTGTCATTCCATAACATACCCTGAGGATACTTTAGAAGGAAACTGGAGAACCGACATCTTCACCCTTTATTGTTATGCAGCTAGACCAGGTCTACACTCAGCTCTAGCAGTGGGATATAACTGTAAAAGTATGTTATGAAGTAAGGAACAACACTGGCTAAGAGAAATGCTTTAATTACCTTATCTACAATGTAACAGTGGCCTTGGAGTTTCAGAGAAATTGGGAAGGTTGCTGCCCTAGAGGGAGGGCAAGTTAGTGACACACTGAGTAGCGGTAACTGGATGAGAGGGCAGAAAATCTTTCTCCATCTGTCCATTTGCTGCTGACCCCATTCAGATCTGATTTACTGTATATAATTATTTTGCATTTGGTCTCTTCCTCTGAGCTCTGAGGCCAAGCAATGATCTTTCTTGCTGCCTACACACACACTGAAAACAAAACAAAATAAAACAAAACAAAACAAACAAAAACAAAACAAACAAACAAACAAACAAACAAAAAAACTTGCTTTCAGACCACACAGCTCCCTCAGTGTGGTAGGTATTATTAAGGTTGTAAAGATCAAGGTAAAGGAGGTAGCAGTCACCTTCCCATGTTGTCCGTAAAGTTTCACTCTGCAAAGTTTTAATTGCCTTTCAGAGCAGAATCTTCAAGTAGCATTACTCTTGGTTTGCACATTTAACAAGGAATTAACTCTTGCATTGCAGTCTCGGCTGCTAAGGAGTACTTAGCCTGAGCTGACAAAAGAAGTGATGGCACCTACCACAGCTCAGGATTTGACCCAGTGTATGAATATCAAAGCTATTCTTTGCCTATCAAACAGATTTCAAAACCCTTTGCAAACTTATTCCCTGAGATGTCCTTGCAGTACCCTGTGATTATCAGGAATTAAAACGAGATAGTATATGATTTATGTCATAGCAGCATTTCTTGGACCACGGTCTGCAAGATCAAGGAAATCTATTACTGTTATTATCATCATCACTTGTATTGCTGTAGCATATGTAGGCCATGGTCAAACATCAGAGTCCTACTGCAGTAAGCAATGTAAACACAGCAAGGAAAAAAAAGGGTCTGTTGCCAGAGACAACTTACAACCTAACCCTTAGGTTTATCTAAATCTTTAGACTTACCTGAGAGAGAGAGGAGAGACAACAGATGGAGGCTGCAAACAGATGGAGAAGCACAAAGTAACACTGAGACAATCATGATAATTGTAATAGGCAACATGCACAGCACACTAGGTACCTCACTGTTGCCATTACCCTGCTTTATCGCCAGGGAAGTAGAGGCATGGGAAAACAGACTGTGCAGGGCTGCAAAGGGCAGGACTCACAATGACTAATTTTAGATGCCTAATAGTCTAATCTTTAGATATCTAATAATGTAAGATTTGCCTGGGCTCCCTATAAAACCAGTGGAAAGAGAGAGGCAGCTCCAGAGACACATAGTTTTTTATCCCATTTGTGGAGATGGGAAAAAAGCACCTTCTGGAGGTGCTCGCCCAGTCTGCAGGTGGCACTGAGTAGTCAAGGCAGGTGAGCAGATATCTCTTTGTGTCTAGATGTACATTTTAAAGGTTAAATTTCAGCAAAACAAATCCTATCAAGGGGGAAAATTAAGACTAGCTGCCACTAGTACTTGTCTGCTTCACAATATTGCATACAAACATCTGGAAAAGTGTTGAAGTGATTCAGAGTAAACCTGTCAAAATGAGGGGGAAAAAATCCAAGCAGAGAAATGTCCCTTCCTAATTCAGATCTTTAGGCTAGCTATTCCATGGATAAAGTAAAGCAATAGGAAGTTGGAACAACCACACAAGTACATGCATGCACATATATAAACCAGTTGCTTACACACACACATGCACACACGCACACGTATCTTTCCAATTAAGAAGGAAAAATATAGAATCTGCTGGGTTGAACAGGAGCACTAGTGAATTATCTAGTCCATCGTTTTGCCTGGGGCAAGTCTGATTTAATTATCTCTTACACTTCTCTGATGGATGAGTGTCAAACCTTCCCTTGACTATCTCCAGTGAAGGTGATCTGATTACCTCCCTTGGGTGACTTGCTTCATTGCCTTAAATGTACTAATAGTTATGAAGTTTTCCATAACAGTCAACCTAAATATTCAGTGCTTCATACAGAGCTTATCAATCCGATTTTTTTTATTATTTTTTTTTTTTTCCTCATTGACTAATGAAGATAATTGGTTCCTCTCCTTTTTCAGGGACATTCCTTTATATGTTTATGGACATTCATCATGACTCCCTTTAGTCTTTTCCTCTCCAGACAGGACGTGCCTGGTTCTCTGAAACTTCAGTGGTAAGAAGCCTGAGGCAGAAAGATGAATATGTTGCAAAAGACATAAATATGGGCTTTTTTTTTTTTTTTTTTTTTTTTTTTTTTTTTTTTTTCAAGGTAACAGAGAAGACTGGGCTTTTTGCATTGCCAAAGATTCAAGAACTGAATTTCACCAATATGAAGGGTGGGAACCTAAATCAGTAAATAAAACTGGTAAAACTAGAATGAGTTATGAAGGCAAAATATCTTCTATTTGCGATGTCACATGAAAAGGACCTGCCAGAGTACAGCAAACATGAAAATTCAGTAGTCATCCCTACCCATATGTATGAAGACAGGGCTCTGTTTCTCAACCTCATAAGCAGTAGGGTGAAGAGCAAAAGTGAATTCCCAAGCATATGATCCCAATACGAATGAAGTTTGCATAGCTAAGACTGGTTCTTTTGTGACCCTTCCACCTGCTAGAATTTACACTGCCCTCTCCTCATCTATGATTTAATTTTGAAGAGCACACAATGAGTTCTTCACAAAGAGGCATTTAAAAGGTTAACAGGGGAGAGGAACACTAATAAAGCCTTCTTTGTATTTTATTCTGTCATGTGGGTTAGCTGTCCCCCAGCCTATTCAGTCTGAAATGGCATCAATGCTCCATAGAGACCAATTCATCCTCCTGTTCCTGAAGTGCAAACAATTCATAGAATAAAACAGCACCAGAAAGCGAGAGGAAAATCTCTGTGGGGCTGCCAAGAGCCTAGCTTCATGCAGTGAAATCTCCAGACTTCAAAACAGGAAGGAAGGGTGGTTAACTCAGGCCTCGACTGATGGTTAAGGCACCAGAAGTGGAATTCTCTCAGAGGTATTTAGAGAGACTGTATTTCTACAGCACTGATCTTGTCACAGTCTTTATTGTGTTCAGTTTCACAGCATCATTATTCCTGCTTCACAGATGGTGAATTTAGGCAAAATGAGAGTAAGACCCAAATTTTCTGAAGGACTTGTTCAGATTTCACAAAGCTTTGGGTAATCACTGGTAACTGGGCTCCCAAATGCTTATGAGAAGCTGAGCTGTAGCCAGAAAAGGTGTGGAAAATCTTTCTAAAGTAATTTGAATTATTACCACTGTTTGAGACTCTTCTTTTAGCAAGCTACCACTCCCACACCATCATCAGTTGGAAGAAAAATATGCTCACACTCCAGACATCCCTACACAAAATTCTACAGCTTAACTAAAACTACCAGAAAAGATTGGGATGTATCTGAAACACTGCAAAAGGTGAACCATATCAGCTGACGTATAGCCACATACTATGTCTGAGTACATAAACTCTACTTCTTATGCAGGAGGGATCCATTCCTTTGGCCAATGTCTCTTCCCAGCTCTATCTAAGGTTCTTCTGACACAAGGATAATTAGGATGTGAATCACAAAATGGTTATATATCTGTGTGAATATTGCCATAAATAATCTATTACAAAGATGACAAATAAATCAAGGTGCTCCTAATCCCTTATTGATATCCCATTCTTTGCATCTACCCTGCCATGAAATGTTCACCTCTGCCCATCCTTTTGCTTCCAGAAATAAAACTGCTGTTTTGAAGAAAAAGAGGCTGGGGAAGGCTAACAAAAAAAAATGTTCTACCTTATCAGAAAGCTATAAATGGCTGCTAGGAAGTCTTGAGAGATTAGCCACTGGCTGAATATCGTGGTTTCATACTTAGAAGCAGCACTTAACTGTTGACATTTGTTATTAATGCTGAAGAGCAAAATGCCTGTGGTATTTTTATGTGGTATTTGTGTATCCCTAATGCCTCGTCTGCTGCATCCTGGGCTCTATCATGCTCTCAGTGACGTCAATAAGGGTCTTGCCAATAGATAGGAGGCTCCCCATTGGCTATTTCTGAAAACACTTTATGAATCTACTCTTATTTCTCAGGACTTATCTGATTATGATTGGGAAAATCATTTTCTTGAGTTGGCACTTTCAATGACCTGTCTTTATTGAGCATGAGTCATGAACAAAGTGTTGTTTCAGGTCTTGTCCTGCCTTATAATGAAGGTCATTCTGTAGTGCTAATATCTTATTTCCTAAGACTTTTATTTTTCTATATTTTGAAGTATATGAAAGTTCTTCTGACAGTGTAGCCTGACACAAACTTTAGGGTCTTTCTTACCTAGATCTTTAACTTGGGTGTCTTCCTGCCCTGCCTCTGGAGAGGAAAACAACATGAAGACAACTCACACAGATTTTGTATTAGAAACACTTGCCACTGCTGTGATGCTTGCAAGCTTAAACAAGAACCTCAGCTAAAACATATGACCTGAATCAATCATTGCTAAGAAAATCCTGATGGCTTCAAAATGGGAGAGAAGTTCTAAGACCCCAAACACTTATAAAATGAGTTTTTCTTCCTATAAAAGTAGGTTAAATGACTGGGAAAAAGTGACAGATGAATAGTCATGCAGGCAGATGTTCCCCTACTAGTCCCCTAGCATGACTAGAAGGGTTAATGTTAACACATTTTTACATAAGACTGCTTGACCTGAGGGTTTTCACCCTGCTCAGAAATGTTGATGTCTGATGAGTAGTTTACCTTCAGATGTAAGCTCAGGGTTTGTCTGTTTGTTTTTTTATTTTATCTCTTGCAGAGACTGTCACATGCACCTCAGTTTGCAGAGACCACTATTTCTGACCCTGAAGGCCACAAAATGGTTCATTGGAACTTCAAGGAAATCTGCTCAGATCTGTGTTTACTTATGTCAACACTTTTTAAGTCTTCCTCAAAATGGCATAAATGGCAGTCAGATTTTACAGATTTCTCAGTGGCTTTTCATTGAAAAAAAATATTTCATAATGGATAAACATCTCCTTTCAAAGAGGAAAAGATGTTATGCGATATTTAGAGGATAATAGACGAAGAAAATAAAGTAACTATTAAAACATGGGTATTAACCCCAAATTTTGCAAGTTCCTTTCTCAGATAATCAACTCAGATTCCTCCTGTGATCTTATCTCTTTGGTTTTCTTCTTTATTATTTATCATCTGTACAATAAGGATTATTACTCTTCTGATACATTCTGAGTTTCATCTGTAAGAAAGTCATTTCTTACAGAACACAAAATATATTGTACTGAGCATTTTTTCCTGCAGTTATCACACCTGACCTCTGAATTTGTCTGGCATCTCCTGGCAGTTCCTTGATTAAACACTACAGTGTTGCACTGGATCAGTGAATAAACTAGCCTTTATTTTATCCTCATGGTTTCCACAGATTTTCTCAACCTCTATTAAAAACTAACCAGTGAAGGTTTGGGGATATTTGGCATGAACTCTGAACAGTGACATTCATTATCAGGTCAAATCAAAGCCCTCCCATGTCTGTAAAACCTTTGGTTCATGAGTTTCTATAATAATAGAATAGAGTGAATATTTTTAAATGAAGTGTTTTGAGTGCCTCACAGATTCATGTACCCCCAGATGAGCAGGATTCCTGAACTTTCATTTTCCTTCTAGAAATCTGGAAATAAACTGATTGTCAAACATCCCAGATCAAACTGATCTTAATTGCCAGTAAACATTAAATGCTATACTTGAGCTGTTTTAAATTGTGGAGAAGCATATTTTGATGTCAACCCAACAGTAGGACTCAGATCTACCCTAACAGCCATTCTGGATGATCAGCATCTCTGTCATTCTTACAGCTATAGGAAAGTATTTTGATCTCAACAGCAATTTTGAGTTTGTCATTTTCGTACTTGCTCAGATGCTTTTCCATAATCTCTCTTCCAGAAGTGTCAATCAACAAGACAACCAACAAAGTATTTTGCCCTCCAAACCTATTTTAGGTTCTCTCATGCCTACTTATGCTTGTATATACAAATTAATTTAACATATCTGGCAGTTTCTTCTGTACAGATAGAGCAACATTTTTTTGTTTGTTTGTTTTTACTATCCAGCTTGCCCTTGTTTTTTCCCCTTTGATGTGTAATAATGAGGTGGCACGGGGGAAATGTCTTTAATCAATTGCAGAAACTTATAGCACTATCAGGATTGCATGTATCTCAAAACACTTTATCACTGTCTCTTTCCAGCGTTCATAATTCTGATGTATCTGGTGTACCGGTGTCATGTCATTCTATTACATTAAACAATCTCACATAACAACTGAACACAGCACAATGATGAAATG
Source organism: Stictonetta naevosa (assembly GCA_011074415.1). NCBI lineage: Eukaryota > Metazoa > Chordata > Aves > Anseriformes > Anatidae > Stictonetta > Stictonetta naevosa. The sequence goes on along the minus strand of CM021729.1, from coordinate 4,958,483 downwards.
CTGGCCTGCTTCAGAAAATGTAAAAAGATAAAACACTTGTTTTCATCTGGGAAAGCTGCTATTAGTTCATCCTGTGGCTTTACACGATTAGAGGGATAGCTAGATAGGCAGGTAGATAGACAGACCAAGCATGAGCACCTTGTACTCAGGGAAATGCAGCTCAGGCTTCTTACCTTAGACTGTCTACTCGCAAAGACAAATAGAAGCAAATTTTTTTCTTGTCTTCTTAAATTACAGCTAAGATGGGAGAACAGAAAAACTTACTGTTGATCTCTGTTTCTAGGCTGGTTGGTATGTTTGTATATTCTTATTTTGTGTATTTGTTCCAATGACAGATGCTCCTTAAAATCTTTAAAACTACCTTCCACTTAGGCTAGATACTATTATTCACACTACATCACAATATTTTAGATATCATTCCAATGAAAATAATTTTACTGCAGTCAGAAGTTCGACTATAACTCATGCAGCCACCCTGAGTTAGTTTTGATTTAGCTACCCACGTAGCTCTGCAGGTCAGAGCTCAGCTGCGCTGCTGTCAGAGTATTTACTTCCCCCACTTTTCCCTTCTCTGGGGGGTTTACAGCCCACACCAAACTTCAAATCGCCATGGATACACAGCCGTTGTATCTGACTTAGCTGCTTCCAAGCTATACCATATCCACACAACAGCAGCCACATCTCTCTCTGCAGCAGAAACATGCAAAATGCTTTAGATGTAATTTAATGCTCAGCAACATAAACATTGTGTGAGGGCAGATTCTATGTATGGATTTATGTACAGTAATTCATCTATGTGTTTGACAGTGGTGAACTTAGAAAATTGCTGTAAATGCCATCAGGTAGGGAAGAGGGCTGTATTATATGATAAAGTTCTGTCAGAAGTTTATGTCTGCAGGGTGGACTGGCGATGTATTTATTGCCCACTCCAGTATCTGTAGAACTACAAGCTTATTCTCAGATTCGGATCATCACTGACAGCCTGGGAAAACAACCAATGAAAGAAAAAGGTATATTAGCCATGTAAATTTTTTATCCCTTTAATTGTCCACATTCCTAATTCTTATATGAATTAACTCTGGCTGTTGAATCAAAAATCTCATCTGATTAAGCTTTTTCACATAGTCACATACCTTGTTCCTTTCCTGCCATGCTCCACCTTAACACAACAGTCTGTGGTCATTTTCCTATTATTCTGTATCTCCTTACTTTGACTTGATACCTGGTGCCCTTTGCTGGCATTCCCCTGAAAAAAGTGATTTGTAAGTATTAAGAGGATAAATGGAAAAATCCCAGGAACAGGGAAAAGCTCTTTGCAGAAATATGATTTCTTCTCTCCCCGGGAAGTGTTCAGGATCATTAAGAGATTTTCTGAGCCCTTCAAATTGAAAATAATCTATAATTGGTTTAGTTAATTAAAGAACTATCACTTATGAAATTAATAATCAAAACTAGTTATAGGTTAATGGCACTAGGTGAAATCATAACTTCGGGCATTTATCTCTGGTAGGTACATGGATTGGAGTTATTGATGCTGTTCAGTTGTCATTTGCTTTCTTTACCATGAACTACATTGTGGGATAAATAAGGTCAAACAGACCAAGTATCATGGACTCAAATGTGAGTGACTAATGAAAGAACAGTCATTGATTCACATTCGGCAGAAGTAATTTTTGAGTTAAAACTTTTGCACATCCATTTCTCAAAAAGTTATTTATACTGAGTGTCATCCAAGATAGTCAGATATGCCACTGAGAGCATGCCAGATGCCAGTCACTCAGGGGACTAAACCTTCCAAAAAGAATATTTAATGATTTTAAGGATTTGATTATATATATAAGTATATATAACAAGTAACAGATTTGCTGCATCAACAGCAACTGAGTTCTAGTAATCTTATCTCTAGGTCATCATTCATGTATATATACATATAATACCAATTACATGCCGTAACACTTGAAATAGAACCAGTAAAGGTATGTGTAATTCATCAATGAAACTACACAGATTTTTCTAGTGATGCTTGACCCAATATTTTTCTTTCCTCCTTCTGTTTCTATTGTGTTCATTCATCATGTTATAGATCCATTCAAATCATAAACTATTCAGGGTAAGAGCTGTGTTCTTAATTTGTTTCTGAAGCACCCTGCATACTACTTATTATATACATAATAAGGAACAACACTTTTCTCAAACCTGTGCAACCCTTAATCCAACCAAAACCAAGGTCATATGGCTGTAAGTGTGTTACTGAAGCACAGCTGCCAAGCTCCGAAGATGAAACTGACATGTAGACTTGAAGTCTCCAGCACTGGGGTGAATAATACACAATCCAAGCTCTGCAAGGGATGCAGTATTTTAATCACTTGTGCTCAGACACTAAACAACCCTATATAAAATGATTCCACGGTATATGTTTCAGGCATATAAAAATATCTAAGAGCTTAAACCCCACTGATTTCAAGGGCTATGAGAAGCCAAAATATCTTACAGATGGAGATCTACAACTGAAAGCTGACAGCTCAGGACTGTTAAGTTAAACTAATGGGTATCTCGTATAACAATCTGGTATACTTCTGTGGAAAAGTCCCAGATTTATTTTGATTTAATACCTTTGCTAGTGAGAACAAAACATTGTTCATTATGACCAGTAACAGATCAAACAGGAAAGAAAAGGTATCTGTGCAAAGCTTTAATACTTTCAAACACACATAGTTCCCTTGGCCTCAAACCTGGTACAATTCCTGTAGTGTATCTTCCGAGGAGTGGTCACCCCAAAGCTTTCTGAAGGGAGGCCGGTGGTAATAAATGAGACTCAAGAAAGTACGTGGCAGAGGGAGGAGTTTCTCCATGGTTTTCTAAGTTCCCTTGTTTTGTTTTTTTCTTGATTTTCTGTTAAGGAATACTTCTCTCACTTTAAGAAATCATACTTGGTAACCTGGTTAGCCATTTTAAAATCAATTGTCACTTGGGAAACTGGTCATCAGAGAATATTAACAACTTTCCACAAAACCTCTTTCTTTTAACTGTGCTAAAGTGAGGTGACTATTTAATCCTGGCTATAGAGTAAGTTCTTCCAAGCTTTGATCTGGAGCACTGCAGCCAGAGCTTCCTCTGACCTCTGGCCACTCTTCACCAACTGGGAGATGGGGCAGAGGAGGGACAATTGGGATAAAAGAGGTTGATTTCATACAAAAAAAAACAAAAAGCCAAAAAAAAATAAAAAAGAAAGAAAGAAAGAAAAAGAAAGAAAGAAAGAAAGAAAGAAAGAAAGAAAGAAAGAAAGAAACACAGTTATTAGAAGCTACCTGCTTCTTTGTCAGAAGTTAGCCATCTTAGAATTGGCAAACAGAGGTGAAAGCTCTTATATCTTGCTAGATCATTTTTGTTGCATATATCATCACAACATTCACCACACCTCCACATGGATTAAATTAACAAACAAGCAAGAAAACAGACAAATAAATAAATAATTGTGAACCAAAAATAGTCTGTCTTAAGGCAATTATATTTTGTTTGTGTGGCAGTGTGATACCAAAATTTATTGTCAGCTGCCGGGCTTTGATTCACTAGCACAACAGCCTCAACTTCACCATCTCATGAAAAAACGAATGCTAAGAATAGGAAAGACAAACATTTAGTTGGACCAACAAGAGACAGACAGTAAGATATTATGAACATCTTGACGTATGAGATAGCAAAACCGCAATAGTATATATACCTAACAGCTCCAGGGTGAAGATTTAAAAAATCAGCTTTGTCCACAATAAAAACAGAACAGATATTAATCAGATTTTCAGAATGGTCACAGTGACAATGAGATATAGTTTTCCAGGTATCTCTCTGGAATGACTTTGCTTACAGTGTCTTTTGCTATTAGCTGATATCTAATACGATGAACTTGTTATGAACTTTTCATCAGCTAAGCTAAGAGAACTCTTAGTATTTGGTGTTGTTTTTTGTTGTTATTGTTGTTGTTGTGTTACACACACACACCCCCTCCCCCTCCTTCTCTCTCACTTTCTTTCAGTGACTCATTTTCAGGATTACTTGTCTGACCTTGTTGGACAAATTTTACAACTCCACCGTGGAAGGTTACAAGACATCAGGGCTTTTAAATCCAAGCACAGCATTTCCTCACCCCACCAAAGCTAGCTGGCAGTTCCAAGAAATAAATGACTTTTGCTGGGCTCTTAAATAATATGATTTGCATGCTTGAAATGAGATCGCCAAAGTAATTGTAGAATATTGCTTGCCATTACAGTCATTAAAAACAGGCAGATGTAGGATCACTCTCATGGAAAACTTTCCTGCTGGGTTTTCATGGAGATAAGTGCACAAAATCCACTTCTGAAAAGATGTTGAATAGAATGAATTTACCATTCACTGACTGTCTGATGATGATTTGCTTGTTAATTGGGAGTTTAGGCTTTAGAGAAACCTTAACAAATGTGATTGCTAAATTTTGGAGGTTGCCTCCCTCTTTGCAAGCCATGTTTACAGCTATAAATTCTTCTTTCATTGTATGGCATTTTAGTAGAGATTTGTCAGTGGGGAAATACAACGTTATTCATTTTTATAAGGGGACTTTCAGAGGTATTTTCAACTTCATTGCATGGCAAGAACATGTTAATTTAATTCATAAAGGTGTTTAACTCTATGCTTAATGTTAAGCACAAGCTTAAAACTTAATGTTTTCTCAGTGATTTAAGTAAGTGATTAAATGTAAGCAGTGTTTTCTCATCAAGCAGTGTCTTAAAAAGCTACAACACAAAGTAGCTGATTATTTACATTGGTGGGAGGAAACTCAGGGAAATAGAGATGAACCTAAATAACTAAACTCAGCCAAAAAGTGTCTGCTCAGTGTTTAAACTAAGCATAATCCCTGAGGTGGTCATTCCTATTAGAGTGGTGTTATGCAATCCCACCTATGTCCAAATTTCCATAAACTAGTGGTCCCTGAAGCATACACTGGGTGCACTCACATGACAGTAAAAATACCCAGATTCTGCTTTCGAGTTTCTCAACCAATCTGTCTCATTAAAAGACAAAACACCAGCTCAGGTGAAAATAAATATTTATTGCTGATGGCCAGAATTATAGTACAGTGAATTGCTTTGGAGGTTCATCAGTGGTGCTGTGCAGGCCAGGGTCTGAAGCTGGGTGGTACACCTGGTGTTGCCTTTACATCAATGTACCTCTTCCAGGGCTGGGGACCAGAAAGCTGCATTTGTTCTAAAGGGTTGGAGTCATGAAATAACTGGTTAAACCTGGGAAACAGATATTTGCTGAAGCCCACCTCTGAAAATAACATTTCTGAAGCAGAAGGTGAGGCAGGAGCTGTGAGTTGTCTGTGAAATAGACAAGGCAAGTCCAGTACCAGGCTTGAGAGGGGCAACCAGCACCCTCCCATGGCCTCAGGGACCCCTTCAGCTCTAGAGAAGGACTGCTATACTTGGGAAATAAAACCATAAGGAACCACATGTGCCAAGATAGCAGAGACTGCTGAAAGCAGGAAAAGACCTGTCAGCAGAGGTAAAAACACTGCATTTCCTGGCAAATAGACCTTGCCATCCCTCTCAGTTTGGAGATGGGTTCTGTGGGAAGGGGAGAACTAATCTGTGAGCTACGGCATCTTGTGTCCCAGGGCACAGCCTTCCCAGCAGAGTCCCTCTTCACCTCTGTCTGAGGCAAAAGCCCAGTCCCTGGATTTTCCCTGGGCTTCCAGGAATGACAGGTGTTTCTGCCTCAACATAGCTGCCTGCTGGCCCTTCTTTTGCAAGCGGAGAAACTGAGTCTCGGGAAGCTGAACCATCTCACCCAAGGTCAGTAGAAAAGACAGAAGCAGAACCCAGGAGCCCTGCTCTCCCCTTCCCTCTGCTGTAACCACTAAATCCCCCAATCAATAACAAATCTGCTATTGCAGACTCATATTATATCTAATGTCAGGGGGAGAAAAAAAATGAAGAAGAAGAAGGGAAGAGAAGAAGTTGTAATAAAAGCACATAGGATAGAGATATACATTTCTCTTTAGAGCAATAAATCTTCACAAAAGGAAGTTGGTTAAAATTCTTTACGTTAAAAAAATGAGGTCCACAGGGACTCCAAATTTCAGTTCGATTTTCAGCTGAGGCATTTTTTTCTTTAGCAAACACTTGGTGCTGTAATGTGATAAGGGCCCCATGCAGACCATAAAACTAATTTATCATCTGTAAGGTGTACAAAGAAAATGGTAACTGCCTGCTTGTCTGCTTGACATATGAGGTCATTTTTGCCGCTAGCTTTCTAATACTGAGCAATTTTATCAGCTATTTATATACATTAATTGTAGGCACCCATATGTTCACCGTTGTATTTAATAATGCATTGCATTGAATATGCATTCCTTAAGTTTTAGCATGCCGTGTGCATCTTTTATTTAACTGTTTGGTTTGCCTATTAAAGCCCATTATTCAGCTCTGCCGTGTAACCCTCTCCCTCTCAAGTGGATTTATGTTTCTTTAAATCTTGCTCACCATGTTGAAAGGCAGTGGCGTGAACAAGGCCACCTTGCTCATCCCAAAGGAATAGCAGCAAAACAAGCAAAATAAGGGCCATGGTCCACTTAATAATACTAAACAAAAAGGATTATTCAATGAGTCTCTTTTCTCAAGGGACAGCAACATATTCACGCTCTATGGTGTGCACATAAACATGGCTTTCTATCAATATAGGAAGGCAATTAAACGAGGGACCGGATTCTGATGCCAGCTCAATCATCTCCAGAGCTCCTGCTCACTTCAGTGAGAGCAGGAGCTGAGCTGAACATGCACAAACATCTGCAGTATCCTGGTCTGAAAGATGGCTATCAGACAAACAATCCTTGCCCTCTGTCACAAACTCTTGCTCAGGTCTAGCACCAACACCACATCATATATTTATCCATATTAATTCTAAACTGTCTTATCCCCCAGTGCTTTACTGCTGTTCACTCCCCCTACAAGCAAATGCAAATCAAGACAAAACTCATAAATTTGTAGCCAACAACTCCACCATGGACTGCACCTCCTCAAAATCTCATTTCTGTGGTGCAGCTCCTTGCTTTCCTCTTTAAAATCCCTATACAGTGCTAGTATTACTTTGTGTTTGCTCTATAGCAGTGGCAAATTATTACTGCCCCCTGCCAACTCAGTGGAGGTGGATAAAGCATCAGAAAGGGGAGTTCTGTCCATCTGCTCTCACTGAGCCTGGGAAAATGTGAGCTACCCACACAAGAGTGAGAAAAAGGGCATTACCCTGTGAGAGCCTAATACAAACTAGCCCTTTGTAAAATGTCAACTGTCTGTGAGACTCCCAAACCTGCCTCACATTCAAAAGGTTTCAGCAGCCAGAGACACCCCCCTGAGCTATCCAAACGTCACATCCTAGGTTGGGTACCGTATATCTCTGTTGCGGTCTTTTCAGGGCAGGATGAGAAGTCCTCAACTGTGTATATTATGCACTGTATTGCTATCAGATAAAAATGTGCTGCTACTACCTCGGAGATGTATTCTGATGCTTTCTGGAGATCTGAATTTTAATCTCCTGCTCATATTTCCAAGGAGCAAAGGAAAACTATGTATTGACAAACACTAGTTTTCAAGCAGCCACAGATTTCTCACATTTGAAAACATGTCAAGAAATATATTTTGGGGAGAAAACTTTTCTCTTTGTGATTTCTTCTTTGTTGCTTTCTTACAAGTTCTTTTAACCCCCCAAATCCAAAATTATCTTTAACCAGCACAAATCACATCTCAACATAAAATGAGTTTCCCAAAGACTAAGTTTCCATGCTGTGTTTTTGAAAAGAATATTCTCTAGCAATTGTGCCTGTCTTTGTAAGAGGCTTTTGTTATCTTCCACAAGGTAATGGAAAGCCTAAGTGGACTTTGTGGGCTACAGGCCTGAGACAACAGCAATGCTTCATGACAGCTGAGTACATCGATGATCTTTTCCAGAGACCACAGTAAGAGCCTGCAAGAGCCTCAGAGCTTCACTAGCCTTCAGCCTCAAATGTCAAATTCAAACAAACTTCTGGCTTTGATCTGTGCATGTTAAAATGACGAAAAGGAACGTTCTCCTCTAGGCATTTTGTCTAGTGTCTTACAGGTCTTTTCATCTAAATATTTTTTTGTGTCATTTAGTGTCTATGAAGGGTGCTGACAGACAGTCTCTGCCTTCCCAAAGACACCAATGTCTAGAAAAACTTCCTGCACATCCATGTGTCCTTACACGTCATATGGGTAACTCCTCTGCACCTGAAAAGGTACTCTGGATGCTATGCAAGCACAACATTCCAGCTTAGGTAATTACACTGATCCATTGTATATCATGTTTCATACCAATATCTCAAAGCATGATAAGAATTAGTGTTGTGATTTGCTTACTGAAGAAGCTGAGAGGCAGAAGAGGAAACACTGCCCAGTGCAATACAGTAGCACCTGGTTCAGGCACTGCTACACAAAAAAATAAAAAAAAAAAAAACAAAACAAATTAAAATCAAGCTAAAAAAAATAAAAAAAAAACAAAATATACAATGGATCAGT
>CM021729.1:4913294-4927749 GCA_011074415.1 Stictonetta naevosa | reverse complement strand
CCATTAAACACTTTGCAACTCTTCAACGTCTGTTATTTTCTGCTGCAAATTGCAGCTAGCCCATCTCCCTCCCAGAAAATAAATCAATAAATAAATAAATATCTTCAAAATAAACATAACTTAAAAATAAGGCACAAAGAAAAAGTTAATTTAGGGTCAACTAAACCTTTTCATGACAATAAATAGAAATGTGATTGTGTGAATTATTTCATTCTGTTGTAAAACATTTACACATTTTAAAATGCTGATATACAATAACAGTGAGTCAAAAGTTACTCTGAAGGAATAGAAAATCTTCCTGGTCTGAAAATTTATGGCTAAGATGACTGCACATAATTGAAAAGCTGTATTTCATTTTTTTAAGCACTTCGTCAAAATGTCATTATACTGGCCTCAAGTTTTCTGACGAAAAGCAGCATTTTGGTTGCACCAGCTCTACAAAACCCATCCAAGACTGCAAGAGTTTTCTGACTCAGGATACTATGGGAGGTAAGGGACATGCAATGCAAAGCTCACCCTTAATTCTGTGATGAATCTGCAGGGGCAGTTTGGCCTTGGTTCTTGCAGACAACTACCTCAGCACCTTTTCATGGACTATCACCTGGTGGTATAAGGTATTTCAGAATCCTTGATGACTTTATTTATGCGTTGTGAGTCACATACATATGAAGATTCAAAGAAGTGATTGGGGTATTTAATGTTGCAGCAGTGATACAAGGGAGCAAGGCTCTGGGTAGCAGGAAAAGCTGTACAAGAGCAAGTGCACCCTGTGATTCCTGCTTTCAGAGTGAATGAAAAGGTGATGATGTATGGAGAGGTGAATTTCTTACTATTAGGAGAAACAGCCACCAACCACCATCTTTTAGGGTGGGAATGAACAGTTCTTGGTGGCACATTCCACCCAGCCAGATAACAATTTTCTGTATTTCATGTGGCCAGCCAGAGGCTGGAGTTGTGACAACCCCTTCTCCAGTTCCCTTTTGGGGACACCCAAAGCCAAGTTCCATGTTGCCTTTACCAAAAGGCTGAACTGCTCTGGAGAAATGTGAATGCTCTGAAGGACCTGACCATGTCTGGCTGGGAGGAGAAGTAATCTTCCTGGCAGGGAACAGGCTTTTACAGAAATTTCTCATCTGGAAAGCGTCTTTCTGATCCAGGGACCAGCACCTCTTTCTCTCCACTGCTTAGACTCAGGATATAAACATTTATGCTTCAGGGCTTGAGCTAGCCTCTAATTAAACAAGTTTAGGAAGAAACTTCCCTGTAGGCCAGTACTCCATATCTACCTTCTGCAGGGTTTCTTGTGCTTACCTCTGAAGCAGTTACCAGGGGCCACTCCAGCGGAAATGCTGGGCAGTGGCTCAGCCCCCTTATGTGGTCAAATACACAGCTCGGGTTCCCACAGTCCCTACCTGGTTCTCTCTTAGTGGAAGCCCCAGCGATTTATGTTGCAATGTCCACTTCACACCTGCTACAGAGATAGCAAATCATTACCTGCTTTTTGGTTTCTTCTGGTTTGGCTTCTTCGGCTTTTTTTCTTTTTCTTTTTTCTTTTTCCTTTTTTTTTTTTTTTTTTTTTTTCCTTAATAAAAGCCAGGCATATTAAATTGGACACGGACAAGTAAACTAGTTTGTAATGATATGTCGGACTTCCCGTAGCAAGCGTAGGTAATTTGGCTCCATTCTGAATTTAGATTTTTAATTTTCCTCTGTCACAGAAAGGATTTTTCAGCAGAGACTTTGGATGCACAATAGCTGCAGGCATTTAATCTGCAGAGGTGCTCCTGAGGATACACACTGTAGTATCTACTGTCTTTGGTTTGCATCCAGAGAGAGAAGAAAGAAAGTGGTGGTGCTAATTTCACACATTTCTGTAGCTGGAGCATGTATCAAGCAGGCAGTAGGATGCTGCTCATGTCCCCGTGGTCGCAGGGAGGTCCCTTGGCATTTAACCTCAACTCTCCCACTTATACCATAAACACAGGACTTCAATTTCCAAAATGTCTAGTTATAAATGAATTCTTCAAAGATGTGCATGGTAGGGAAATGTTTCAATAAATATGTAACATCCACCTTCTTCATCTCTTTTATTATTTAGATGCAGGAAAAAAAAAAAAAAAATGTATTAACGCTTCAGAGCCCCTACATCCTTGGTTTTAAAATGAGAACGAACTTCTCTTCCATGTTCCCCCATGTTACAGAAACCCACAAGGGAACAGCTACTCCCTACAAACCAAACACTTAATGAGCAAACAGACTCAAGACAAGACAGAAATTGTCCAATCCTCACTTCTGGGCTAAGTTTCATGCATGGTGCAAGACAGGTTTAGGAGACACCATCTCACAGAGCCACCCCTGAAAACCCAGAACTCCCTAGATCTTCACACTGATTTTAGGATTTTTCTCAGAAGTCTCACAGTGTATAGAGAGTAGCCTGATGAATGTGATGTTATATGTGAATATGCTGTTACCCAACACACACACCCCTTGACTCTCAGCCTTTATGCTAGATGTGATTCCTCTTGCAGCAGAGTCAGCAGAAGAGGCCACATGCCTGCAGCTTGCAGCCTGGCATTGCCATACAAAGCCTCTTTCGTGAAGGATTGAGCCCAAATGCTGGGACATGAGGTACAGAGGCTGAAGTGAGAGTGCACCTTCCCCTGTAGCTCTGGGCAGCACAAACAGGCAATCTGTAGCTGGGTGGAGGGGCTTAAATCACAGCACAGCATTTGTCAGAAAGCCTCTGTCAAAGTTGTAAGCAGCAGGCAGATTAAGCAGCTTGCCCAAGGCCACAGAGGAAAGCTGTGTCAGCACTGAAGCAAACGCAGATACCAGCCCAAAGCTTCATCCACAGGGCTTCACCTGGGGAGGCAAATTTGAGCTCTGCAGCACCAGCTTGAACATGAATTCACTGGCCCAGTTATTACAAACCATGCTGGAACAGTGGGGCAAAGGAGGTGCAGTGAATTGTTCAGGATCTTACAGAGAAGAGCACCCTGATTCCAGTGCTCTCTGCTTCAAAATATTTGCCCATGCCCCTTCAAGCTTTGTAAAGAGCGTGTCTTTACTTCTTTCTTTTCCTACTGCTTGCAAAAAATAAAGCATGCTCACTTTTCTCTAGAAACTTATTTCACTTCAACTGCAGTGGCCCCAAAATTATTGCTAATTTCCTGCAAGGAATTCGTTCTTTGAAATCTACTGTATGACACTTTTCATTTTCATCTCTTTTCTTCTTCTTCTTCCTTTTTATTTTATTATTTATTTATTTATTTATTTATTTTCTATCTGAGACTGGCACTGAGTCTGCTGAGAACATGTAAGTGTAGTTGCTTTTGAATGCTGCAAGGTAAATGCTGAAAATGACAACTTAAATGGAATCATTAAAGCAGATGTAAGTATTATCTGAATGCTTCTGAATTCTCCTATGCACAGCAATAGCATCTTTATTTTCTCTCCTGGTGCATGCACCTTTTTAAAGAGAGCTGGCAACCTATTGTTTCTTACTTTCTCCCCATTTTGAAGGCTGAACTTAGGGACCATGTTCATATCTTAAAGCTATAACCTGTTTGCCAAGAAATGACTGAAAATCTGACCAAAATAGAGGCACAGTGCAACAGTGACTATGATATATAACTGCTTGTTTTAAGCTACTATGCAAAAGGGAAATGCATAGCAAAATATTAACCACTGGCTTAAGGGGAATGAAGCAGGACACTCCTTTTTTTATTAGCAGACAAAAATGCATGGATCTGGAAGCTGTCATGGACTCCCCAGGATTTAAAATCTGATTCCTGATTAAGGCAGGATTCACCTCACTTTGCTACCCAATAAGAAATAGGACTACTAGTCCCATCTATGTTAGCTCTTCCAATAAGCAAGGCAGAAAGGGTCATATCCAACAAGTGATTTGTGTCATCTCCCTCGGGATGGGGTGAGTTCTTCTGTCTCTGCAAAGGGAGAAGAAGCCTACAGAGGAAGCTTCAAGCAGCTAAAGCTAGGTGATATGCATCACATTCTCTGATTTTTTTGGTTGCTGCAAGCCCAGGACTTGTCACCATTGCCGGATGAGTTAATCTACTCTGAGCATTGCACTAACCATTGGCACCACAACTCTGCTAAAGAACGACTGCCCAGGGTGCACTGCAGCACTCAGCTGCTCTGCACTGTGCCGGCACCAAGCCATGGGCTGGGAAAGCTCAGGCAAGATGATAGATAGGCTACTCTTGTTTCTGAGATGCTGCCATCTCTGCTTCCCTTGACTGTGAGCTCATGCCTGTGCATTAGCCAGATGGGATCTCCTCTGACAGGCTTTTAGCCTGGCCCTTCACTCACACTTGTGAAACCCAACAAACAGCAAGCTGGAGACATGGGCTAACTCCATTTTCAGGTGGTCCAGGTCACCCCAGTGAGACCTGTGGTCTCTTGTCTGCATCTGGATGAGATAAATGCTAATTTCTTGAGTTTAACCTTGACACTGAAGCTGAGCACCAGTATGGAAAGCCTGACACCATCAAGTTGCTACATTAGTGCTGTCTTGGCATTGTGGTTTTCAGATAACTCCTGTCTGGTTTGGGTGTCAGGGGAGCTCATATGTTTTTGGACCTACCCATGTAGTCTCCTCTTGTTCTCATAAAGCAGTTCAAAGCACAGAGTGGCTGAAATTGCAGCCCTCTCTCACTTGCAGTTGTCTTAATTTGTGGTGTGCAGTGTGGTTATGTGGAATGAGGCATGGCTGTGTTTATGGAGGTATCTGGTTGATGCCATTCAGCATAAAAGAGTAGGGCAACAGGCAGAAGTAATAAATTAAACAAGCAGATTCACAAACTCTAAGGAACCACAGATAACAGCAGCAATACTGATGACCCAGCTCCCAGACCACTGGCTGACAGTCCTTTGAAGGCACTGCTCAGAGCTTTGAGCAACCAGAGCTTTGTAACAGGTAAGAAGGGAGAAACAAGACTGTCATTTGTCTTATGGGACAGAGCAAACTTAACTTGGGATGTTTGATGGGGATTTGTGGGATTGTACAACACTTACCATGGGGCGTTTGAAGAGCATTATGGCAATGCCCCAGACTTCTCTTTAAATGTTCACAGGAAGGGCCACAGGTTCAGAAAGGCAGGCATGAAGGTGGATCGGGGAGGAAGAAGTGTGTGAAAGGAGGGGAGATGAGAGGGGCTGCCTGTCTGTTAGCCAGGTGCTGGTCAGTGTGCTTGCCTGGATGAGCCCTGCACCTGACCAACTCACTCTATCCAACCCACTGCCATCTGTCCTTTCCTTTATGCAAACTCTGCTCCAGTTTTCCAGCTTGTATATGTGTGTGCGCACATGTGCACGATTTAGTAGCAAGCTCTGAGCAGGAGCAGAGATGCCACAGGTCCAAGAGACCCATAAGTCTGGTGGACCAGATACTGGACAGACTGTGGCCAAGGTCAGCTGCTGGAGTGACTCATTTGTGTGTGTGATGACTGAACATCAAGCCAGTCCTATCTGGATATAGGGTCTGGGAGGCTGTTACTGGAAATACCACAAGTCTAGGGGCCAGATACTGGAGATACTGGCACCCTGCAAGGCTGCTACTAGAGGGATCATAGGTCTGGAGCAGCTAATGAAGAGACCCGATGTGTATCCTTTTGTTTTGCAACCCAACAGAAGCAAGACCATCTCTCCAGAGTTGTAGCCCCAGATCCTTGTCACATCTTTGCATCCTCACAACCCTTCACCCCATGGCTCCCTGGGGCACTTATGTTTTGCCTCTGACCCTTCAGCTTTGGAATAACAAATCCTATTTTGCATTTATTCCTGAGATGTCCTGAGCTAGTTGTTTACTATGATCAGACATACGTATTTTATGGTTACTGTCCTTTTTTCAGTCTTAATAGACGCATGCTCATCTCCTTGGTTTTCCAGAAAGCCCTTGCATAGCTTTGTTATTGCACAGTTAGGTAAGATATGTCTCTAGGTGTTTTTCTAATGGGTGCCAAGCCATGAAACTATACTGCTAACTGAGCTAATTTTTTGACATTCATTCAGACAGCCTGAAACCTGAGATTACAGCAATGTACAAGTTCCATTTATATCGTGTTTGGAGAGGATTTTGTTTGTTTGCTTGGTTGTTAAGTTTTTGCTTTTGTTTGTTTTGTTGTTCTTTGTTTTCCTCAACAAAATAAAAAAGAGAGCTATAAAAGAAAGCTGAGATTCTGCCAATTATGGATTATGTCAAGAACCATTCAGGCATATGTTTGAAACTTTTGATATACTATATAAGCAACAGCTCTGCACCTAAGGAACTAGTCAGACAGAGAGGTTAGATCTATATTTACTGAAGTTAGCAGGTCCTAGGAGAAGATCTGGATTGCACCTGGCACTGCACATTTGTATTGTCCTTGTAGAGTCAGATATAAGTACATATAGACAGCTGATTCATAACCTATTCTGCGCCTCACTGGAGGTATTGGTTTAGGACCTGGATGGCCTCGATTTTATTATTAGTGCTTCCACTGGCCTGCTGCTCAGCAGTAGGTAAATGAGGTCATCACTTTGTGACTCCATTCCCTTTTGCAAAATGTAGATAAAAACTCTTTTAATCCTGCTGATGAAAGGTTGTATGATGAATAACATTCTTACAAGTCTTGCTTTCCTTATAGTAGGGGTCTTTTTGAAACCATTCTATTAACAGCTCTAAGGACCACAGAAATCCCTATATAAATTAAACACAAAACCTTGGCAGTGCCATGAAACTGCAATTAGGAAATGAAAAAGCTATAGTTTTCAGAGTAACAATAGACTTGCCCACATTGCATATCGTGCATAGATTTAAGTATGCATTTAATAGTCTGACTGGTAATAAAAATACTATATAGATACAATATGTTTGAATTATTACTGCTATGCTGGAAGAACCACACTGTTTCTGTACCCTGGCTCTTGTGTGTTTAAATTTGTAACTTCACTGCTGCACTCTAAGCCTTGTTTGCATTCAATTTCTTTGAGCTTTCTAAATTAGAAATGTATGCGGTGCTCAGTGTTAAAACTAAATCAATTGATTCTTAATAGTCATGTGGTGTTAATATTAAGCCAATTAGGCTTGAATTAACACACATATTTATTTAAGCAAGGTCTTGATCTTGTAAAGGACATATTTTGAATTCTTGCTTAGGAAAGTTCCCAAGTACATCAGTGATATAAACACTCTAAGACATAGTTCAGCTTCCTAAGTTAATTACTGAGGCAAACTTGAAATAGAACCACACAGAAGTTATATTTTAGGAAGGAAAACAAAAAAAAAAAAAAAAAAAAAAGAAAAGAAAAGAAAAGAGAAAAGACAAAACTTTCACAAACTCCTTTGCTAGCTCCAGATTCAGAACACCAGGTGTACATACCTGTGGGACTGGTGTCTATCCCAAGCGTTTCTTCTCAGAGATCTTGCAGGTATTGGCAATGCCACCTCAGGGGTGATTCATTTCGGCATCAAATGGACCCTTGGCTGATCAGACAAACAACTCTGGTTTTCACTGCTGAAATCTCCACTGACTTCAGTGGGAGCTCAGATGAAAAGCTCATTTTCAGACTTCTACCTGCAAACAGATATGTATATTGACTCTTTTAGATATTCAAATTGTTACCTGAGCAATGTATGTCTCTGGAGGACTCACAGCAAATTCCCTTTGAGGAACCGGAGGTATTTACAAACGTGTACATCTTACGCATTCAGTTGGAAGCATTATAGATAAAGAAGCTGTTTGCGTTCTTAAAACATCACATGTTCTTAGGTGTGCTGCTAAACCTGGGCCCAGTACATTTCATTTCAGCACGATTAACATTTCTAAATTATTAGTATTTCCAAGTCCTTCTCTTACCACTTCTCCAAGATATTGTCTCCCCCTTTGGTGAATGCTGCTACAGCTTCCAGCATCAAGATATATGCTATTTACTTTCTTCTTTCATTTTTTACCTCCACAGATGTACATATAGGATAAATTTACATTGGCATAAGAAATCACTACCCATCTGCCAATGAAGCTGATCACATGCTACCAGCTACCTGTCCACATACATGTTCTTAGCCTTCTCCATTCATGACATTATTTGAGATGGCTCAACACTGATAAGCCACAGTGAGTGCGCAGTCAGCAGAGCAAAAAGGCACAACTTGAGAGAGGAATAAAAATGATGTGGAGGGGCAGGTCTGCCTAGGGTCTGCAGAGGCAGAGCATGTCTCTGTGGTGAGAACTTCCACATCAGTGTGGAGCTGTATATAGGTACAGGCAGGGCAGCAGGATCCCCTGCTGTTTAGTTTGTTGTTGTTGTTGTTGTTGTTGTTGTTGTTGTTCATTTGTTTGTTTCTGTTTTTGTCTTCTCTGTCTGTGGAGGACTTCAGGGAATCAATGTGTCCATATACTGGCCCAGATCTTTGTGGTCAAGAATTTGTGCCCTCAGAAAGAAACAAGGCATAGCCCCAGGTGATGATCAATAGAATGAATCAGTTATGCATCCAAATTCATTCCCAGAGTAATTTTACTGCAGCCTGTGGAGAACTACTAGGGTTGCATTTAGCCCATAATCTTCCTCCATCAAGAGATGACTGTACCCTCCAGTGGACGATAAAGTGCTTTGGGGCATCTAATTGAAAGTGTGACAGCTTTACACTGCTGGAGAACAGCAATTGTGGGTGGCATGTGCTCTGCTGGCATCTGAGGGTAAATATGGCAGGATATGTGGCAGTCTGCAACTGGGAGCTACATTATGCATGTGCTGGGAACAGCAAGCCAGTGCCACAATGCAATTACAGCTTTAAACTGTGCCCAGTGTGTCTGTTCGGCAGCAGCAGCAGACAGACAGCTCCAAATCATTATTTTTTTTTTCTGCTTACTTAGCTTCTGGTGATTAGGTTCCTCTTTTGCAATTGTGGTGACTAAACCAATTAAGGTGCAATTTAAAGAAGGAACTCATAAATACTGTACAAAGGTAGTATTGACATATCTAAACTTTATTAAAAAAAAAAAAAAAAAAAAAAGTGGTTAAAAAAGGGAGGGAGGCTAGGTTTCCAAACTGAGCAATCCATCTTAGAAGACTGTTACGTGCAGTAACTTCTGCAGTATGAATAAATATGCATAATCAAAAAGGGAGCACAGCTCGCTTCTCTCTATTGCTCATTTGATATACCTCTTCATGTCATATCCACTTTCACATAAACAACACAATAATAAAACATCTGCATTGCTAAATAACACTACTGTGTTCTAATTCCTCTGGAATGACATGAATAAGAACATTCTACTCCTGTTTATTAGAATTTATTGATGACATAAGTGTGTAAAGCAGCAGAAGGCATAATTAATCCTGGTACAGCCCCAAGTTACACATCCAGACTTGACAAGGTTCACTCTTGACTTGCCTTACTTTCCCTTGTTGTGTGATAGCATCAGGGGCTTTGACAAGGTACAGATGTCCTGCTAAAGGAGTGGCAGGGAGGCAGTTTGCTCCTCAGTTCCAGCTCCTGCAGATGTGAAGGGCGGGTTATGGCTCAACGAGGAATGATAGGGGAAATTGGAGTGCTCAGTAAAAAAAAGAAAATAGGTAGCCCCTTGCTCGAGACAGCAAACCGCACGCTAATGAAGCTTACAGATGATGTTCAATTGGGAGGAGTAGTGAGCCCCGTCAGGGTAGAGTAATAATACCAGCAGATTTAGAGAAATTAGAAATAAGAGGAGAAAATAACAAAATTAGATCAGTCTTGGGGAAGACAATTTGAAAAGGCAGCTGGAAGGAAAAGCTGAAAGCAAGTCATAACGTTGAAATAAATCTAGAGGGTATAATGGATGAGGAAATAAACATTGTTTGTAGTGGGATGTGGTTATGAAAGCAGTGGCATACATGAAAATCCCCCGTTCAGTTCCCCTCATCTGTCCCCCTCCCAAACCACAGAATAAATGAATCTCTTACAGCTCCACACTATACAGTCTAGGGTCCAAGTTACAAATGTGCTGGTGTACTTAAATGCATCCTGAGGTGCTGGAGCTCTTTAGTTTTAAAGCCATAAAACCACGGAATCACAGAATATCCCAGGTTGGAAAGGACCCACTGAGATCATCAGGTCTAACTCCTGACTCTACACAGAACCACCCCAAAATGAAACCCTATGTCTAAGAGCAATGTCCAAACAATTATTGAGCTCTGGCAGGCCTGGTTCTATGACCACCTCCCTGGGGAGCCTGTCCCAGTGCTTGACCACTCTTTCAACAGCAGGAAAACTTTGCAAATCTCTTCCACTGTGTTTTGTCAAAATTACACTAAATTATGAACAGTGCCATATCAGAAAGCACACAGTTCTCAGTTGTTTCAGTTACTTTCTTTTCACATTTCCTCCACCCTATTCCCCAAAACATTCCTGATTTGGAAAGACCAGCCCAAGGCTACTCCTACAGCCCAATAATTAATTAGATCCCTTTCCAGACAAGGAAGGGAAGGGAAGGGAAGAGAAGGGAAGGGAAGGGAAGGGAAGGGAAGGGAAGGGAAGGGAAGATCCATGATAACCGCTTCCAAGGGGAATACCTTAACTTCTAGGTTACTGACCAATTGAGGTGCCCCGTCACATCTGCATTTTACTAGAGTGAACTGGCCTGCACTATTTCCAGAGGATGAGAAAACTGGGCACACTGCCATTTTTGAGAATGATATGCATTTAGATCCTCTCTCTTCATTCAGCATTTTTGTGTCACTGCTTATCTTCTTGTTTTGTACACGAAGCTGAAGCATCAGAACGAGAACTGCAGGCTTCATTCAGTGCCTTTTTCAGATGCTGCAGTGCTGGGTATTGTGGCACTAAACCATTTTACAGCACAAATTGTAAAAGCTTATGTTATTATTTCTGAGAGCACTGGCTCAAGCCTTTGTCATGACCAAGATGGCAACTGCTGCACAAACATACCACATCAAGAAGAAAATATATACCTACACCTTCTCTATGTATATATACAAGTCGGTGGACTGTCACAACTGAAATTGTATGTTCACTTTTGGGCATAGCCTATCAAAAAATTTTTGGAAAACTAAAGGGAGTTGGTAGAAAAGCAGAGAGAGGAATTGAGTTATGAGTGAAAATAAAGCAGATCTTAAACTATATATTGTCTCTAAATTGTGCTCTAAGAACAAGGTAAAATCCCCAGTGTATATCCCCAGAAGGTCTATCTACATATATATATACATATATATATTAATCTATGTACCTTCTTTTTAACTCTCTCTGCAAAGAAGTGAGGAGAACAACTTTGAGCACCTTCAGTCACAGGCACATTTATTTCAAAGTCTTGTGTGCTGATTAATATCTGCCTGCCCACATACCACTTCATTCATTATAGGATTCATATGGGAGGTTTCATAAATTTATCAAGGGTGCTTCTCAGATTCTTCTTTCCTCTTATGAAATACTATTTTTATTTCCAGGGAACTCATCTGAAAAGCTGCAGCACCTATCTTTCCTCCTTTTGACAAAATTGTAAGATTTTAAAGCACACAATTAGAAATGTGAGAATACAGCCCTTATTGGGTCATTAATACACTCTATGAACTTGGAAATGTTGCTTAATGTTTCCCTGTGTCAATTTACCTCCGAAATTCTGGTATTAATGCTCAGAAATCCATAGAGATTTTGGCAAAGTATTTCAAGATCTTTGCCTGGAAGCACCAGCAGATACTGAGCAGTGTTGCTATTTGAAAAAAAAATAAAATAAAATAAAAATAAATAAAAAATCATCCACCAAGTAATCTAATTCAGAATAAATAAATAAATAAAACAAATACAGGGGAAAAAAAAATAAAAAAAATAGATTACTAGATTACAACTAGTGCACAAATTTGCCTCAGGATAAATATATTACAGTCACAGAAGCATCATGCAGTGGTTAGTATATTATCTCCCTGTGTGCATTCAAACTAAAGCCAAATTTGTATTTTGTTTCCCTCTGAGAACTTCCTTTCAATTTTTCTCATAATCAGTGTACTGATTAAAGATGTCCCTAGAAATAATTTATCAGGTTATAAATAAGTTTGTATAAACATCTTTATATTTTCATGTGCAAGAAAAAGCTACATACACCCTGCTCTTCCATTTGTATTTGTTTTAATACAGAAAGAATTAGTCTATTTTTAGTCTGGAAAAGCCTAGGGAAGAGAGAAGTGGCATAAAGTATAGTAGCAAGTGTCATGACTTGTAAATTCTCTCAAGGGAGTAGTAGAATGGGATGGAGTGGAAGTGTTTAAATCCAAAATTTTAGTGCAGCACCTAGTATTGTCATCAGCTAACTTAAAGGTGATGCTGAGATGCTGATGTAATTCAGGGTTTTGCTAAAGACTTTTTTCAAATGTTTTATCTGGAATTGAACTGCAAGGTATGCCTGATATATACAGCTGTTAGGACTCTTCTTTGCATTGATGTCCTTCTTACTTGAGCAATTATATGCTTTATCCCTCCTTTCCTAGGTAAATACACTGGTGACAAGCTCTGAGTTCCTGAATTCTGTAGTGCATTTACTTGCAGCATAAACTCTTGTGTGTCCCACCATTCAAATAACTACATCTGTGGCTGAAAGTTTTAAAATCTTTGGGCATTCACCCACTTAAGTGGAAACACAGATGCAAGATGACCTCACACATCCTAGAGTATCAGAAAGTATTCTGTGGTCTATGCTGTTTGTATTGTCCATAATGTTCATGAGTATTTTAGTATTGGGTGGCTTGGAAAATACTTACATGTAGCTTTTCAACCCTTCCTAATTGCAACCTCTTTCTGAAAGCAAGGAAGCAATGGATTTACATTATTTTGCAAATGTGGTTCTTTAAACTCTATTTCATTCTTCTATATGTTTTATTTTCAATTCTAATTT
The DNA here is from genome assembly GCA_011074415.1 of Stictonetta naevosa. Lineage (NCBI taxonomy): Eukaryota > Metazoa > Chordata > Aves > Anseriformes > Anatidae > Stictonetta > Stictonetta naevosa. The sequence continues at coordinate 4,914,865 of CM021729.1, read as the reverse complement.
GTAAATGTGCATTAGTCCCAGCATGAAACCTTCATATTCCAGTTTGGGATCTGGAATATTCCATACTTCATCCCCTTTGTCTCTTTGCAAGAAGAGAAATCATGTTGCAGAAACTGAGCAACCAAATGTACACTATACACTAACAGCAAATTACACTTGGTTATAAACTAACAGCAAGCAAACACCCAGCAGCACAGGCAGTAATGACTTCCTGCTTGAATAATACCTTTGGACATATGCAATCTTAGCTTCATCTTTACAGCAACAGTTCATGTTTGAATGCAAATGTTAGTCACATAGTCCCATTTCTAGTTTTGGGAAAAAAAAAAAAAAAAAAAAAAAAAAAAAAAAGGCTTCAAGGCTTCCTGTTCTTGCCGTCATGCAGTATTGACAAAGAAACATGGCCTCCTACCCATATCCAGGGTTGCTTCTGTTTTGAGGGGTTTTGTCATGTTATACAAGTTGCATGGGAAAGTGTGAGTTTGGTTCGTCATCCTGTTAAGGACTCCTTGTATAAACTTATGCAAGTCAAGTGAGGCCTGATCCAGAAAAAGGATGAACAAACTGCCAGGTGGTTTCTGCAAAACTTAGGCTCTTATTTCTGACACTGATGAAAAAACATCCTTCTAACAGCACAGGCATCTGAGAACATGCAAGCACCTCTATTTTCTCCAGGTGCTTTCTGAAGTACTGAGTAACCTTGGAAGAAGAGACTTAAGAATCACCACCCAGAGCCATAACCAGTAAGCAACAGCCTCAGACTTTGCTCTTTCTGACCTGTGATCTTTGCGTTGTACCCATGCAGAAGTTCAGCTTCAACAGTAGAGCCCTCTTTTGGGACTATAGAGAAGGACATAGAGAAGACTGTGGGGTTGAAGATTGTGGAGGTTATGTTTGGAAGTGCTTTACTCAAGTAGCAGAAAAGGTAAGATTTCATTTTCTTCGTCCCTCCACAATTGTCAGATGGTTTCATTAGATTTTTCCCTGCTTATCATGTTGTTTGTACAACCACTACATTCCAAGTAGAGCCGCAATTTCATAGAATCATAGAATCATAGAATATCCTGAGTTGGAAGGGACCCTTAAGGATCATCAAGTCCAAATCTTGACACCGCACAGGTCCATCCAAAAGTTCAAACCATGTGACTAAGTGCACAGTCCAATCTCCTCTTAAATTCAGTCAGGCTCGGTGCAGTGACCACTTCCCTGGGGAGCCTGTTCCAGTGTGCAACCACCCTCTCTGTGAAGAACCCCCTCCTGATGTCAAGCCTAAATTTCCCCTGCCTCAGCTTAACCCCGTTCCCGCGGGTCCTGTCACTGGTGTTAATGGAGAAAAGGTCTCCTGCCTCTCGACACCCCCTTACGAGGAAGTTGTAGACTGTGATGAGGTCTCCTCTCAGTCTCCTCTTCTCCAGGCTGAACAGGCCCAGTGACCTCAGCCGTTCTTCGTACGTCTTCCCCTCCAGGCCTTTCACCATCTTCGTAGCCCTCCTCTGGACACTCTCCAACAGTTTCATGTCCTTTTTATACTGTGGTGCCCAGAACTGCACACAGTACTCGAGGTGAGGCCG
>CM021729.1:4893950-4913194 GCA_011074415.1 Stictonetta naevosa | reverse complement strand
CCCCCAGATCCCTCTCTTCTAGGCTGCTCTCCAGCGTCTCATCGCCCAGTCTGTACGTGCAGCCAGGGTTTCCTCGTCCCAGGTGCAGGACCCGGCACTTGCTCTTATTGAACTTCATGCGGTTGGTGATCGCCCAGCTCTCCAACCTGTCCAGATCCCTCTGCAAGGCCTTTCCACCCTCATGCGAGTCCACAACTCCTCCAAGTTTGGTGTCATCAGCAAACTTGCTCAAAATACCTTCTATTCCTACATCCAGATCGTTTATAAAAATATTGAAAAGTACCGGCCCTAAAATGGAGCCTTGAGGGACCCCACTGGTGACCGCCCGCCAGCCTGACGCAGCCCCATTTACCATAACCCTTTGGGCCCTGCCCGTTAGCCAATTGCTCACCCATCGGATGATGTTTTTATTTAGCTGTATGGTGGACATTTTGTCCAGTAGGATCCTATGGGAAACCGTGTCAAAAGCCTTGCTGAAGTCCAAAAAAATCACATCAGCTGGTTTCCCTTGGTCCACCATACGGGTGATCTTATCATAAAAGGAAATCAGGTTAGTTAGGCAGGACCTACCCTTCACAAACCCATGCTGGCTGGGACCAATGACTGCTTTGTCCCCCAGGTGCGCCTCAATAAGTTCGAGAACCATCTTCTCCATGATTTTACCAGGCACTGACGTGAGACTGACAGGCCTGTAATTGCTTGGGTCTTCTTTCTGACCCTTCTTGAAAATCGGCACAACATTTGCCAGCTTCCAGTCTACAGGGACCTCTCCAGATTCCCAGGATCGTTGAGAAATAATTGAGAGAGGTTCCGCGATGACGTCCGCCAGCTCTTTCAGCACCCGGGGATGAATCCCATCCGGACCCATGGACTTGTAGGGATCCAGGTGGAGTAGCAAATCCCGCACACGTTCAGGGTCGGTTGGGAGTTTGTCATCCCCACCGTCCCGGTCCTCCAGCTCGGGGCACCCTGGGTCCCGAAGCCCATCATCGGCATTGAAGACAGAGGCAAAGAAGGCATTAAGCGTCTCTGCTTTGCCTATGTCATTGTCTGTGAGGAGACCATCCCTATCAAGGAGCGGCCCTATGTATTCTTTAGTTCTCCTTTTTCCATTCACATATCTAAAAAAAACCCTTTTTGTTTTCTTTCACAGACACAGCCAGCTTCAACTCTAGGTGTGCTTTGGCCCCACGAACTTTCTCCCTACAAACACGAACAGCATCCCTGTATTCTTTCCATGACACCTGGCCCTCTTTCCAGTAGCGAAACACTCTCTGTTTCCGCCTAATCTCCATTAGAATGTCCCTGGTCAGCCACGCCGGCCTCCTGCCCCGCTTGCCTGACTTGCGATATTTAGGAATTGCCTGATCTTGTGCTTCTAGGAGGCATCGCTTAAAGAATGACCAGCACTGGTGGACATCGAGGCCTTCAAGAGCAGTTTCCCAGGGGACCTTGCTGACTAGTTCCTTGAGCAGCCTGAAGTCCGCTTTCCCCATGAAGTCCCTTTTCCCCATTTGCCCAATTAAGATCCTTAATTCCTTCTCTGGATTTGACCAGATAAAGATTTGTTGGCACCTGTCACTACAGTATGGATTTTACTACTTCCTTGGTTCCATTCTTTGTCTGACTTATTTAAAATAAAAATTTTGCATGGGAAGGGACCTTTTATTTATTTTATTTTGTATTTTATATAGTGCCTATGAAACCTCATCTTCCCTTGAGGCTCTGACTCTGGCCTTTGGCAAGGCTGAAGAATGTTGAGAAACAGAAAGGCAAATGTCTGTTTAAGACAAAATTTCCTGCTCCTCCCATTCTGAGATCCATAGATCTCACTTTGCATAACATTTTCATAAACAGAGAAAACTCTCTATAGCAATGAAATAAAATTAAGATATCGTAGTGCCCCGCAGAACACCCATCATACTTTCAAAATAGACCATTCACTTACTGTAAAGGTTATTTCAAGCTAAGAATCCATTTATTTGAATGTATTTCCATTTTAATCAATATCCTTTAGAAATGGCCTCTTTCTGAGTCATGTAAGGTGAACTGATATAATTTTAAAGACACGCATTTTTTTTCTAAATGTTCTTATATGGCAAGGACGTATATGAGATTGGATTTTCATCTCTGGTAGATATGAGTCAACATCACTTTATGGTAGTGCAACAAGAAGATGAGTGCCAGAGGCAAGATGTTGAGAAGAGGAGATGCTTCTCCAGAACCTGAGCAGTGTGGTGACAATCCCTCATTTGTATTCACAAGAGATCTCTTAGGACCACTGCAAAACTTTGAAAGCCTGAGACACATTCCACCAAAACTAATTGAAAGATTTCCATTAACTTCAACTGATTTTTTATAAAGGTCTTATACAAGACAAGTACTTTCTTTTAATGTGTGAATAAGATATAATTACCTTTCACTACATCAAATGTAGCAGAAGATGGGCAAGTAGTTTTTTCTGCTTGGGCTTGTATATTTTTGTAACATTTGCAAAATGCTGACTTATGCACACAGTTACTATTGAAACACAATTACTCATATATAAATCTGCATTTGTGTTTAAATGTCACTGTAACAAGAACGCTTCTGGTAACAAATTTGTTTATCAAATATACATCAGAAAAATGGCACATTAAATAACAAAACGTTTAATAAAAGACATGCTCAGCATTTTTACAGACAGCCTGGGCCACATCCAACAAACCCTGATGCAAAAAGAAGCACTGTCATTAACATCTGAGGATCTGGATTAAACCCATAATGGGAAGTTCGCAGATTTTGCTTTCTTCACAATTCTGACACGCTATTTTTCACTCGGGAACTGGACTGTATGCTTATATGTACTGAGCTCATACGCTGAAGTCATGGGAAGAACCCCTGTCTGTTTCAGGGGAGTCAGAAGAATCTTCCATTCAAAAAGTGACAGTATTACTGAATTATTATTATTATTATTATTATTATTATTATTGTTATTATTTAATCTGAGAAACATCTGAAAATCATTGTCATGTTTGGATTTCAGTGCAGATTTGATGACAAGGAATGCTCAAAGATGACAAGAATGATTAAAGTTGTGAAACAACATATATAAGCAAAGAAGACTAGGTCTCAGCCCAGGGGAAAAAAAAAAAAAAAAAAAAAAAAGTAAAAAATAAAAGGAAGATATGCCACTGGTCTTAAAATCAGGAATTACACAACAAAGGTAAGCAAAGAAAGACTTCATTTTTCTTTCTAATTCTAGAATTTGGAGGTATCAAGTTAGGCTACCAGATGACAGGTGCAAAGTAAATACGGGCAGGTGAGGTTAAAACTGCTTTGGAGTTCCGCTCTGCCCCTGATGGAAAAGGGAATCAAAGGTCTAAGTCTGGTTAGATACATAACAGAGACTAATGACATTTGAGATGTAATAACGTGTCTATGACATTCATGTAGGATCGGCAGGTACCACACAAGATCTAGAGGAGATCAGTACCTCTCTGGAGTGTCACTGGAGGCTAGAGGGAGATTCTGAAGCATTTTGACTGGTGATGGAGTTGGGCTCAAAGACAAAGAACTGTACTTTGAAATAAGTCACCTCTTGCTATAGTTTTTCTCAATATTCATGTTTGGCAGAAAATTCCAGGTATGAATTGCTACTTTGCAATCTTTCTAATTTCTAAGTGGAAAATCACTGCCTTTCAGGTGTGTTGAGGTATCCATCAAGCCACTCTCTGCTATGTGTAACGAAAATAAGCAACAACAGATGGATGCAGCATGCAAAATAAGAATGATAGGGAGGTGAATTTTACCTGTTTACAGCATTGGTGATTGTTGAGATTGATATCAGAACACATTTGAAAAGATACTGAAAAATTGTCTGGGACTCAGAAAATAGCCAGAAAAAATATTTAGGGAGTTTAGAGAAAAGCCTTACAGTGAGAGATTTAAGCAGCTAATTCTGTCTAGCATATCAAAGATGTATTTTAGTATAACCTGAAAGTCAAAACTGAATGATTCAAAATAGTAAAGTCAAAAAGTGATGGCTTTGTTAGGAGGCCTAACCCTCTGTCTTGATGTGACAATTCATCATAACTCAATTACAATGATTTATTTGTAGGCTGGAACAAAGTTGTGTGGCCCTTTTCTGAAATTGAAGAAATGTTTATAAATATGTTTATATATGCGATGCTTAAGGAATAATAAATATGCGATTCTAGGTTTGGAAGAATTGCTATTATTTTATTAAATGTTCTATTGAATGAGTAGTTGGGGTAATTACAGAAATTTAGAGGCAATTTCTGTTTCCTCCTTGAGAAATGAAAAGAAGAAAAAAGAAATCTCATCTTTGTTAAGGAATGCTATTACATGATTTTTCCTAGGATCTCATAGAGTAAAAATGTAGAGTATCTGGTTTCCAAGGCCACAGGACCTGACTGAGTTTTCTCTCCTGTATCTCTCCTCATGAAATTCACTAGGAAAACCATTCTAAAAATTCTTGAAAAAAAATATCTAAAAATTCTTGAAAAAAATCTCTGAATCTTCTCATTAAAAAGGATGCTTTCCTGTAATGGTAAGGTATACATAAATAAATGTTCTTCTCCTCCATTACCCTCTCATAAATAAATGTTCTTCTCCTCCATTACCCTCTCAGCCTTGTTTATCCACAGCATTCCCGCAGTAACACGGTGTCTCTCTGGCTCCTCATCACCATGTGCACATCAGTCATTAAGCATCTCCACAGCTGGGGACCAGCAGCAGGAGCAATGCCCTGGTGTGAACGGCTCCCACAGAATGTGACTCTAGCTGTCCTCACTGCAGCACTACTCCAATGGCAGAGGTAGCAACAAGTTACTCAGACACCATGTATCTTACCTGTCCTTGCGTTCCCATTGCAGCTTTTTCTTTCTTGGAGACAGACATAGACAAAAAGGAAGTCCTGTGGCATTCATCAAGTGACTAGAATAGAGACAACTCAGGTACACAAGCTGTACAGCCATGATAGCACAAGGTCATTCCCAAACCATGAGCTTATACTAGGCGATAGAACCTAGTTGCACATGAACCTGCATCTGCCTGACTTAGTGGATGTATAAAGAGAGCTTGTGTCTGCTTGTGCCTGCTTACACAAATATACTTGCTTATTTGGAGGTGTGTTGTATTTAAATGCAAGTTTCAAATAACAGACACATGATGTAATTGCTATATAAATAGGTAGGTGGATTACACACAAATACAGCAGTGCTGTTAGAGGTGATCATTAGTTGCTAATATAAGAAGTTATTTGAACATTAACATATTACTATTCATGGCAGAATTCATTATGTATTTGGTATGTAAGTAATAGCTTCCTTAATAAACTTAGGAGAATAAAGAATCTCTGTTCTCTAGATTGCTAAAGATGGACAATAATATTAGAGATAATTAAGGTGTGAAATTCTGTAACAATTACCTACATTTAGAAAGACTATTAAAAAAAAAAAAAAAAAAAAAGACACGACTATTTTGACCTATTTCAAATAGATTTTCCACTCATTTTAACAACTGATGAAATTAAGCAGACAGAAATATAAAAAATAAATAAAAATAAATAAAAATAAAGAATAGAAGAGAGTGTTAAAACTCTGAAGATATGCTGAATGTGTCCTCCCCAAAAGAGCAAAAGCAATTAATTCCCTATTACATGTGCCTTAAAGGATTATGCATTCATAAACTGACTACTCAGAAAGGACTATCCCATCAAGATGCCCAACCAATCAGCATGACAGAAGCTCTTATTTAAATCCCCCTTATTCAAAAAGAGGTATGTCACTCCACCAGTGACTATATAAGGGGAGGCTATGAACCTTTCTGATTCAAGCCAACACTAATCTCTACTTCCATCTTTCCAATGTAATGGTCAATACTTACAATGCTCGATACTTTCTCAACTCATACCTTTTCTCTGATTTTTCCAACATTTTAAAAAAGAGCAAGGATATGAAGAAAGCTTAATAAAACACCAAGAAAGATGAACTTGTTTTCCATTTTTTTTCCTTCTGGGATAAAACAAAGACTGTTTTGCGTGCAATTCTCTGTTCTCTGTGTCATCATACTTAAATCAGGACTCAACTCACTAGCTTAGATGTGTCCAGGAATGCAGTTGTGGGAGCACTAAGTTTGACATGTGTCACTAAAGGCATATGAGATGCTGAAATAAGCCTATGTTGAATTGAATGTTCTCTAGATGTAAGCTTCTTTAGAGGGAACTTGGAGCTACATATTACACGTATGTACACATGACATGTGCAAATAGGTCTATCCTAAATCAACAACTTCGTGGATATCAGGACACTTGACAAATGCTACTGGCGAACTTTATTTGAATCTCTTTTTCCTTTCCATTATGATATAATGAAAGGAATATTGTAATATAATATTTATTTTCAGCCTTTCCTATTATACCCCAAATTATTTCAAGTACGCTTGCTAAAAAGAAAACAAGCTCACCTGGGTTAATTCCCACAAATAATGGAATTTGATTATGATTTGATGAAGATTCCTAATGTTTATTGATTAATTCTTTCAAAAATGGATCTTGAATAACTTCTTTTAAATTAGAGTATAAATACTTCCTTTGGTTTTCTAGAACTGTGTTTAGGTCACTAACCTCCACTCATTTCTGATTGTTTAGGTTTTTGATGACCTAATCATTTATAAGACATTTGGTCACATCTATAAATTATCTTGGTTACACATAGTACATGGATACTTTACAAATTTTGGGAGCAACATACACTGATGGAAACCTAGATAAGAACATCTGTAGGCATTCACACACTGTCAAGCTTCTTGAGACAGCTTGGCAGACAGCACAGCCAAAGACACCATAGAAACTTGTTTGTGTTGGAAAGTGAATTCAGATTACAATAAAATATGAGGTTAAAGGTCAATGTGTACCTTTTTAGAAACTCCCTATGTTCTGAAATAAATAGGTCTTTTAGGCTTTATTTCCTTTCAAAGTGAGGTTCACTATGTCAAAAGGAATATGCAAACATAGAGCAAAACCTTTGCACAGGGAAACATCTTTCAGTTGACTGTTCTCTGTTATATTCAAATTTTCATTAGTTTTCTTCAATAAAAAATACATTATCTTTGTAAATTCTGATAATTCTTTTGCATGGATTCCTTGTAGCTTTCTCATGACGTCCCAAAGGACTCCATCCACCTAATACAAGGAGAATCACATCTGAGTTGCCTTTGAAGAAACATACTGAGGTTCTGGCCCTACCATCTTGTGTTACTTTAAAATCTTCTTTACAAATGTTGAAGACAAGATTACTTGGCGCACCACAGCTCTCTCCTACTGCATTGCTAAAATGAAATGTTTCAATATTCTTGAAATGAAACATTCTGACATTATCAAAATGCAAGGAGAAGATTGAAATGATTCATTTGGACTTATTCCCATAAAAATGTCACTGAAATCAGCACATTTTCACAACATGTTTTGATTTGGGCAAAGCTGTACTTTTTTTCCCCCTGGAAAATGATTTCATTAAAAACAAATGACCAGCTCTAATTACAACTCTCTGAGCCTTTGCTCCAAAAGTTAAAGCCTTTAAAGCAGCACTTTGTATGTACTGGGAGAAAGATCCTCCCTTACACATGGCTGTGAAAAACCTCTTTCTTCCTTGCAGAAGAGCTAGTATTTGCATCCCTGGGACTGCAAGCTGAAATCATGTCTTGCCATTAACTGGCATCTGTTATTTGCAAAAGGTTGTGAAGAATTTAATAAACAAGTCAAAGGTAAAAGGTGAAGGGCACATCCCAGCCCTTTGAAGAAAATTGTCATTGACTTCTGAGTTTAGTTGTAGAAATGGCAAGAAGAAGCTATAAAGTCATGGCACTGGGCTCTGAGCACAGATCTGAGGCAGGACCAATTGAGCCATCTTCTGAAGCAGAGTCAATACAGCCATGTGCCCAAACTGATTAGGCTGATTAAAAGCTGGATTTTGTGTCTTTGTCCATTCTATTAAACACCCATCAGTCCACACTGTGACACCAAGACTAGCCTGCAAAGCCTCATGTCAGTACTGAACCCTCCAACACCCTGAAGTTGGGTATCTACATCCAGACTGCATTCAGGGAATGACCTCAGCCCATGATAATGTCCCCCAAGCGTCTTTGGACACTGTCTGTGGGAGTGCCTGAGGCAAGAATGCACCATCAGTACAGACAGTGGAGCTGCAGTGTCCAGCACTGTATAGTTTAGAAAAACAAATACAGCCAATTAATCTGCCTGTGAGATTGAAAGTGCTCGTATATCTTCATGAGTGAACATGCCAGGCGTCTGGTGTTGGCTGTGGCTTCCCCACTGTGCTCATGGCCCCAGTCTTGTTACAGGCCTTCAATACCAGGCCTTGGCAGGCCCAGCTCTGCCACCCCACTGCACCTTTGGGGGCAGTTGCTGACACACTTCCCTCACTCTGTCTGGGCTGGGAGGTTTTATTCTGCTTTTAAGTTAGTTCATCACTGTGGTTACAGGTCCATTATTTTGGTTTTAGACCTTCAGAGAACTCCTTTTCCCTGGCAAATTTTGGTTAGTTACTTGGTTGGCAGAGAGCATGAAGATGAAGCCAGGTCTGGAGCAGGACCCTCAAGAAAAACAGCACGCACTTCATTGCCCCTTCCTGCCTTCCTGGCACCACATGCAGCACAAATCCTGCATCTAAAAAAACAACAGAAACCTCCCCAGGTGGGGCTATCTCTGCCTGTGAGTCAGAGGCAGCAGGAGAGCAGTGGCTGGGGAGGAGGTCAGGCTTTAACTGGTCTCTGTTTTACTCATGTCTTTCCCACATCCTTCCCAACATGGCAGGTGCAGCATGAGGCGAGCAGACACCAGTCACCTCCAAGGGCTCCAGAGACATGCACTTGTAAATTAGTATTATTGTCTCACTGAGCAAAGCTTTGAATAAGGCCCTAATTGTAGCATTTCTGTGGAAGAATAAGTGAGTAGTTGGGATAGCAAAGAAAGAGGGGTTTATGAACATCAGGAAGAGCCTGGGGAGAGGTGGGGAGAAGAGCAGGGCTGGCTGGGTGAAAGGGAATGAGCTGGGAAAAAAAAAAAAAAAAAAAAAAAAAAAAAAAAATAAAAAAAAGGAACATTTGTATGGCATTAAGGTAAATTCTGTGAGAGATTAAAATCCATGAAAGATTAAAGATGAGTAAAGAGCTCCAGATACTCGGTAATGCTGCAGTTCAGTGTTTGGAGTCTTTGACAGAAGATATGATTCATCAGCCCCCACACAATTTTTTTTATTTTTTTTTTAATATGCATGTTCACTTCTACAAATCTGAAATTTTTAGTCAAAGCAAGAGAACTGCAAACCCACTCAGCCTCGAACAGCCTGGCGTGGATATGCTGGTGCTGTCCTGGGGCTCCTGCCAAGCTCAGCAGACACCACCACACCTCCATCCTCCTCCTCCCAGTGCAGCAGTGAGCAGGCACTCTTCACTCTACTGCTGCTCCCCTGTGCATTTTCACAAGAAAAGGTTTGGTCTTATTCTGCTGTGAACCGGGTGATTCATCTCTTGCACTTGTACGAAAATATATATATATATACATATATGTATCATTTGCTGGGACAGCTAAGCTCTGAGGGGACAAAGGTTTGATGAATACACCAGAGTTCATGGAGATACATAAGGACTTTGAATAGCTACCCAGAAGGCGCCCAGAGTCTGCCACTTGCTGCAAAGTTGTGCTCTGCCATTCGTAGTTTGGTTTTACAAAGAAAATGTTTCAAAGCTCATATTTGTGGGGAAAAAAAGAAAAAAAGAAAAAGAAAGAAAGAAAGAAAGAAAGAAAAAAAAAAAGCACACCTAATATGAAAGATGAATGGGATCAGATGTAGTAACACCACTCTGAATCTTCAGTGGTTTCATAGATCAGCTTCAGTAAATGGACGTCTATGATGATAGACAGCTCTGAAACCTAGTAACATTAGAAATGTAATCTATATTAAACTTTTTCAGTTTAATGAGACAATAGTATCTGAACTTTATTATGATCCCTCCTCTACCACAATGCTAAAAGTGCCACAATCCCTTACAAAAAGCAAACTTCATCTTCCTCCCTAACACATAATCCTAACACATGACTAGCAATTATTACATAAAATGGACAACAACAAAAGCAAACAAATAAACAAAGCTTACACTTAAGCAGGCATATGAATAAAGTTAAATACTCAGTTGCTTTGCTGCTGTCTTACTCATGCTTATATACATAATTTAATAAAAGCCTCCATCAAAAATAACTGAGGCTGCTACAGATTTTCTATCTTCTTGAATCTCGTGCAGCAAAATTTAGGGATCCTTGACTCAGGATTTATGTCTGACTTGCCACTGAGTAACGTCACCTCTGTTGGTGAGAACAGCCTGAATTATCGCTCTGGCTATGAACTAGACTAGATGACCTCATAGGTCTTTTCTGGCTGTGCTTTTGGAAAGTCTATTAAAGGCCGCTGTCAAAACTCCGCCTCTGTTCATGCTGCCAAGAGGGAGGGGGCATACTGGTTTGCAGTCAAGGCACAAACCTGAGACATGTAAAATTAAATTTCTATCCTTCCTCCTATCCCAGCTGATATGGGTATGGATACAGATCAGCAAGAGGAAAAGTAATATTCTTCAAAATGCTCACATTAACTCGGTGACTTAGACCCATCCTCCAAAATAAATGAAATACTGAGGAAATGCAGGAGGTTTTTTCTATTGCTAACCTGATTTCAAAGGGCAAGCTGCCCTATGGCCAGCTTATTATTTGGTAGGACTTTCTTAAGACTTTCTTTCAAGAAGAAAAAGAGATAAATTAGAAAAGATAGTTTAAGCATCTGCATCCTAACCTCGATAAATACAGTGTGTCCATGTTGTGCTGAGTACAGGTGGTAATTTGAAAGATATGGACACAGGCAGTCCACACTAACTGCCTTAGGGAGCTGCATGGGGCACAAAGTCATTACTGCATCATTATAAATCTTAGAGGAATAAATTCCATAAATTCCTATGTTAAGTTCAGTATAAATTTTGGGCAACTAAGTTTTGCTGCAGCAAATAGCTTTATGTTCTTGGGCCTGATTTCTCTCTCATATATTTATGCCTAAATTTGGACACGGGTCACTTGAGGATTTCCTGTAGAGATAATTGACCAGGACAACTGGGATACCCAGCTGAACGATGAGATTATTGGACACCCAAGTATTTAAGAGCAGGACAGGTGAATGCATGAAAACAGAAATCCGTGAAACAAGTACAATCATTTCATCTTTCTCTTTGAGTGCCAAATGCACTCGATAGGTTTAGATGGAGTTCATTTACATCTAGATCATAGCAGAGGCTATGTGAAAGCTGGGCTGTCCACCTTGGCTAGCTGTGAAGTGTGAAGTGTGCCCTCAGCTATATATTTTGGGCACAACTCTGTTAGATTTATACAGGTTTCTGCTCACAGGCATGCTGTAGACACCTAAATTCAGGTTCAGACACAGACAACTAAATTCTGATTCAGGCCAACACATCCTGTGAGACCTCCAAGGGAAGCTGGCAGTGGAGGAAGGAAGGAGTTCTGGATTTTGCCCTCATGGCATTTACATTTTTCCCCAACTGTGTTTCATATACATTTTAGAACCCTATCCCACATTATTATTGAAAATTGGGTAGATGTACCTTCATTTCTGATATGCACCTGATGGTTTCCTTCTGGAGACTTACTGTATGGCAGCAGCCAATATGCACCTATATTTCTGAGGACTGTCATATTCAATGATATACAAGAGGTAAATAATGTCATGTATTCTTAGTTGCCTTGAGAAGTGTACAGGGAAAATATCAAAATATAGGGCAACGTGCTGCAAAAATAAACACTTAAAAGCAACTAAAGGAAACTGAAAAACAACCCCATGCATGTGATTACCATTTCAAACAGGGAAAGCCTGACCCATTGGATACTCCAGAGGATCCTCCCCCATGGAAAGGTATTCATATATATCAGCATTTGTAAGATCCAGAACAACACTGAGGTCATTTTGTTTAAAATATACTGTGAACTCAGCAGGATACATCTGCTTTATATTAGTCTTGTGGAACTACTATAAAGGGCTTTGGGGGGCTTTTTAAAAATTATTTTTATTATTATTATCATTATTATTTATATTTAGTGGATAATTGAGGTAAAACTAACTTGTGCAAAAATGAAAGCAATTCATGGTAGAAATAACTTGTCATCCTAAGAGACCAAAAAATGAAAGAGCAGTCTGAAAATTAAATATGTACTTTTGAGCAACAACTTATTAAAGTATCTAATGATCTTTCAATATTCCCATTGTCATTATATTGCAATGCTGGCTTTTTATTTCCATTCTGGCAATATGAAAAAATATATTTTAATTCTTAATGCAACCGTAGTTCAAGTTTCTGAACTGGTTGCTTGTGGAATGGAGTCAACTCCATTCACCTTGTACTGTCATTAAATCAAGTGTAAAGCCAGCAGCTCCTGTAGATGGTTTAAGCTGATCTGATTTGGTAGCATCTTCACTGCAATTTGCCATTCTCCTTGCACAGATGCAAATGACAAAGGAAGGGAGAATCAGGCCCTCCTTGCTGACAAAGGGCTCTTATCTTCCCAGTGTTTTGCTAGCTGATCATACTGTTTCCTTGTCCTTTCATTTAAGGGTTATCTAGATAAAAGTGTTTACTTGAATTCTTTTTTCTCTTGTTTCTTGCTCCCAAGTCCTGTTATACATAATGGTTTTACTCAGGATGGGCTGTGGCCCCCTAACTAGGTCTTAATGTGTCTTCAGGTTCTGCTCTGCTGTTATGTTTTTTCTTAATTATTTAATGAAATCATGTTAGATATTAATACAGAAAACAGTGATGTTGTGAGGGATCTTAAGCATCATTCACAAATTCCCCTCCACAATCTTTCCATTATGTTAGGTGGATGCCCCCCACTTATCTGCCCTGTTGTCAGGTCCACAATCCCAGCTCTGCTCTGTGGCAGAACCAAGCAGAAAGGGTTCATCTGGACTGGGTCTTGTGTCCTTAGCATCAGTGTCTCACACAACACGAGAACAGGAGCTGCTACAGTCAACTGTTTGTTTACTTTCTTTCTCAACTTAAATAAAACAAGAGGGGAGAAATGTTCTAAAGAGATAGTTCCTGCTTATGTGAGAAATTCACAGGGAATAAAAGTAAAAATCTATTTACCTTCAACCACTTGCAATGAATTATGAATACAGAGGTGTCATCAATTTGCATAGAGCGTGTACATGCAGCTCATTTTTGCTTAATCCTTTTGCTTGAGCTTTTTATTATTTCTTATTATTATAAATTCAAGTACAGAAGGCAATTTCAGCACCTGAAATATTTAGAGAGGAGACTGATTATATTATTAGGGAGAAAACTGATTTTTATCAATTGATTTGGCAAATTCAGGCTCAGACACCTCCAGTACTGTGATGTCCCATCTTGATTACTGTGACATCCTGCTCACTCTACTTTGATTCATATTTCCATGGTGTCAGCCATTCAAAGCACAAACAGCAAAGCACAAAAAATAGCATCTACTAGTTTACTGGCAACATTTCTGTTTCTGGTCCTGTCTCTTTTATTCCTTGTCTGCCACACTTTTTCAAGGGTTCAGTTTCAGCTTCGTTACATCTGTTTCAGCTTATACTCAGGACAACAGGAATACTGAGGAAAAGCCAGCTTTGATGGATGAAGGCAAAGTATCCTTCTTGTGAAGATGAAGATTAATTTAAGAGTTTCTCAAGATAGGAAGCAGGGTTAGGCAAAAACTGAGTTGCGGTAGCTTTTCTGGATTGTGATGGGAACACTGCACCTTTGCATGGTTTGAGAAGCAGCTGCATAGAGTAAGGTGCAAGCTACCTTTCACTTTGATTCCCCCAGGTTTGTTGGGTTAATGGCCCACATATTTGCTGTGTATTGTTGCCTTTGACTGGGGTGATGGCATACAATCCATAATACAAGCATAAAGAGGAAAAAAAAAATAATAAGAAATTAGGAAAACATGGGAGCAGAAGAAATGCCCAGTGCCAAGGTCAGAGAAGAAGAGAGGCTACATCTGGGGAACAACAGAAAGCAGATGGTAGGAGCTGTCACATGGCTGTAACCATGAACTTGAAAAAGACCAAGAGAATGGACAAAAGGAGAGAAAAGATGGCAGCCAGCAAAACCCTGCAAGATGTCATCCATATCGGTGAAGTGGAAGCAGAGGAAGAAGAAATGAAGCTAAGAAAACAGAGCAAGAAAATTGAGACCAGAAAAATCACTTTGTGGTTTAGCTCAGGACAGAAGATCTCTACTGGCCTTAGTCAGTTGACAGTCAGGAGCTGAGAGCCACCTTACAGGAGACCAAAAGAGAAAGCAGGAGGAGCAGAATTTAAGGCAAGAATTTAAGGCATGCTTCAGAATTTTGGAGACCAGGGTATTTGAAAAGCAACTGGAACAAGTAGGGCACTAGGGGACTACCCTGTCAACAAGTGACGCTGGTGCAGAGCTTCGCTGAAGCATCTGCATCCCTGGCTCAGAGGAGCCTTCTGTTTCTTTGTTTCTTTTCCCTAGAAAAAAAGGAAAAAAAAAAAAAAAAGAAATTATGATTAGCGATTAGCAAAGCAGGAAAATGGTTAATGGCATCAAGCAGAGAAAAGCACTGTCACGACCCAGAGCCCCAGTCTGTAATAAGTGTGTGGCCCATATGTCAAAAAGGTTAGGGCACTCCCTGCCTACCCAGATGGCTTCCCAAGGGGGAAAAAACATTTTGTCCTCATTTACAGCATGGTAGGTGAGAGAGATGGGAGAGGGGAGATGTGAAGGAGGCAGAAGATAACTGAAGAGGAAATTGATTTACATTTAAATGTTATGTTTTTATTACTTTCCTTTTTTTTTTTTTTTTTTTGAACTCAGTGTGAAATCTCATCTTTTAAACTAGACAAACCAGAGTAAACTATTTTTCACAGCACAAAAAAATGATTGACACTCTAAGGTAATACTTTTTAAATTCCTCCAATTAAACAAAGCGAATTTAATTTTAAGTTTAATTAAAAGGAAATTTAATTAGAAAGAAGATTAAATTTTAATTAAATTTCTCCAAAATCCTTATCCTTGCCTTTACTGCTAATATTTCTCTCGGAACCAAATCCCTTTTTAATATTCTTAAATTCTATTCTAGTAAACTTCCCCTTTATATTAAAATTATATCTGCCTGGATGTACTCGCTACCAGGAAAAAAAAAAAAAAAAATCATTACCCCTCTTAAAATACTTGAAGAGTACACCTGAGACACAGAGTAGCTCAAGAGCGACCAGTGGAACATGCGGATATGCTCGGAGTGAGACACTTCTGAATTAACCCACTTGCTGCTGTGTGCCCCACAGCCTGCCAGAAAAGCATCTTTGTGTTGAAAAATATTCCTTTCCTGCACGCAGCTATCTGCTGCTCAGCATAGTCAGGACGTCCTTATGGGCTCTATTGCTCAGTATGCTCCATGCTCTGCTTCTGCATCCTTTTTTCTTTTCTTCTGCAGAGTATTGTGTTTTGTTTTGTTTTGTTTTCCCATCTTCTCCAGGTCATTGGACAGGCCTGCACTGGCTGCAGCCCTCAGGACGTACTGGGTTTAATTTGTCTTTGCTAACTCCATACTCCTCAGGCATCAACTCCAGTCTCCTTGGCAGACAAAGCTGTCTGATAGCTATAAGGTTATCACTATGAGGTAGTGTAGGGATAGTGTAAAGCTTTGCAAGGCTCTGCTCGGTAGTTTCTGCATGAGATAGCCGGAGCACTGATGCACCCTCTCTGACTGTGTTCCTGCACCTCCTAGGACACATTTCCTATGGCCAAAGCAACACCAAGCAAAGACAGGGAGCTGACACTGACTGGGCAGACATGGCATCAGAAGCAGCTGTAGGACAGCACTTGTGCCAACCAGCCAGACTCTCACCTTCCAATTTTGTTCTTTTTTTCCAGCAAACACAGCTGTATTTCATAGCAATAACTAGATGAAAGGAGAGCTTGCACCAGTCAGAAGGGGACAACTAGGATGGCACTTGATGGGACTTTCCAGGGTTTAGAGCAGCCCTGGCAGTCATCTCTCAACACCTACATGAAGTGTGCTGCCATTCTGCTAGGATCTGTCTACATGACCTTTCTTCCTCATAAAGAGCTAGCTTATGCCCATCATTCCACATTCAGAAGCATCCATGTTTATTTTAAAACATTGTCATGGTGATCACAAGTTTTACCAATGAATACTGGATTGTAAAGCATCAGTATTTATGCAGCTTACATGTAAAATATAATCATCAGAACCCATAGATTGCTATGACTGACAGCTGTCTATCTGTTCCGGCATCCCTTCTTTAACAGCAGCCAGGACCAGACACTTCAGAAGAGGATTTAAGAAACTCCGTAATGGGTGCAGCCCTTCCAAAAACCTGTCCACAGAGGATGCTTTGTCCACAAACCTGTCAACTAGAAAAGTCACATGACCACTTGAAAAATAAAAACAAAACAAAACAAAACAGAAAACACGACTGCAAATATTTGTGCATGTGAAATTATTTTTTTCATTTTTTTTTCCAGACAATAAGCTCCATTCTACAGTTCATTCAGCTTTTGAAGGACTGCTCATAGAAAATGTTTTGCAGAATCCATAGAGCTCCATTTGCCTTGCAGAGGAAGCCAAATAAGAGCTACCTTTCCTGCAGCAATCAAAGAAGAGTTCTAAGAAGCTGCTATATTTGCAAGGTCAGTCTCAACAGACTCACCACCTATCACAACCCTGCGTACTGTACTCTGCATCTACAGAAATTCTCCAGTAACTACCTGTCTGCTTTGGCCACTTCTCTCCTACTTGTTGACATTTCTGGAGTCATGCAGGTCCCTCCTGGATGGCATTCTTGTTTTTTTTTGTTTGGTTGGTTGGTTGGTTTGTTTTGTTTGTTTGTTGTTTGTTTTGTTTTGTGTTTTGTTTTTTTTGTTTTGGTTTGGTTTTGTTTTTGCTTTTTTTGTTTTGTTTTTTGTTTGAATAATCTTTCTATGTTCTCTCACTCTAAAGTCATCTATTTTGTCCCTGGTGGCACCTCATTCACCTTCTGATCTTCATGCTCTCCATGCTTCCCTCTCACCTACTGCAAAAGTCGTCAAGAGCTGACCTTTCTCCTCACCAGCTGTCAGACCTGGCTGAGGTTCTTGAACAATGAAATTATTGCCTTGTGGGGCTTTTTTTTTTTCCAGCTTCTCTTAAAGATAAACATGGACCAAGTGACAAAAATTCATACACTAGGAGTCTGTTGCAGCCAGTGACCAGAAAACACACAGAGCAAGGAATGATAAATAAAGTGGGTCAAAGGCATTATACATCTTATTTTTTTTCATAGATGCAGTCCTGAACGTATTCCAGGAAAGGCCTGATAACATGGTGATAATCTTTACAGCCATTAAACTGTAAACATGATGGAGATTTAAGCTCTTGTTACTACTACTATTCATTTCCAAAAATCTTTTTGGGGGGATGAAGGTATTTTGTTATCAGCTTATATTATACTAAGAGCTGCACAGATGAGGTCTAACAGACAATTGTAAGATTTTAAGTAGAAATGGAAATAAGGGAAAGGAATTAAAATTACACCTATTTCTAAAATGAGGAACTGAGGCAGAGAGAAAACAATGTTGAGTACTCACGACTTGAAAATGCTCTCTCTGCCTAATTTGAAGAATTCCACAAAAGTGACCTGTAAAATCTGTTGCAAAACAAAGAATTTAATCCTGATTTCCATAGTCACAGACTGCTACTTCAACAACAAATAATTCCATTAGTTTATATGGAAAACAAAATTTAAAATATAACACAAAAAGAGAGAACATTTGGATCACTGACTGAAATGCTTCGATAAATATAATATCATCCAGATGATGAAATATGATACAATCCAGATATCCTCAAGAAAAGCACTGCACTATACATCTTTTAATTAATGGATAATTTGGATTCATCTTTTGTCTGAGGGCTCAGCCTATTGAGATGCCTCCCTGTGAGAGAAAAATTGCCCTGTTAGGGCAATTACAAAACAACCAAGGCTGCCAGTACCGCGTCAAGTTTCAGTGTGCAGAAGACATGCTGCACATACCTAGGGAGCTCCAACAGCAAGAAGCCTGAAACTGTTGCAGCCATTCAAAAAGAAAGAGAAAAAAAAAAAAAAAGGAAAAAAAGGGGGAAAAAAAAAAAAAAAAAAGCAGAGGAAGACGGTGGATGCTTATGCTCATCATTGTATTAGATGTTTCTCCTGAGAATAATGGCCTAAGCCACATTCTTAATTGGCATGTGTTGTGACACTGTGCTGGAAACTCTTTAGTACATTGGTGCTGTGTTATGTTAAACTACGAGGCTCACGCTATTCAAGGTGAGATTTAAAAACAAAACAAAACAAAACAAAAATGTATATGAAACTGTAAATAAAACTCCAAGAGCATAACACTGTGCCGATTTCCTTTGATTTGGACTGTTTGAGGTGATATGCCCTATCTGTAGATCTGAGTTTTCTGCAGAAGAGCAAAGAAACAGACGGTGCCAGACTGCATGAAGCCAACAGCTGACCTGATTCAGCATGCCATTCAGCAGTAACCAAGGAGGCATCAGAAGAAAGTTCAAGAAATTTCTCTTACAAAGGAACTTTCTTCCTTTCCCACAGCAGGTTGAGATCTTCTTGTGTCTGAAAGTATACGGATTTATCTCCCTTCTCTTGCTGATGTTAAAAGAAAACTGTTCTTTACCATTAAGTGTATTCTGCAGACTATCTGGAGAGTAAGGAGCTTTCATCACATAGACACAAAAATAGAGAGAGTTTTATGGGGTGTGTTTCATTCCCGTTGGGTGCCCACCAGCCATGACTACTGCCCTTTGGGCCACACAATCAACCTCCTCACTCATGAAGATAAATGTCGTATCAGCCCTGCAGTAAGCCATCATCTATTCTTGAGAAACAAAGAGAGTATATAGCATGACCTTCCTTGAAATATTGGATCTATTTACACGGGTTTGCGTGGACCACATTACTTATGAGTCACCAAGGGGAAACTGAGCTCCTTGTAGATAAAGCGATCAGTACAAACCACTGTAAATAAATCTGAAATTTCTATGAAGGTCGCACTATGTCTGATTTATACTTCAGCATCCTATGAAATAATGTTGACCAGGTAAGTGGTTTTCAACT
>CM021729.1:4865822-4882727 GCA_011074415.1 Stictonetta naevosa | reverse complement strand
CCTTAAAGAGGCCTCCTTTCCCTTTTCAGTTAACTAGCAAGAGGACAGGACTAGTTGGTGAATGCCCTTCCACACCTTCCAGTTAATGGTTCTTGTTGTGAAAATAGAGCAGAACATGTTGGTTCCAAACATCAATTATGAAGTTTGAAAGCATAACAGACTAGGAGAGTTCACCTGTCCTGATGCTCCCGCAGTACTAGTGCTGCTATATGCCATCACTCCAGTCAGCTACACCAAAATAGCACTTTCATACTTGCATTCAGCAGTTTTGAGAAGTTTGGAGTGTCTGTGATCATAAAACACCAACCTCCTTTTTAATAACCCCTTTGTTGCTCTGCCTAGATAGACAGAATTGGCATACAATAGTAATGACAGGCATATTTATGTCGTTTGAAGTACCTGCAATCCTTATAACCCTCAAAATACTATGAATTTTTCTACAACCATATTTTTATTTACAAAATAAAAGTTCAGTGTGATTTTTGGTTGCCTGTAAGGCTCAGTTATAGAGTCATTCTGCAAATATATTTTTATTGTTGTTAGGTGATGACTGCAGAACAACTACAGATTCTAACAGCTAAGGCTTCAGGAGGAAAACAACAACAACAACTGCCAAATGAAGTGCAGTGAGACTCAACTTGTAATTTAATTTCCATATCATGGCTGGTACTGTTTTGCTGTTTTCTGGGAGAAGACAACTGCCACTTTTGCTTGGCCTTTTTCAGAGATGTCAGTAATCTGAAATAAAAAGGATTGACTATGGAATCAAATAGCATGTGAGAGCTCCTAGAAATGCACAAGCACACCATGCAGATTATCCCTTTCCTCTATGAGGAAGCAGTATCTCTCGGGGCACAGAAGGGTTTCAGCCAGACTGGATTTTGCTGTAATTGCCCCAGCTGTGCTGCAGCATGGAGAATCACAGCCTGAAGAGAGAGAAGGGGCAAAATGCAGGTGTTGTGGGGGACTCCTGCTGGAAAACGAGGCAGGTGTCACCTCCTTGATGCCCTCGATCCCACCGCCCTGCAGGCAGCTGCACAGTGGCTCTCAGCACAGGCGACCATCTCGCATCCAGCCGGGAAGAACGAAGGGGAAAGAGCGACCATCTTGTGCGCCGTACATCTGGGGGCAGCCATGTTGGTGAGCGCGCCGTGGGCGCAGCCATCTTAGGACCGCCTCCTCGGCAGGGGCAGGCCGGCGGCCATCTTAGAGAAGGGCAGCTGTGAGGGGGGGTGGGGGGGGGACGTCCCTGCTCCTTCCTCCCTTAAGTAAGATGTCGCCGCTCGGCCCCGCCGGCCGTTCTGCTGCAGGGCTGGGCCGCCGCTAAGGCGGCGGGCGGGCGGCAACAGCAGCAGCAGCCATGGGCGAGGCTGAGAAGCTTTATTATGTGTATAGCTGCGACCTTGACATCAACGTGCAGCTGAAGATGTGAGTGAGAGGGGCCCGGACTTCAGCCTCTGCCGGCTCCGGGGGTGGCTGAGGAGGGGCCCGGCCCTGTCCGGCGGCTGGGGAGCGCAGCTGGGAGCCCCGGGCATCCCGCAGCGGTGTTTCCTGGGGGGCTCCGGGGCCGGGTCGGTGCTGCTGTACGCCCTTTGGGGGCTATGACGTCCCCCGGAGCCCAGCAGCTTGGTTTTGCCCCGGCGTCGTTGGAAGCGCTCGTGGCCTCAGGTCCTGTGGGGCAGGGTAGTGCTGTAAGGCACAGGATGATTGAGCTGAGTCCTAATGCCTCTGATAACCTGTCACCTGCTGGCGTTGCAGCTCCTGAGTGATAAAGGCAGGAGATAATCTGAAGACACTTATTTCACCTAATTGTTTGCATGCTTCTTTGAAAGCACGTCGCTCTTAGGCTCTCTATTATAGGCAGAGATGCAGCTTTTAAGTACATGCTTAGCTGGTTATATGCAAGCACTCCTGTTGAACCTAGTGTTTCCACGTACTGATGTATTTTCTGCTTCGTATCTTCCTAAAGTTTCTCTTCCTGCATCAAAGGGGTGCTGAAATTCTTGTAGAGAAGATGTGGCTACTTCTGAAATGTGTACCTAATGTAGTTACACTGAGGTATATTTCTCTGTTGTAAAAAACTAACTTGAGGAAGCTTAATTAGGGCCCAGATAGTTTCATCTGAATAGAAAATGGGAACTAAAGTCAGATGCATGTGTCCTCTTTGCTAATTGGTACTGCCTATCAAAAACTCTGATTTTGTTTGATTGAGTGTGTGTCTTCCTGGAATGTACTGTGCTTGTTTCTTGCAAGAAGCTTGTTCATCTAGCCTGAATATTTTATAGTACTGAAAGATCGTTGTTTGCTGGAAGATACATTTTACTCATTTCCACACCAACACCAAAATTTTAATTATTTGGTTTGGATAGTTTGCTTAGCTGATCTTTGATTTGATGTTGAGTTTAGAAACTAATGGCATCCAAAGCCAGTCATACATTTCAAATTTCATATGACTTTAAAATAAAGTTTGCTCTTTTTTCTAAGTTGTATTTGGAGCAAGTTTATGCTGATACTTACTGATGTGATTTTTGTTTTGGATGATAGCAGTATATATCATCTCGTTGCCCTGCCTAAGGTACAGTCTAAGAATCTACAAGTTGTATTAGAAGTTACCTCCTTTGAAAAGGCAAACAAGTAATTACTCCATTTGATACTCTTCCCCTAAATCAGTATTGCAATGAATTCTGTACTTTTTTCATCACTTATAATCATAGAATGGCTTGGGTTGGAAGGGACCTTAAAGATCATTTAATTCTAACCCTCCTTGCCATGGGTAGAGATGCCACGCACTAGACCTTGTTGCCCAGGGCCTCATCCAGCCTGTAGCTTATCCACAGCTTCTCTGGGCAACCCATGCCACTACCTCACCACCCTCTGAGTTAAGAATTTCACCCTAACATCTAACCTAACTCTCCCCTCTTTGAGTTTAAAGCCCCTTGTCCTGTCATTGTCTGCCTGAGTAAAAAGTTGCTCTCCATCTTTTTTATAAGCCCCTTTTAAGTATTGAAAGGCTGCAGTGATGTCTCCCTGGAGCTTTCTCTTCTTCAGGATGAACAAATGTAGTTTCGCTCAGATATTTAGATTTCACTGCTTGCTAGTAATTCAAAAACAAAAATAGCTGCCATACTGAGTAGTCTAAATATACGTTATGGCAATGGAGTAGAATATTTAGTGTGCATGAAATAAACTTTGGTTTACATCTTTTTTTCCCTCTTTCTCTTCCCTCCCTTTTCTTAATATAGAGGAAGTTTGGAGGGGAAAAGAGAACAGAAGAGTTACAAAGCTCTCTTGGAAGACCCCATGCTGAAGTTCTCAGGACTGTATCAAGAAACTTGCTCTGATTTGTATGTAACTTGTCAGGTGTTTGCAGAAGGGAAGCCTCTTGCTCTTCCAGTTAGAACTTCCTATAAAGCTTTTAGCACTAGATGGAAGTAAGTGACTGCCTTTTGTTTCATGTATCTTAGTTACTCTGGGGCATCATGTTCTATAAGTAATTGTGTGGGTTTTGTTTGTCAGGAAAAAAAAAAATATTTTCTGTTGTCTTTTTCAAATAATTTATGTTTCAATTCTCTGTATAGTTATTAACTGTTGCCCTGACAACACAAAAGCAAATTTTTTTGTGTGTAATGGGTAAGAAAAAATATAATTGTGTGTTTGGGCATGGTTCACTAGTGTAATAACTTTTTTTGGGGCCTGGACTAGCACACTGTACACTATTTACTGGGTAGACTGATCTTGGCTACTTAGTCATAAAGTTTAGGAACTTTTCCTTTGGTTGATGGCCTTTTAGTCATACATGAATGTAGTGTCTCAAGACGACACTTAAGTGTTCGAATAACTAAAGCCCATGGGCAAATTGTCAGTCATTAGAAGTTCATAGTCTGAGGAGAACTTGTATTCTGTAAACTACTGTAGGGTAACTTGAATTCTGAGGTTTTATGACTAATAAAAATTGTTTCTCTGCAGCTGGAATGAATGGCTGAAACTTCCTGTGAAGTATCCAGACTTACCTCGCAATGCACAGGTGGCTCTAACCATCTGGGATGTATATGGGCCCGGTAAAGCAGTTCCTGTGGGAGGAACAACAGTCTCACTCTTTGGGAAATATGGGTAAAATATATATGTGTATATATATACTTACATGTATAAAGTAAATCTGATTTTCTAAACATACATATATGTTTATATATAACATATATACATATACAACATATATATGTTTAGAAAATATATATTGTATAATAATTTATATATATATGTTTAGAAAATCAGATTTTCTTTTTCTTCCTCCTCCCCTCCCCCCCCCCCCCGTAGCTTCATATGTGCTATGGTTTTGAAAAAATACAGTTTCTCATGTAAAAAGCCAAAGCTTAGGCTTTTTAAAAATACCACTTTCTTGTATATTCTTTTAATGAATTAATTCCAGTTCTGATTACTTAACATAATTTGTTTAATCACCTTACGATATGTCTGTGAATACAGCTGTTAATTATCTATAAGAAACAACATGTAATACAGGAAATAGGGAATTTTCAAAATTAATAATCTCTATGATTTAGTAGAGAGCAAGGTCAGTACATTTGCAGATAACATGGGGCTGGAAGGGATTACAAGTACAAGTACACTGGAAGGTGGCAGTGCACCAAAAGGTTCTTAACTAAGTACAAAAGAGACTGAAAAATGCAGGATGCGGTTTAAGGATAGTGTGTGTAATTGATATTAATTAAGGATACATTGTGTAATTATTTGTTTTCAAATCCAGAACAGAGAGTACCTACAAGGAGAACTGTGGAAAAAAATGGACTTTAGAGTGTATCTTAACATCATGAATGAATCATGTAAATTTTGTGAAATATGCAAACATTGAATATATAAACAGTTCACAAGTATGCACATCAGGGACAACATTGTATCCTTCTGCTTCTTATTTGTCTCCTCTGTGGAAATGTGTCCAGTTCTATGTAATTTGACAAGTTTCTGGCAGCTGGGGGCCCAAGGGAGTCCATATCACTGTATGTCTAGCAAATAGGTGTAATGGAGGGGGAGTAAGGACAGGTGGGGCTGACGAAGTCTATGGGAACACGTTCCTACTATGTAGGTAGTGTTTGAAAATGGAGAGAAGTAACCTTTGTGTCTTGTGCATGGGTAAGGAGTAATAAGGCTAAGCTGAGCCAGGGCAAGTTTAGGTTGGCATTAGGAAATGATTGGCACTAGGAAATCTGTCCTAGTGATATTGAATGTAGAAAATCTCTGTAGAGGGAGGTTGCATCTCTGTCATTGAAGATTTTCCTTTGATAAAAAGATAGACATTGTCTTAGGGTAGAAAATTGAACTGGATCAATTGGACTGTGGCCTGAAGATTGCTGGTAGTTTTTAAAATATTAAAGCATAATTCCTGAAAGAGATAGTATTTTATAAATGAAATTTATTTCCAGAGTGTGGGGGATGAGAGAACTAGCTGGACAGAAATAAGTATTTCATTTTTTATTGGCTTGTAAATGGAAACCCCTGTAGTAGTATTCAACAATGTGTGAATTTAAGATGAGATGGTCCTTCTAGTCAGTGTTTCTTAATACTTTTTAATGTATAATGATTCAAAGTTGTATATCCAAGAAGATGTTAGTTGATCAGCTCTTACTTGCAAAAATATTGCACCTGATTTGTTGGGGCACCTTTTATAGGTGGATCGGTGCAAATATGCAAGGGAAACAGGGTTTTGAAGAGAAGAGGTGTGGTGAATTTCCCTTCAAAGTTCTGCTCACTGAACAATTTCAATTATCAATTCAATTTCAGGCATAGATGGAGAAGATGGTGTGGTGAGGGTTGTGGGTTTTTTTCAGCTGAGAAAGCTGCTTTTTATCAGTTGACCTTCAGATGAAACTTACATCATTTTATAGTTTAATTTTTTTAGGTGGACCTGAAGTCAATATTGTAATTTGCAAGTCAAGAGGAATTCTTTCTGCTTCATTACAAATAATAAAACTATGAAGGTCAAGCTCTCTCTTCAGTTCATGTTCGTACCACCCCATTGACTTTGGGAATTATCCATTTTTCTTCCACTTGCCAAATAAGTTATCTCAGATTTACTCATTTTCTTCTAAACTTCATGTGCCAATAAAATGAAGGCCACAGAGGGCATAAGGTGCTAGGCACTTCTACATTTCAGTTAACTTATGCATGGCAATACATGTTTGTAGGTTTGGCAGAGGAATCCCATTCATTTTTGTGCAGCTGCCACTGTACTTTGATTCCTGACATCTGTGTTTTCAATTTGCTGAAGTGATCCCACATTTTTCCTTGCAGTATGTTTCGTCAAGGAATGCATGATCTGAAAGTCTGGCCCAACGTAGAAGCTGATGGCTCGGAGCCCACCAGAACTCCTGGGAGAACCAGCAGCACAGTCTCTGAGGATCAAATGAGCCGCTTGGCAAAGGTAGTAGAATAGCAACCTTTAATATGTACGTGGAAAGTTTGAACTATCATTGGAGCAAAATTAGACTTTAATGAAGACAAACTTCCCATGTTATTTTCTCACATGAAAATTATCTTACTTTGATTTAGGTATTTTATAGGATGAGTAAAGTCCCTTGCCACAAGTATTCCTTAAATTTAGCACATAAATACATTGAACAGCATAAGAAACCTGTAATATATGTAGCATTCTGTTGTAGCAACTTAAAATCCATATTCTTTGTGAAAAATGAAAATACCAATGCACCTTGAAAATGCTCGGAAACAGAACTCTATCCAGTTCAAGAGGAGTAGCTCCGGAGAGTAGCTTGTGAGGACAGTCAAGTTTCCTTCAGTAGCTGTCCTTTGGATTTAGGGCTGTCTGGTGTACAGTTCAGGCATGTATGATGTACCTCTGCATTATAAAAAAATAGTAAGGATACCTACAAAAGTTAACCAAAGTTGCATTAATTTAAGATCACGAGTTGCATTAATTTAAGATCATGCATATGTGTGCATATTAATATTTCTATTGACAGCATGTTGGTAGACTGTGTTTTTGCCATCAAAGCTACCTCTGGAATTCATCAATGAATGTTAGCTCTTGTACTTGACTAGCTGATCCTCTCATTCTTGAGGAGAGCTTACTTCAAGCTTGCCCGATGTCTCAGCCCTTCTTATTTAGTGTATGTACTTGCATCTTAATCTTGGTTGCTTAGTTTTCATCCTCACCTTTGTTCAGCTCCAGGTGAAGGAAAGGTCCAGTGCCATAAATAAGTACATTTGTCATCTAGAGTTCTGTCACAGAAATAAACCTTGATTTACAGTCTATTTAATTAGTCTTGCTCACCTTGAATTTATAATGGAAAACTCATTATAAATGTTATCTGACTTGTAGGAAGTAGGTCACTATAATGAAGTTTTGTTTCAAGAGTGGTTTTACAAGAACACTGAGATGCAGAAATTTTTCTTTGGACGAGACAGAAGTGATGTAATTGGGTGATTTAATAGTGATTTTTTGTTGAGAGTTCAAACTAACATTGTATTCTAAATAGTATATATTGTATATATAGTATTCTAAAGAAAGCATGGGATGTGCAAACCTGATTTATTCAGTGCAAGCTCAGGTGTGAGCATGCCTTTCTTGGAAAGAACTACTGTAGGCTTTGGTTTGGGAAGAAGAGCAGGAGAATATGACATGAGGCTTTTATGTACCTGACAGAGGACAAACTTACCTTTGTCTTGGATTAGTTCTACTTAAGTGCATCTACTCCAAGCTTTCTGCCAGCCATGGTGTCCCATTTCTTGATCCTAGCAGAATAAATGCCATCTAGCCCAAGGAAGCTCTGTAGGTAGACACTGAGTATCAGGACTGTTTTTGTAGTTTGTTGCATGGTTATGTGAGGGAGGTGGTGGGTCTCTGCGAAAGGGTAGATCTTCACTTTCATGTTAGCTTTGTTGCATATGTGATCATATCTTATCAGTGCTTTTCTTCCCCATCACTCCTGTTTGCTCCATATTGCAATCTCAAAATACATAGGTCTGTTCTAGCCTGTTCTTTTGCAGATGGACAATGAAGACCCAAAGCATTTCAGGAAGAGGAGGGAATTCTTTCACATCCCAAATGAGTGTTCTAATGAATAGCTAGTAACATAGCTGACACCATCTTCTCTTTTGAAAGCTATTTTTTCAAGATACTAACTTCTGAAAGATATGACTCTTTTCTTCACTGGTATTTTGTTGTTTTCCTTTGTAAAGGCATTTTATCCACAGATGCTGCTGGCTAGCAGAGCAAATAGGGTTTCTGAGTAGTATCTGTGTGAACTTTCATCTGTATAGCTGTTTCCATAGCAGATGAGGTTCTTGTGATGTGTTCTTCCTAAATAGCCATTGTTTGAATACAGCCAGCTTCAGATTTTCCTTTGGCTCTTAAGTTGCTGGATGCCTATTAATGCTACTATGTGTAAAGGCGTCTGTGCAAACTGAAACGCAGAACTTCTTAAACGTAAGAGTAGTCCAACACTACTACAGCAGATTGCTGGGAAAGGTTTTGGAGTCCCTGTCCTTGTGCAGTTAAAACCTGACTGCACAATATCTTGTGCAATGTGCAGTCAGTAACCCTGCTTTGAGACTAGGTAATTTCCAGAGTCCTTCCAACAGCATTCTTTGGCTTCTAAATAGAAGGCTGTGGCAGGTGAGGGTGTGCTGGGCAAAGCAGGGAGGTGGAATATTTGTGAGATGCTGCTTGCCTTCTGAGTGGCAGCTTCCGTGTACCTTGGGACATAGCAACTAAGCAAAGAGACCTTTCCTATCCAGATATTATTGGGCTTTCTGGTAGGCTGTTTTCAGATGCCTAAAAAGAAAAGGAAAATGAACTCTGATTTGCTGTAAGTCTTCATTGACCTTTTTCAATGTGTAAGTATCTGAGACCTTGCTTTTGTAAGGTTTATAAAGGCAGAATTACTCAGTTTGGATAATTTCTGAAATACCTTCTTTTTGTTTTTGACTTGGTAAGTTACGCTGTATGAAAATCAATAACTCAGTCAAGTGTTTTTGTTATGTGACTGATTAAAACAGGAACCCATTTTTTAAGGTTTCACACATTCAAAGATCGTGTGCTTGTTGCAGGGTTTTGATTTTTGCCATGATATTTTGAGATACTAGAAGTATTGCTATGGCACAGTTTACAAGGATCTACTGTGTGTATAATGTACAGGCTTTTTTCTACAGTTTCTTTTTTCCCTGATTTCCTATGTTAATGTATCTGTAAAATTGAGTTTGATATTCTTTTTCTTACTTGAAACAATTTAAATATTATCATCGTGGATTTGTATGCAGCTCACGAAGTCTCATCGGCAAGGCCACATGGTGAAAGTGGACTGGCTGGACAGGCTGACCTTTAGAGAAATAGAAATGATAAATGAGGTAGGTCATCCTAGATCGGATTTGTAATTTTCTTTTTGAATCTTACTAATGTGGAACTTTCACATGTTTGGGAGACTAACCTGTCCTATTTTTCTTCAATTACTGATGTATATAATCAAAGGAAAAATAATTCTTTAAGCTTCCCATTTGGACTTGATTTTGGCAATTATGAGAATAGAAAGCTCTCTTATCAACTTCTAAATGACTTGTATTTATTAATAATTTGGTATAGCTTGAAACAAATGTTGTTAGATATGATTGAATAACCTCTAGAATTTAGATCATCATGGGAAGCTTTTTGGCCATACAGACTGTTCTTTGGCTTTAGACCTGTTCAGCTTTATTGGCTTTGATTTTCAGGTGTTGAAGAAAAACACTTATAAGATGCGAGTGAATTAAACAAACACAAAAACCACAA
This sequence comes from Stictonetta naevosa, assembly GCA_011074415.1. Taxonomy (NCBI): domain Eukaryota; kingdom Metazoa; phylum Chordata; class Aves; order Anseriformes; family Anatidae; genus Stictonetta; species Stictonetta naevosa. The sequence continues at coordinate 4,872,934 of CM021729.1, read as the reverse complement.
CCTAACACCTGAATGAGGTGTTAATTCTCACTGAGAAAAATGACTACAGACTTGCTAACTGATTATACTTACCTTGCACAACGGAACTCTGTTCTATTCTGCTTTGTATTCTGAGTTTTTTTAATCTTACTTTAATTAGAGCTCTGGGAATTTATATTTATACTCGTGTTTTAATAACTCCTCAAGTCTTTTTGAGAACTTAGCCTATCCTGTGTTAGAAATGGGTATTTTTGTCTTCTTCCTTTTTTTTTAATAAAACTACATAAAATTCAACATTTCTGATTCCTAGAGCTGTGTCTTAAATGCAAAATTGCATTGTTTCTTCTGGCAAGTTGAATCCATTATGAAGGCATGAAATGAGCTTGAGTTGCTCACTATCAAAGGGCATGTTTTTTTTATTAAATGTTCCTGATAGTGGTTTTGTATATAACTTCTTTGTTACCCATCTAGATTTTAAACATTTTAAAACTCTAAACACTTTTACTAATAAATCATTTAAAAAACATGTACACGATCAAATCTTCCTCTGAAAGTGTAAAAGCTGCAAGTCTAATTTTGGTCTAAGCTTAATTTGTCTCTTTCACTGTTTTATCTAAAGCAGTGATTTTTCATGTCTTCTGGGTTTTGACTGATGTGCATAATTACATGTAATCATTTAAAAGAAAAGTCAACTGGTAATTCTTCTTTGCTTCTTTGCAGACTTTTAAATCCATAATTGCAAGCTACTGATGAAAACAATATGATTTTGTTACATGTGGATGTTTATTGTGAGTTGGGAATGTAAGTTAAGAATGTCAGGAAAAAGGTCTCAAGTAGTGCTATGAAATGATTAACTGAATAATTGCTTCAATGACTAAATCTAATTAATCAGTTACAGCACAAAGGAAGTAGAGTAATTGCTGTATTGTGAATGCTAAAGATTGATGCTCTTTAATATGTGATACACATCTGGTGGTTCTCTTCTCAGAGGGAAAAACGAAGTTCTAATTTTATGTACCTGATGATTGAATTCCGTTGTGTCAAGTGTGATGATAAAGAATATGGAATAGTTTACTACGAAAAGGTATGTGCCTTGCAGACTTTATGGTCTTCTTTAAAAAGCAGTGTGTGCATCTGAAATGGATATTTTTTTCTGCTGAGGTGAAATACTCTGCTGCAGGATAGTAGCAGGCAGCTGTCAGTGGCAGCTGTTTATTTACATACAAATCAAATGGTATGGATGCAATGAAATTACAGAAGTCATTCATTCATGTAACAATTCAAGATTACAGAATTTTTAAGTGAGTGATTAAAAACTTTTTTGATTTATTGTTCTTCCAGTCACCCAGGGGTACTTTCAGAGTAGCTGTATGTAAAATTGACTTATCAAGAAGTGTACCTGTATTGATTGGTAATTTTATAAAATACAAGTTTTTAAAACTTTGCACAGGTGCTCAGCTCATGAACATTCTCTAAAATCAACAACTAAAAATTTGTACTTTGATGCTGAAAATGTTCTGAAGTTAATTTAGGAAAAGACTCTTGATTGGAGTATCTTCCATCTTTTCTTCCTGTTTACAGGAAACAGATCTCCAAAGCAGTATCTGAAGCTGGTAACTATTTTAATATTTTTGCACAGAAAGTGTGTACATAGGAATTGCTACTAAGAGGGATATCCTGCTGTCATTTTTCAGTGTTTGTAATAGGGCTTGCCAATTCATATGTATGCATGCAAAATTTAATTCTTAAAATACCACAACTCAAGCTTCTTGAACAGCTTTTTAATTTTGCTATTCTGAAGTATCCAGAAAAATACAATCTTCAGAAGTAGATTTTGAAACCAAAAAGATCAAGAAGTAAAGTTGTAGTGAGGCATTTAAGGAGTGACATCGGTATTGTGACTTCAAATTTATTGAAACAAAGGATTAACAGTGAGCTTTACAGGCAGTATTGTGGCTTTGGCAGGCATTATCAGTGCTTCTATGGACCTGTGCATTGTAGATGGATCCAATGAAATAGAGAAGACAGCATCTCTATCACAAAAAATATAAAATTATATCTCTATCAACAAAAACTACCTTTTAAAGTTCTCAGTATGTTTCTATTAATAAGAATTCAGAAAACTAGTTAATAATACAGCTGTATGGAAAAGAGAAAGTAGAAGATGATAGACTGGAGTCCTGTTAAGCTTGGAGACACTAACTTTAAGTAGCATCCATGCTGAGAATTTAAAAAAGAAATGTGATTCAATACAGAAAATATTAATACAATGGAAGATAGGTTAGATTATTTTTGTGGCAACATTACCAGTTGGTCTGAAAGGTAGGACTGTGATCTAGGTAAGGTACCAGAAGGCAGTAAGAAATACAGCAATAAATTGCAAAAAACAATATTCCACAAAAAAAAAACACACCTGAGAAAACAAATCAGAATCTGCTTAAGTTTTGTTCTGTTGGAAATTAGTTTTAAAAATTAGTTAAATGTAGTTATTTAAATAATTAGCTTTTCCTGTTGTCATACCAAAAATGAGCAGCTGATAAGAAGTTTTGCAAGCACTTGTAAAAGTTCAGTGTTGCAGACCAGATCTAGAACTAAAGCAGGTGGATCCTAAGTTCTGTCCCATGTAGTAGTGGCTGTCTCTGTAGTGCTTCCGGAGGCGACGGTGGTTCGACTTGGCTCTTAGCAAATTCTCCTGCACACTAAAGCAAATCTGTGATGATGAAGCAGTGGGTTGGTGCAACTCTGAAGTTGGTTTGCAGGAAAGATCAGTCCGTCTGTAGGGCCACAGACAACAAGAGGCTCAGAATGTACTTGAGACATTAATCAAGTAAGAGGGAACACTGCTGAGTTTGGGGGATGAGTACTTCATTGCAGAGCTATCTTTTATGTGTCTTCTGTGTTATAAGGTGTTCTGGGTTACAAGTAGAGAGGTGCCTTCTAAAAAGGGCTTCCAGCATCTTGTCCCATTGTTGTGTTTCTAGTCACAGAGCCAGCAGTTAGACTTGAGTCTTCACAATTGCCTGTTTTTGGTGACAGAGCTGATGTCTTAAGGCAGAAGTTATTTGTCCTTTTCTCTAAGCACCTCTGGTGAGGAGGAAACTGAATATGCTTATGCATCAAATAATCCAGTCTGGTTATGTCTCAAAATTCTGAAGTATTTCTTCTATTTGAACGGGTCACTTATGAATTATTGACCAGAGGAAGCGTGTTAGGTGCTTTGTTATGGCTGTGTCTGTTTCTAAAGCATTGCAGAAGAATTTAAGGCTGACGTTTTAAATGAGCAGAGCTCGTTTAAAATCTAAAAACATCCTGTGGAGTTTAAAAAGATAAAATGTTGATACCCTGTGCCTTAGGCAGCTGTCTAGGTTAAAAACCTTCTCAGCGTACCAGCTTACTGCCTGAGAGTCCCAGCGTTTAGCATTTGTTCTGGCAGAGTTTATTTGAAAATGGGACCGACCTTCCCGAGTCTTTTTTTTTTTTTGCCTTTAGAATAGCTTGTTTGGTAGTGTTTCTGTAGATTTATCTTAGAACCAGCTGTTTTAAAGGATCTTACTGTGACAAAATCCCATTATGTTACAAAACACAAGGCAATAGAGAACCAAATAGTTCTTTACTTCTTTGGGAATCAAGGAAATATTTTTTTGGAGAGCATAATGGAACATGGTCAAAACATTGAAACATTTTACTAAAACTTGTTAACAAGTTTACTCTGCAGTAGGGTAAAAGCTTAAATTAGAATGTGTTGTATGTGTCACAAGTGCAAACTAACGAGCATGGCTAACATGCAGCTTTGTATTGTCTTGACACTCTGGATAGTTGTATGTAATATTCCTAGAAATGGTTTCTTTCCTCAACCTCCAGAAACCTACCATTATAGATGAGTTATACCTGATTTGCACACACAATTTTTTCCAGTCATCATTATAGTCTTAAAGATATAAAAAGTGAGGGAAAGAAGACTCAGACTTGAAACATGCATCTCTTTCTTGACAGATTTTGCTGAGGCATATTAAAAATGCATGGAACAAAATAACTATAAATTGTCTGCTCTTGTGGTGATAAAGTAATTGAATGTGTAATGGTACATATTAAAACTCAAGCTGCAGTTAGTTATAGGGGTTTGTTGTTATGAAGTAGCTTTTCAGCAAGTTCTTGACCCTTTTCTGGCAGCAGTAGGAAGCTACATAAATTAGTGTCTGTCTTCTCAATATTTTCATGCTTTCAATTACAGTGTACAGTATACATACCCAGGATATTGAAACTAGGTTCTGTTGTCACCTGTCTGTGACCGATAGGTGAAGTGAAGATTACTTGTCACAGTTTGGGTGATAAATTTGTTTTCAAGTGTTTACAAAGAACTAGCCTGTTAAAGAATCTCAAATTCTATCATCTACTGCTTGACTCAGCCTTCAATTACAATGACGTAAAGTGACAGTGGCTCTTTCCATGTTCTCTGTTAATTTTAATACAACATTCATGATGTGAAGGATAGCAGCCTGCTAGTGACAAGAGCATCATTTCTGATTCATCTAGGAAAAAGTTGCCTGTGATTTTCCAAGTGCAAATAACACCAGGATTTTCCATTAATATGTATTCTTGCAAAAGTTCCAGGTGAAACCTTTGAATAAATTGATTGCACTGCTGCATTTGGTTTTAAAAGTGTCACATTCCCAGAGAGCCTCTTTCATGTCTTGGGAGAAAGTAGTAGAGAATAAGATAAATAGAACTTCCTTATTTATTTTTACCGTGAAACTAATTTTCAGGAAAGAACTTTGTGGGTTTAGAAAGCTGCAAGATTTGTTGACTTTAAATAGTCTATAATGCTTATATAAAGTTCTACACTGACCTTAATGTATTGAAATACTTCTAAAATTCTTAGGATTAATTTAAAGCAAGCTAATACTCTTCAGTATTGTTGTTCCCTTTGTTTCCCAATTGTGAAACAACAGGTCATGTCCAGCTCTGGCAGTGTTAGCAAGTAATGCAGCAAGGAGAAGCATATTTCCCATGAGGAAATGGTTGCTGAAGGCCTAATGTCTGCATTGGATTCTTTTACTTGGGTTTAGTTTTACTCAAGTCCCCTGAGTTAAATGACTTAGCAATTGGAGGGTATTTTTAAAACTTCAGTGTTGTAAACCAATTCTCATTACATGGGGATAATCAGGAGAGATATTTCAAAAGCATGCACTTGACCAAACTCAAAATGCAAATTTAAATTTGACCCTCGGACCTTGGTGTGGTTTAATAAGTTTGTATGGTCGGGGTCATGGTGATCCATGTGATGTTCTCCAGGTATGACAGAGAATTAGAGCTATGCACTAATCTATTTGGAAGGTGAGTAAAATAGCTGACTTCCTTAATGGGCAAACTATTCACATTGGCTTTCTTTGAGGATTTCACAAAATAGTCAGTTTTTAACATGTTTGTAACTGCTGACGGCGATTTGACAAAAAGTTTTGCTTTGGCAAAACTTGGCTTCATAGCAAGTTTTGGTTGAAACTTGTGACTTTGTTTTCTAAAATGTAATGAAACACTAGGAAACAAAGTTTTCCTAGTAATTGAGCTGAATAGCTAGAACTTTCCAGCTTGGCTCTTCAGCATTATAAAACTGCATTTGAGCAAAGGTGGATAAGAAAACTTTATTTGTTTCAAGAGCTTACAGAGATGCATTACCAATGAGCTTGGAAATCATTTTTTTTTTTTTTTTTTTTTTAAGCAAATTCCAGGCACTTGGTCATTTTCATCCTAATAAGCTCTGAATTGGTAATCTCTGTCATAGGCTTTCAATTGTGGTGCTCCATTTTTACAAGCCTAAAAGCTTTGTCAGAATTTTTCATTCTTTCAGCTGCCTACTTTATCTGAGTGTATTTACTGAGGGAAAGATGTAGTATGGGTATCGTTACTGCCTATCCCTAGAGACTCTACATGGGATATGGATGTTAAAAATGCCTCAGTATGGGTTTTGGACATCTATTAGCTGCTAGTGACTCCACTGCTGTGTCAAATTTTTCCTACAGTGGTGTTGTGGGAAGGGCCCAAATTGAGGGGAAGCACTGTTTGTCTCTTGGGAATTTGTAATCCTCCATTGCTTTTAAAGGCCACATCAGATTGCAGCCTTATTACAGTTTTGATTAGAAAGATAACTAATTACTTGATGAAACTCGGTCTGTTATACTTTGTCACTAAATTTATTTCTTGGAGGGTTTTTCCTGTCACAATATGATTCCTTAACGTTTCATTGTTTTTATGTAATTTGACTTACTAATATTAATATATCATGATTTGAAAGCTGCTTGCAGTGAGGAGACAGAAGTTTTAGTACAATGTGATTGCTGATGTGTGTATCTCCTACTTCATTCAGTCTACTGTTCATATCAGTGCAGTAGTATTTTTGCTATAATAGAACTACTTCAGAATTAATATTTCTATGCAGTTAAGTTAATGTGAAGTGTCCTCTTCAGTGTGCATTTGCATACTTTTTTGAGGACTGATGGGAAGAGCAATACTGCTCATTCTGGGACTGTCATCAGCCACAGAGTGTGTGTGTGTGTATATATATATATATACACACACACACATATATATATATAAAAAACATTTAACTAGGGTGGATAGATGTGTAGTTGTTGCCATTATTTTGACCATAGAGTTGTACTTCAGAAAGGCATCAGACACTAATAAATGTGGAGTTGTCTTCTTGAACATGCTTTTTTAATATTAAAAAATCTTTTACTGTAGTCAGTAACACAGAATATACATAGGTTAACAAGATACCCTTCTCCTGAAATGGTGAAGACAGCATTAATTCCTGTTTCTTGTAGTTGATAATTATTTCCTTTTTCTCCTTGATACAAGTTCCTCAATTCTTTGAAAGCTACGTCTGAAAAATATAAAAGCAAAACCATCCCAAGAGGCGTATGGGACTGAAGAAGGAAAAAAAAAAAAAAGAGGGGCAGAAGGAAACTGAAACAAATTACCTCAAAGCATTACTGACAGAAGAGCTATGTTTAAAAAATAAAATAAAACTGATTTGAGTGGAAATGGCTGTTTCCCTTACAATGAAGCTGCTGAACCTATCTCACTGAAGTGCCTAGCTTTTACCCTTGTAATGTGTATTATACTCTAAAATGAAA
>CM021729.1:4800504-4865422 GCA_011074415.1 Stictonetta naevosa | reverse complement strand
CAGAGGGAAGGTTCAGTGTTAGCGATAGTCTTTTTGATTAAACCCTCAGGGCTTAGTTTTTGAAGGTAAAATACAGATTGTGATTGAGATAATTCCAGTAGTCACCTTATTTGCATCTTTAGTTCCTGCTTACATTTGAAAATTGGACTACATGTTCAATTCAGCCTTTAGAATTTTTGCCATTACTTCTGTCTTGTTTGACTGTGCTGGCATCAAATCTTTTCATTAGGATTCATTCCTGAAAATTACTCCACAATAAACGAGAACAAACTTATTTAAGTATAGTATAGCATGTATTATGCTAGTAGCTTGGTGTTTTTTTTTTTTGGTGACTTTTCTATTTTACTATTTTATATTGTCTTTTAAATATTCTGTAGATCATGTCAATTAATGCTTGCTTGCATTTCTAAAATAAAACAAAACCAATCTTCTGGATGTGACTGAAATAAAGGGAAATAGTATTGCTGGATCTTGTCTTGTGGTGGCAGACTTTTTTTCTTTCTGCCAGATTCAAACAAGAAATATTTTGCTTCTCCAGTGAAGCCGGCAACACCTTTGTCTTCTATAAGGAAAAACTATCAGGGATCTGCCTTATGGCTCCAGAGTAGCAAGCACAGCATGAACTTCCAGAAAAGACCATATCACACTGCATGTGGAACCCGCAATAGATGGGCACAAATCTTCCTAAATTTGGCTGTTTCAGAGGACCTTTATTGTTGAACTGTTTTGAAATATTTTCTGCCATGTTGCTGCTGTTTCTAGGAAAGTGTTTTTAGTGGAAGTACGGACCCTGATTTAGTTTTTCTTTGTGCTTCCAGAGGACATGAGTAATGATAACAACAATTTTTTCCACTCGCTTGTTCGCTTCCATGGTAGCGAGTTGCCAAGATGTATCTCCTCAGGTGAACTTCCATCTCTATTGTGACCTTATTTATCATCTAGTGAAAACTAACCAAAAAATCAATTTTTTTTCTTTTCCCTTTTGTACCCACAAAACTCTGCAAGGTGTAGCTGCATCATTTTTTACTTCAGTATGTTATGTAATGCTTTAATATGGCATGCTATTTTATTTTCAGAATTGGAAATATTAAATATGCTTTGAACTTTCTGTCATTCAGGACGGTGATGAGTCATCTCCAATTTTAACAAGTTCTGAAATTGTTAAGATTCCAGATCCACAAATGTCTATGGTAAGCAGTGTTTGTAAAGCATGTAAAGCAACGTGTATAACAGTACTTTGTTGAGAAGTTTTCAGAAGTGGAGTTAAATTTGTCATCTCACTATTTGCAGTCGTTCAAAATTCCACTGGAAAGATGTGTTTGACCAGTTGAAAAATATGCTGGTGTTTTTTTTTTTTTGGATGCTTCTGGTAGATTTAAAATACCAGAAGTGATGTAATGCTGAAGATGCTTCTCTTCCTTTCCATACCTCATGTGCTTGCTTCTGAAGTGTAGAAATGCAAAATAGGGGGATTGTTGGTAAAAGAGGGAAGAGGGTGGGAATATAAGGTAAGAAGGAGCTGAAGAAGAGAGAAATCAAGTATAGAAGAAAGTGCAGTAACTCTTGGTCACTTCACCTGTTAAAATATTTTCTCCCTACGCTCTCTTGTATGTTGTCTTTCATGTAGACAGTGCCTAAATACAGTTCTAGAAAAGATTTCCATTATTGTGGATGCCAATTCAGTGGGACTGGTATTGGCAGCTTTGGGAACCTTAATGTAAGTGGGCTTCTACTGGCAACACTGTTTGAGCACTGTTTAATCTAACACTGCAAGAGCAAGTCTGACAATGCTGAAAACTGCCTTGGCTGCTGAAATCTTGTTGACACTGTGGCTCCTATTGTGGCTCCTACTGTTGCTAACATGTTATTAACAGTGGGAAAACTTTTTGAGAATGTTTTTCTTGCATACAAAGCTTTATACTGCAAACATCCTAAAAATGTTTTCAAAGCGGCTAGCACGTTTGAGTGCTGTCTAAATCACAGATGCGTTGACTGGAACACTTGCATTCTGCATCAATTCACTAAAAGGCGACAACATAGGGCTTGTAAGTCAAGTGAAGTTAAATAAACTAAAACTCCAACAACCCTTACTTTTAATGAGTAAAATAGCATATTGTTGAAGGAGTATCTTGTTAAACAGCAATGATGAAAAATAAACAACCCAGAAGATGCTGTAGTTTTAGATGTGAATTTTAATTGTCTTTCATTATTTAAGATCCTGGTGAGTTTTTGCTAGGTGTTTTCACTTCAGTAGTAACTTTCTCTCAAGTTTAAATATTTATAAATATTGACTTACCCTCTGCGTTTAGGAGAACTTAGTAGAAAGCAAACATCACAAGCTTGCTCGAAGTTTAAGAAGTGGACCTTCTGATCATGATCTGAAGCCTAATGCAGCTACACGAGATCAGCTTAATGTAAGTCACTCATCTGATGACTAAATTTGAAGTTACTAGGTAGCTTGGTATTAATATGTAGTGACAACTTCAGGGAAATGTTTCACATCACTTTAAAGAAAATCATTAATAAAGAAATGTTGTTTCTTACTTAGCTATATGGGTCCGACTCAGGAATGATCAGAAAGTACTTTAACTGTTGCTGCAGTTTTGTTTGGATAAGAACACATATTGTACCTATATATTGGTGTTTATGGTAGTCTTAAAAATAACTGCTTATGTTTGCCTACACTGCCAGTTCATTCAGCATAACTGAGGAGCATCACCACAGTGGCATGAGAAATTTGTGTTGTTGGAAAGCTTTTTTCTAGCTGTTTTTGTCTCATCAGTGTTTTTTCACAGTATAGTCTGTTAACTCTGTGATTATGCCTGCTTGTATGTTTTAAACTCACTTTCTGACTGTGTGTCTAATAGATCATAGTGAGTTATCCACCAACAAAGCAGCTGACATACGAGGAACAGGATCTAGTTTGGAAATTCAGATATTACCTTACTAATCAGGAGAAGGTAAGTTGAATTATTTGAGAGGATTGATTAATGCAAGAAGCATTTCATCTGGCACTGATTTTTACAATGTTTTGTCCTTGCAGGTACAGAGTTTCTGTCTTAGTTATTCAAGATTATTTTAACCTCTATTGTTGTACAGATTTAAAAATTAAAGACCATAGTTTTTCTTTTCAAATCCTAGTAACTATTATTGCAGCAGTCTTTTTGCAAAGTCTGAGTGACAGCTTAATATACTAGTGGTGCCAATTCTTCTGAAGCAAAGTAAATGCTTAAAAAGTAGCTGTCCTTCGCTTTCAGACAACGGTTAGTGTTACCAAAATACATAGCAGAACACCAAAAGCTCAAAGTATGTCAAAGTATATTAAGTAATCACCCAGCAGTAAATACTTTTGTGTAGTTGCAATGGTGGTTGAGCAGTAATCTCTGACTTTGCATTTTGCTTAAGGATCACTCTACAGTTTGAAAAGATGTATTAAAATACTTCAAGGTGTATTGTCACTTGTATCAGTAAAGCTCCACAGGTCTGTACTTAGAGTAAAGATAGTTTCAATCTAGTTCTGCATTAACTTTTCATTTCTGAAATAGATTTGTTTGTCCCAGGTTTCAGTTGTCGAATTGTCCAATCTTTCATTTTAGGCCTTGACGAAATTTTTGAAGTGTGTCAATTGGGACCTACCTCAAGAGGCAAAGCAAGCACTGGAGCTTCTGGGCAAATGGAAGCCGATGGACGTGGAAGACTCTCTAGAACTTCTGTCATCTCACTTCACTAATCCAACAGTTCGACGATACGCTGTTGCTAGGCTTCAGCAGGCTGATGATGAGGTATTCTCTGTTCCGTGAGTATATGAGGAAGTTAGCTGATCTCAGGGCTTGAAGCACAGAGGATTTTTAGTCTTACCAAGTACTTAAAATGCTTGCTACATTGAAGTGATAACCGCAATGGAGGAGTTCAAAACAAAAATTCACCATGATGCTCTTTACTAAAACCTCTTTATGGAGGGAAGTTTACAACATTAATTGCTATTGTTGAAAAATTGATAATTGTCTTAGCTTGAACGGTCAGTGACAGCTCTTTTTTGTCAAGTTGAAACAACCCTATGTTCTCCCCACAAACCAGTGATAAATTTTCTCTGTTAACCTGTTAACTGTGCTAAACTTGAATAGTCTACTAAAAGATTTCCAAACAAAACTGCCTGGTAGATTGAAGCAGTATATCATCATAAACTTTCTGAAGAAAATGAGTAGAAAAACATATGTGGAAATAAGGTATTTCTAATTGTATACTGATTAGAATGTGGTGAGGTGTGATTTGTGAGTAGAGCCCACTTAATAGTTGCTAATCTTCAACATTTTAATTATGTGTTTTGTTTCCTTTCAACAGTAGAAGAAAAACACAAAATTGTGAATGTATTGCCATAGCTCTTGAATCTTTGGTAATCAATTGATATTAAAATAGGGAGCATAAATTTCTCTAATTTTAGCAAGCTCTCTTCAATAGCCAAGGTCATACCGCTTTGTCTGTAAAGAGTACCTTTTACAAAACATTTAAAGCAGGCTGAGCAAGTTGAATAGTAGAGGAAATTAACTCATTATAAGCAGCAAGTGATTAAATTCTATTCTTCAGTCTTAAATAGATCAGATGCACTGATTCATTACTAAGGATAAAAATAAATACTTTACAGAAGAGGGGAGGAAAGAAAGTGAATTCCTGGTACCACGGTCCGCATTTTGTGCTCAAGTTTCATTCTCAGAAGCTCCAAACTGGAAAGTTTATTTTGTGGATGCTGGAAGCAAGTAGGGCAGCTTAAAGGCGTATTTTAAAGATGCTTTTTCACTTAAATCCTTAATTATCACTAATTCACTCAAATTTAGCAAGTGCTGTGATCACTTGCTGTCTTTTGGGAGTCAAACTCCATCCTAGATCAGTTTTTTCTGTTGTATGTTTGTTTCTGATGAGACTCTCTTCCTGTTCCTTATAGTCAATAAATTCTGACCAAGTTTTTCTGAGATTAAGAAATTATGCAGCTTTGATCCTCTTGATTAATTTTCCTTTTTTTTTTTTTTTCCCTCCATAAGGATTTGCTGATGTATCTGCTACAACTAGTCCAGGCATTGAAATACGAAAACTTTGATGACATAAAGAATGGACTGGAACCTAGCAAGAGAGATAGTCAAGGTTCAGTGTCAGAAAGCATGACAACATCTGGAGCTAATGGTACAGAAATAGACAGGTAAGAAGCTAAGATTTCTAGTAGAAAAAAAGGAATATGTAACAAGTCCTCAAATTACTTCCCCTTTTTAGGGACTGTTGCATATTCAATGTTCTTCTATAATCTGAAGTGGTGACATTTAAATTTAAAAAAATAATAATAAAAAAAAAATCCTAACCTTTCACAGAATGTATTTACTGACTAGAGATAGTTTACAGAATTGCTCAATCTAGAAGTTGTGGCCTTTGGCCTTATTGTGCAGAAGGAAGGTAACTTAAGGAGGAGCAATGACATTGCTTCCTTCTGTCCTTCCAGAAGGTAGGTTGCTTTCCATGAAGCAGTTTCATGAGACTTCACTTCTGAATTTCATCAAAGAATATGAATCTAAACATCTGGTCAGTCTGAAATGGAAATAAATTTCTTCCTGCTCCTTCAAAAGAACATGTAGGGATAATCCTGTGAATATGAAGGAGCTGCTGGCGGTACACTTTCTATTACTTGGAATCGCAAACAAATGTTGAAATACCCGATTAGTACCAGATTAAGGTGCAAACAAACTTGGTTAACAGCAGTCTCCTTCTGAGCTTCATGTGAATATGTATAACAGGTTTCCAAATTTCTAGTATTAAGCTTCAGTATGTAATCACTTGTGCCACTCATGTACTCTTTGTTACAAGATTTCCACTGATCTTACCACTAGGCTATATAGATTAGGTGTCCTGGGATGCATGCTGCAATGACGCTTTGACATCGATAGATCTGCTTGATTACTTTCTTTTAGGTAAATTTACTATGTGATAATTTTGCCTAGCAAGCATTGGATTTGTCTACTCTGGTATGTGTGATTGCATTCCAGATATGAGTGCTTGCAGGTCTTGTGTGTTGGTAATTTAATTGAAAGCGTATTTTTAAAACAACAACTTATACTGAAAATACGTATTTGCTAAATTCCCATGAATGTTTGTTTATTTTTCATGGAAGCTGAAACAAAATACTAAGATTAATGTAACCCACTGTCCTTTACAACCATAAGCTGTGTAACTAACCAGACACAGCGATCAAAGCTTCTGTTCATGCAGTTTGTTCCAAAACAGAATTGAGAGATGAGGGTTGAGGGTGTTTTTTAAAGATACTTACCTTACAGTTTTTTGAGTTTATTATGCTGTGGAAGTGAAATGCATTGCTATTTTCTTTTATGCTCCATGTCCCACAAGCAAGAACTTTAAATCATTCCAGTTACATTCTCTCCTTTATGTAGTTCCCAGATCATGACTCCTATTCCATCTGTTTCCTCGCCACCTCTTACTTCTAAAACAAAGGAGCCTGCAGACAATGAGAACCTTGATGTAAGTTGAATGTTTTAGCTTGCATTTGTGATATTTGAGACTTCAGGAACTTAATACTATTTTTACATTTTTGTGCATACTTGAATTTTTCTACTCTATTTTGCTGAATACTTGAAGTGCTCTAAGAACATGCATGTTAATTAAATGCTTAAAAAATAGCAATAGGTTTTCTGAATTTTTCTTACAGGCTGTCTATTTATCTTCTTGGTCCCGTTACCCAAAACCGGGGGACTAGGCATTGATTTTTTTGTAATAACAAACTGTCTTTTAAAGTAGAAAATTACTGAAAAGATGATCACATGCTGGTTAGATACTGACAACTACATGTATTTGAGGTGTTTTAAAGCCCTCATTTTTTAAATAGAAAATAGCTATCCAAATATTTTTTTTTAATACCTGCAATGTGTTCTTCCTGTGCTCAGATTCTTCGACATTTGTGCCATCATTATAGACCTTAAAGACGCTGTGATTTATATCTGCCAAGGATTTTACTCTTCTGATTTTAGTAGAAATTGCAGGAGGGAAAATTGCAACGTAAAGACAATTTGGGGGAGTCTGTTTTTAATCTGATGTACAGTTGTACAGTTAATTGGTCTTTGAACAAAAAATTCATTGCCTTAGTAAATCTTCCTGTTTGGGTCTCAGGACTGCATGGAAATTAAACCTCAGAAGGAACATCTAGGTAAAGATGTTCATATTTTTTTTTTCTAGTTGGATTGTTATACCTTAGAAAAAACAGCTAAATGCTTTGTATACTCTACAAATTCATTTTTTATGTTAAGATGTAAAACATCTTAATGAGTTTCAGCTCTTCTGGATGTGAAACAGGTAACAAATCCCTTTCAGGGTTGATTCGCACACTTGGATAATTGCATGGGAGAAAAGTAAGGTATTGTAAATAGAAATCTAACATTGAAGGTTTATAGTTGGAAAACATCATGTACTTGTGATATATTGGTAAATATGCTACCATGATATACTTTTTTTACTTAATGCTGCTGCTGGAAATGTTTGAAGTAAAAATAAAAATATGAGTTCAGTCCTAGGTTGGATTGGATTCAGCCTTTACAAAGTAACATCTCTCAAACCTTCATGCATTTGTGTTTTTTCCTTACCTTCATCTTTATGATGTGTTCAGACTTACTTTATAATGTAATTTTGCTTTTCTTAAATCTCTTTCAGCAAGACCTTTGCACTTTCTTGATATCACGAGCATGCAAAAATTCCACGTTGGCAAACTACTTATACTGGTATGTTAGAAACTGTTTATTCATACTGTATCAATGTGTAATTGAAATCAAAACTATAAAGCCCAGAATGATGCACAGCAATAGATAACTTGAAAATCTCAATTTCAGTCAGGATGAAGTAGTATTTTTACAACAATACACAGCTGAACAGAATAATCACTAAAAAGAGGACGCTGATTTTTAAAACATAAAAAGGTGTTTCTCTGTTAGACAAAGGAAGGTGATCTGTAGGGCATTAAGTACAGTGTTTGGGGGGAGGGGGAAGTCCCCGAAGCTAACTGTATAGTTTTTTAGTTGTCATTCACTTTGTTTCTGGTATTGAGTGGGAAATCAAGTTCATCTTCTGCATTGCTTTTCTTTGCTTTGTGTATATACTTTTGGCAGTGTTGACTAGAATATTAAAGTTACTTAAATAAGTCATGAACATACTTTATAAATGTTCATAATATTGTTCTTCAGATTGTGCTTATCTAATTGTTTTTTTAGATTCAGTTTGTGGCTACGTTGTAAGCACAGTCATTGCAGATGTGTGCTTTCTTTAGGGAACTTTAGTTATGAATAGTTCGTGTAGATGGTGAGGAGGTAAGATGTTGTCTCACTTAAGCAACTTAAGAATTAAACGCCTAAAGTAGTCATCTGCATGCCTTTTGTACTTAATGAAATAAGCATTTGCAGATATGATCTCACTATAAGAAAGCTGAGGTGACTAGAGCTGTACTCCATGAAATGTACTCCCTGAAAATGTGTGTGTGTGCATATAAACACACACGAGCATATACTTGTATATGTGCATGTATTTTATAATGGACAGCTTAGGTACCTTTCACATGGGTAAAAATGACTTAAGTGTTTATCATATGTATCCTTTTAGATGCATCTAATAATTTAAAATATTCATATGCATTAATATATGCTTATAAAGTGAATTGGGTGTTTTAGGTGGTATAAACTTAAACTGTTCGTGTTTAAATTTAAGAACCTATCTTAAGAGTGACCTAGTCTGTAAATTTCTTTAATTCTGTTGCTTTTTCAGAAATGTAAATGAAAGATAATTCAAGTTCATTATTTAAATATTCATGCAAGGGAACTGTACTTTTGTAGGGGCAAATATGATGTTTGGCTTCAGAATAAAGACGTTAATAAATGTAAATAGTTAAAATAATTACTGGCTGAACTGGAGTGTGTAGAAGCTAAATGTTTGACTTAATTAAACTCTCTGCACTTAGATTTCAGCAACTTGTCAGAAACTACAGAATACTTAAAAGTTTCCAGAACTCCAAAGTTTTTGTCTTCCAACTGCAGAAACAAATAATAACCCCCCCCAAAAAAACAACCAAACAAAAAAAACAACAAAAACACCATCACAGAAGTCAATTCATTCATTGTTTTCTTTCCAGACATCTTAATCTCAGTGACAAAATACAAATGTTGTAGCCACTGTTTGAGCTGACATAGCCATGAATCCTTGTGGCTGCTGATAAATTGTTTCATCTATTCAGACACAGCATTCACCAAAATAACGGAAAAGTACAATATCCCTTGGAAATCAAACCTCCCTGCTCATTCACTTGTCATTGTAAAGTTCTCCTGTAGTTATACCTTAATAGTGCCTGCAGAAGTCATTGTTACTGCTTTTTACTTCTCCCCCATCTGGATCTATGAGACACTTACCTATGTCTGGAACATTACTTCCTCCTGGTTTTGAGGTGGTTTTGAGAAACCACCCAAATTCTGAACAAATGAAAAAGCAGTGTCCAAATAAGAAACACACTTTTTTCCTTAAGTTAGTGCGCAACAGATTTTTTTTGTAATGTTTATTTTTTTGGCTCATATTAGAGCAATCTAACTTTGTCGCTTTAGTAAGTTAACAGTGTGTAGAAAAAGTATAAGCAAAGATTTTGAAGTAATTTCTGGTTATAGATTTTCTTGAAATAATATGCATAAAATACTTTACATGTACCTTAATGTATATAATGCACATTTGTAAATAAAATTAGTCAAATCTGAGACAAGCAAAGTTAATTTTGAATCACTTCTAGTAGATTTCTTATATTGATGTGAAAAAGAAAATTCAGATTTTTTTTTTTACATCCAAAACTTAAATAAATCATTTAGTCAGAAGTAGGCTAAAGCTGCAGTGAAATTTTCCAGGATATCTGTCTGTAATTTTCCAAACAGTCCAGGAATGTGCAGGTCTGTAGCTATTTACTTCCAGAAGTGCCTTTCCTACTTTGCCTCTTCTTTTCAGGAGGAAGGAGGTTTATGTTACAAAGCAAGGGAGTTGTTTTTAACTTAAGCTATTGACAAGTGATTTCCTTAGTTCTCTCTTTTATGATAGCAATTTCTAGCTTATCAGCTAAAACAGAAACCCAGGGTGTTTGGGCATTTATTTCTTAACATATAAAGCTGATTTAAAATCAGTGTAAAACTAAAATGTAACAGCCACCACCACCAAGTCAATCTATGTAGTGTTCATTTGATTTTCATCTGCAGTCAGCATTCTTTAGCACTAGCTGAAGTTATAGAAGACTCCAGATATGACATTACTGATTGTTGATGGAAAGTCTTCTATCCATGTGAAAAGTCATCTGTAAAGGAGAAGAAACATAATTTTTTCAGCTGCAATCAAGACCTCTAATCTTGTCCTATAATCATTTAGCTGCAAAGAAGTTACAAGCCCCAAAAAAATGGAAACAATTAGTTATTAGTGTGAAGTGTGAGCGTGTTTATTGAATATGTAGAGCCACTTCTGAATTCAAATGCAGTGTTTGAAAACAGTTGCTAATCTCTACCTTTTTGTTTTTTTAAAGTGAGACTGTTTTGCCTAGTTAAAGCTATGAAATATATTGGTAAACAGAAGGAAGACCTGTGCACAGCTACTTTTTGTTTGTCAGTACTGTGAATAGAAACAAGCACAAAAGTGTTTCCGAACTGCTAATTAGCACATCAAAATAAATTTTCAGTGTAACTGTCTGGAAAATTCTAGAAATGAAAACTAGATTTGAAATGTAGCCTTTGCAGAGCTATTGCAGGATCAATACAGTTTTTTCCACTGTTGCTAATGGTAAAATAAGGAACAAGTATGATAGGATTTTTTTTAAGGCGCACTTGAATAGCAAGTTTGCAGCAACTATTTTATCTCTGCACTGTAGAGGGTAGTAGTGTAATGGAGTACCCATTCTTCCCATTTGGAGTGTCCTTGTGATTTGAACTTTTGTCCTGTCTGAGTGATGTTTGACTGCTTCAAGTGAAGCACCTCAAACTTTTATAGGTTGCCCTATCCAAATGGGAATTTATGACTATGCAATTTTGAAGAGCTCAGCTAGTATCATTCAAAGAACAACTTTAGCAACTTCATATTTAGCTCCAAGTGTATAGTATAGAACTGCAATATTTCACGCAAATTGTGCAGCGTCAGAGTACAGTATAACTTGAATTGTTTCTGTGCTGCAGGTATGTAATAGTGGAATGTGAAGACCAAGACACTCAGCAGAGGGACCCAAAGACTCATGAAATGTACTTAAATGTGATGAGAAGATTTAGTCAGGCTTTGCTAAAGGTAATGCCTCTGTGTAAGGAAATACTTGGTGATTCTTTTCTATTAGAAAGACACAAACCTCTAGAAAGAGGACAGCTTGTCATATCATGTATTGAAATCTAGAAAGCTTCTACTTCTGTTTGAATTTTCAGTGATTGTGGTAAAGCAAAGAACAACTATCGAGAACATTTTCCTCTGTCTTATTGCTTGCTCCCATTAATAACATGCTGATTCTGAAATCCTATGCCTTGTGTGATCAGTCTAGTTCACTTCTAATTTCTTTATTAGACATATTTCTCTACCAGTGCAAATTTAGACAAGAGACCTGTCTTTTGAATACAGAAGCTGTGTTGTTCTGTATGCTAGCAGCAAAGGATGCTGTAGTAACCAGAAGTAAACAGAAAAAAATAAAGCTTTTGTGAATTATAGTCTATAATTTTATAGTAGATGCACTTAAATCAAGCAAGACTGTGAATCTTATACTTCATATTAATTCCCATTTTAGGGATGCTATGTAAATCTGACTCTTAACACTTCATAGAGTATTTCATGTGCTTGTCCTTATTACCTTATTTTGGTTGTGTATTTTTTTCCTGCATGAATGTTCAGAACTAAAATTGTTGATTCAAATTAAAGTGAACTGATAGGTCAGATAATTGATTGTCAGCTCCAGTGATTCAGACCGTGCTTTACAGAAAATATCTTTTGAACTGGGAGGAAATAAATCTTTATTCACTTACAACATAAAAGCCCAAAGATATAAGAATAAAGAATAAAATATATTTAGGTAAAATAATTATGGAACAAATAACTAATTATGTTTCTTTTAATTCACTTAGGGTGATAAGTCTGTCAGGGTGATGCGTTCATTGTTGGCAGCCCAGCAGACGTTTGTAGATCGCCTCGTTCATGTAATGAAAGCAGTGCAGCGTGAAAGTGGGAATCGTAAGAAAAAGGTAAATAAAGGACTGGAAAACTTACATTGTCAAATTCTACCCAGAAATGAATGTTAGCCTTTCACTAAAAATTCTTACTACTCAGATGTATAACAGATTCCATCTATCCTACAACAATTTCAGGTAATTTTAAAGAAACCTAAGAATGGATTAGATGGGTCAAAGTTACAAAATGTTCTGAAACTTCAGAATTGGAAAAGGAGAAGAGACCCTTCAGAAATGTCTCAGGGTATTTTGGCTAAAGTAAGGTGTAGAAATCATTGAAGCAGTAGTGATTTGAGGGTGAGCAAATTGCAGAAGATAGGAGAATGGAGCAGAAGTTGTTGTGATGTGAGAATTATCACAGTCACCTAATGGCTGAAGTTGGAAAGCACTTCTGAAGGTCATTTTGTCCTACCTCCCTGCAAGTCTGCCTACAGCAGCTTGCCCAGGGCTGCTGTCCCATCACTGGGCACCATTGGAAAGAGCCTGGCTCTACCTTCTTTGCACCCTCCAGTCGAGTATTTATATACATGGATTAAAATCTCCCCTGAGCGTTCTCTTCTCTGGATTTAGAAGTCCCAGCTCTCTCAGCCTCTCCTCCTAGGAGAGGTTCTCCAGTCTATTGATGATTTCTGTGTGTCTGTTGGACGCTTTCCAGTATGTCCATGCCTCTCTTGTACTGAGGAGTCCAGAACTGGACTCAATATGCTAGGCATGGCCTCATCGGTGCTGAATAGAGGGGAAGGATCACCTCCCTTAACCTGCTGTTGGCCCATGTTTAACTTGGTGTCCATCAGGACCACCCTCAGGTATTCTTACATCTGTGTTCTTGTTACATATGGAGAATTTTTATTTCACTGCATTTTAAGAATGAAAGCTTGATTCTTTGGAATAGTAATTGAAAAAGCTGGTGATTTATTAGTAATAGTTATCTGCTGTTAAGATTTTAACTGTTCATGTATGCCTAATAGTTTTGCTTGGTTGGGGGGTGGGAATAAAACATAAGATTTTGATTCTTTTTCTTTTAGAATGAGAGGCTTCAGGCATTGTTAGCGGATAATGAAAAGATGAATTTAGCAGATATGGAACTTATTCCACTTCCTCTGGAGCCTCAGGTGAAAATTAAAGGGATAATCCCTGAAAAAGCCACACTCTTCAAGGTAAATAATGTCTGAATATCTGAAATATAAACAAATCTAATGAGCACCAAGCTTAGAAACACCAGTTGAAAGATTGAAAGAGGCTGATGTAGTCAAAGAGAAATCTAATTGTAATGTGCTCTTAAAGTGATTCAGTGTTTTTTTTCTAAAGCTGATTTGAAATTAATGTGCTAAATTCACAGCAGCTTTTATAAAACTGATATACTTTATTAAATAACTATAATCTACTTTTGAAAAAGGTGAAAAGTTACGCTCAAATCTTGTTTAGAGTAAGTGGTTCACAAGCTGGAGACATTGTGTCCAAGGTAGCTGAATGCTTCCTAGTTCAGAACTTCTCTGAACCTTAGTCTGCATCCAGAGGGAGCATCGCTTATGTTCAAAATCTTACATGTAGCATACCTGTTTTGATTTTTAATCTACATGTTAATGTTATTATACTGCAAAATGAAACTTAACTTGTTAGGGAGTGGGAAGAAATAAGGTGGTCCATTTCATTATATTGCAGTGGACTGCCACATAGATAATGTATCCCAAGTGTAAATAACTCCTTAAATTGAACCAGATCAGTTGCTTGTGATTACATAACCATTCCCAAATACAGTTATTGGACAGTCAGTATGCTGTTAAAAGGGTTGAATTATTTTGCTTCTTATGCTGCTTGGAATGTAAGTAGCCCATGTTCATAATAAGTTTAATTTCAAATCATGTAGTTGACTATTATCCAGTTTTAAGATGACCAAAATTTGTTTTACCAGTCAGGCCCTCTAACAAGGAGGCATTATCTGCTAGTTTTAAAGAACAAGGGGAGGGGTGGGAGTTCAAGCTTCTGTTGCAACAAATGTTAACCATGATTTCTAGTAGGCTGTAAATGTATGCCTTCTAGTTTCGTGGGAATCACTTGTGAAATGCAATAACTTCTGTTTACTTAAAAGTTGAACATTTATGATAGTTTTCTGCCACCTTTGGTTCCTCACCTTTGGCATGTTTCTTTATATACCTATTAGTTACATAGAAGAGGATCCATCTTCCATTCTATGCTCTTAAAATTTCTTTTGAAGTCAGAGATGGTTTTGACTGTCCTCATTCTGAATGCTTACTCATTGCCACTTAATCTATAATCCCGTGCTACGGAATAATAATCAGAGGTGAATGACTACTTTGTGGTGCTCTTGGTTATCACATGGCAGCTTTTGTAGGACTATTCAAAGAATCATTTTTCTTTTATTTATGAAATTTATTTTTTTTTTGAAATGCTTACTGCATGTGAAATTATTAAACCATACCCTTTTTTTCAATTGTTCTTGCTTTGAGGGAAGTGACTCGGTCAGTTGCAATAGATGAAATTCATGTAGGTAATTGATCCCTTTCAATCCATTTTATTCAGAGAAACAGCAAACAAATTGTTCTTCACAAACAGCAATGTAAAAAGGCGTTTTTTTCTTTTACTAAATAGATTAAGAAAGTAATTGTTTAAGATGACTTGCCTCTAGCATTTCTTCAATGTTTATCCTGTAATTGTCTCTTTTTGATCTGGTCAGTTACAATTTGTTTTGTTGTGACCTTTTGCACAGCATTTTTACATTGGTTGAAATTGCACGCGTGCAAACAAAATTTGAATCCTTCTGTCCTTTCCTCTTCAGTTGCGTGAGGGATGGGGTGGCGTGCAGGGGAAGAATGTATCCTTTGTACTTCTTGTTTGTTTTTTCTTCTCTAAACAGTGGAGAACCTGATTTTTGTTGTTGTTCTTGTTATTTTCTTTTGTTTAAACATACCTAGATCACAGGTCTGGTAACTGGAAATGACATGGTCTGAGTTCCTAGACAGTAGGTAACTGCTTTTAGAAATACTTTAGAATTGCTTCTTTACTGCCAAATTTGAGGAATATTAAGAGACTTCTGGTTCATGCTATTTGTAACCCATTAGATTATTCTAAGCCTTTTTCTAACTGAAACTTATATCAGTATTGTATGATCTTATTCATGTTTAGTTCACGTATAGTTAATAATGCAGTAAATAAGGAATTGTATCTTAGGAATCCACTGTAGCAAGATATTAATGTGAACGTTGCTGTGAACCAGCTTAGTGGAATAAATTTCCTTTTCCAGAGTGCCTTAATGCCTGCTCAGTTATTCTTCAAGACAGAAGATGGAGGTAAATATCCTGTAATTTTTAAGCATGGTGATGACTTACGTCAAGATCAACTTATTCTTCAGATTATTTCACTCATGGATAAGGTGAGAATTACTTACCCATGTTGTTGTTGTTCTAAGTTCTTGATACTCCTGGTAAAGAGCAAGACTGGTAGAAACTGTTCATGTGGCTAACATGGCTATTGATGTTGCTGGGTTTTCAGACCTCACTTGGCTTTTTTCTTTATAGACAGGCATAGATTCTGTATAGATGAAAAAAAAAAGTTTGGCCAACTGGCTTTTGCACATCACTAACTTCAGTGAAGAACTGCGTAGATCAGTGTCTCTCTTTTTTTTTTTTTTAAATAGCTGGTTTCTGTTTCACTTTTTTTTTCCTTTTCCCCACTGCCAGCTGTTAAGAAAAGAGAATCTGGATTTGAAGCTGACACCTTATAAAGTGCTAGCAACTAGTACAAAACACGGTATGAATACTTTTGTTTTCTAAAAGTTGGGAAGAATTTTCTCCGTCAGTTCTTAGACTGTTGTGACGTAATATTTTTATGACAGATGTTTTGCTTAAGACAGCACTCTAAAGAGCTCGTGTAAGAAAATCCTGTCCCACTGTAAGTTGTGGAAGTAAACAAGTTGAGTGGTATTCCACAGGTGACTCAAGTATCTTCATAAAATCTTTGGTGCAAGCTTGCTGTGTGATCTTGGGCAAATCGTGTTAACACTTACTGATCTTTGCATGAAGATAGGGGGAAATAAAGACCAAAACAAAATGAAACTTAACTATGCTTTAGATGCATTGTGGATAAACGTTTAGAAAATGACTGTTTTTTTTCCTTTTTCATGAAAATTTGGACATCTTGCAGTTACAGGTGGTTGTTAAAGAACTACTGATTTGGGGGAAAAATCGGGGAATTTTTTTTTTACTATAGAGAAGCAGCTGAATGAAAGAAAGTGTTAGTGGTGCCCTGTAATAAAAATGCTTTATGGAGTAGCTTCAAACTTGTATACACTGGAGATTTTTTGGTTTGTATCACAGGTTTCATGCAGTTTATTCAGTCAGTGCCAGTTGCAGAAGTTCTTGCTACTGAGGAAAGTATACAGGTATGTGTATAGTCTTAAGTCTTCTACTGATAACACAGTACGAATTGCAGCCTTAAATCTCACACATCAGTCTTTACAGACTCTCAACTGATCTTTACCTACTGTTTAGAAGACAGATTCAAACTTGAAACACATCAGATTTTTCGCTTTAGAAGACACTTAAATCACCTCATGAGTGTCTTATAACCTAACAGTAATACCATTGAAATAAAGTGTAGCACAGTTATGATACTGAGGTTCTGGCTTTGCCCTGGGAAACTTAGGATAAAAGGAAATTGTTGCTTGGGAGAAGAGACTGACCCCACCCTGCCTACAGACTCCTTTGAGGTAGTTGTAGAGCATGGAAAGGTCTCCCATGAACCTCCTCCTCTCCAGGCTAAACAACCCCAGCTCCCTCAGCCACTCCTCATAAGCCTTGTCCTCAAGACCCCTCACCAATTTCATTGCCCTTCTTTGGACATGCTCCAACACCTCAACATCCTTCTTGTAGTCAGGGGCCCAAAACTGAACACACTTCTTGAGGTGAAGCCTCACCAGCACTAAGTACAGAGGGACAATCACCTCTTTTGTCCTGCTGGCCACTCTATTTCAGATATAAACCAGGATGCTGTTTGTTTCTTAGCCAGCTGAGCACACTGCAGTCTCCTGGTCAGCCGGCTATCGACCCATACCCCCAGGTCCCTTTCCACCAGGCAGCTTTCCAGCCACTCTTCTCCCATTGTGTAGTGTTGCAGGGGGTTGTTGTGCCCCACGTGCAGGACCCGGCACTTTGCCTTGTTGAACTTCATACAGTTGGCCTCAGCCCACTGGTGCAGCCTATCCAGATCCTCCTGCAGAGCCTTCCTACCCTCGAGCAGATCAACACTTGTGCCTAAATTGGAGTTGTTTGAAAATTTCCTGAGGGTGCACTCGATCCCCTTGTCCAGATTGTTGATAAAGATACAGTAGAACTGGCCCCAGTACTGAGCCCTAGGACACACCACTAGTGACCGGCTGCTGACTGGATGTACCTCCCTCCATTCATCCCAACTCTTCAGGCCTGGTTACCCAGACAGTTTTTTTTTTACCTAGCGAAGCGTACGCCCATACAAGCCATGAGCAGTCAGTTTCTACAGGAGAATGCTGTGGGAAAGGATGTCAAAAGCCTTACTGAAGTCAAGGTAGACCACATCCGCAGCCTTTCCCCTGTCCACTAAGCGCGTTACTTTGTCATAAGAGGAGATCAGGTTCGTCAAGCAGGACCTGCCTTTCATAAACCCATGCTGACTGGGCATGATCTCCTTGTTGTCCTGTATGTGCTGTGTGATGGCACTCAGGATGATCTGTTCCATGAGCTTCCCTGGCACCAAAGTCAGACTGACAGGCCTGTAGTTTCCTGGGTCTTCCTTCTGGCCTTTTTTTGTAGATGGGTGTCACATTTGCTGTCTGCTACTAGGCTTGATACCTTGTTAAAGCCAGCATGTTAATGCTTTCTAGTTTAAACAACTAAATAGCTCATCTATGTAACTTCCGAAATCTGTTTCCATGTGTGGTCAATGTATACTTTGTGTGATTTGATTTGCAGCAAGCTTTCTTTGATTATAACGGGATTGAGTAGGGATATGTAAATGAGTAATGACAGAACTCCTGATCACTTCAAGCATAGCACTAGTTAGGTTGCAGAGCTTACTTAGTTGGTCAGGATAAATACATATAAATAAACCATACCAAGCTTCCATATAAGATATATATAGACACAAATAGTGACAGAGCACTGAAACAGGCTGCCAAGAGAGGCTGTGGAGTCTCCTTGGAGATCTTCAAGAGCTCCCTGGATATGGACCTGAGCACTGTGCTCTGGGTATTCCTGCTACAACAGGGGAGTTGCACCAGATAACCTCCAGAGGTCTGTTTCTGCATTAACCATTCTGACAGTACATTGTGAATGAAAACACAGCATATTTATGTTGCATTTAGTTCATTACATTACCTTTTTTCACATTTTTATAGCTAATCCTGAAGCTTTCATTTGGTCATAATGCAGTAACTGGGAGTCTAAATAAATAGTTACATCCTTCTGTTAACTATATACATTTGAAAACATGGAGATAAAAAAAAAACAAACACTAATTTCTCCAATTGTACAGTGACCAATAAAATTGCACAAGTTTCTTTAACTTCTGTGAAGATTGTGATAAGCTACAATTACTCTGACAGTCATCAGTTTCTGAAGTGTTTTCTTCTCTACAGTCCTTTGTAATCTTAGTATCCTACTATTTATATTGTATTCCATTATATTTTCATAGAATAATGCTTTTAGAAATGAACGTGAAATTGTCATTTTGCAATTATAACATCCTATTCCAACCTAAGACAGGTGCCTCACTGTTGATTGCTGTGCAGACATATGGAACTATTCTTCCTTCGAGGAACTACTGATCTAAATAGACAAGACAACAAAAAGAAATGTAACCTGAGATTACTTCACAGAGCAATGATAAAATACATTACAGAACCCAGATTTCCTGTGCTGTGAAGCATGATAAAATAGCTGGGCATCGTAGGCCAAGGAGTAAAAATTAAATGAGCACTGAGTGTGGTGAAAGTTTGTTCTGTTGTTTTTGTAAATGTTTGTTTTGGGCATCACAGGTGTTTTAATGAAAATTGGCAGTATCTGAAAATTAAAAAAATGTCTTTTCAAGTTTCAAAGCAAGTAATTTAATATGGACTGTAATACAGATCTGCAGGAAATAAAAAAATGTTTTGTTGTTTGAATGTTATTTAACTGACATTAATAATCTTTAGATTTCATTTTTGTGTTTTTGAGGGTTTGTGTTCCACTCTGCACAGCTTGCCATTTGGATTATCTGAAGCTGTTTTTTAACATAACGTGTCCAACGTTGTGCAGCACTGGAACTAGAATTTTCTGCCACGCTATTAATCAGTTAAAATTTTTGTTCCACATTGCTTTTATGGATTTCATTTTGAAGAATCATAGAGTATCCAAAGGGAAGGGATCCAGAAGTATCACTGAGTCCAGCTCCTAACTCTGTACAGGGCAACAGAATCTTTCTACTTTCAGCTTCTTGAACATGTCTTTGAAGTGCTTGCTCCTGTGTAAACAAAGGCAAATAAAGCTTTTTCCATTTATAACAAGGCTGTTTTTCATGCAAAACTTTCTTGAATAGTCAGTAGGTACCTTCCTTCAGCATTCCTGAGAGGTGGGAATGAGGGAATGAATAATCACCTTCGTTCCTTTGAATCTCATTCAGAGATTCCTTTCAGTGTTTCATTAGGGCAGTTGTTTGTTGTGTAGATACATAGAAAGCTCCTCTTCTAGTGCTTGCTTAGCTTTTGTGCCTTTACTTTCATTTAGTGGAATCATCTTACATTTAGGCTTGGATATAATTTACACATCTCTTTATCTTGGTCAAGAAAAAGTCTTTTTAAGTAGTGGGAAGGACTGTTTTGGTCTCATCCATGTACCATTTGGTGATTTAGATCTTCCTTTTAAACTCAGTTGTGCTGAAGAACATAGAGGCATATCATGTCTAACCTTGTAATTTAGAATGTGTGTCCCAAACATAGTTACTGACCTGAACTTAGTCCTGTATGGTTTTCGTAATCTCATATAAACCTGTTCCTGTGGAAGTATTTTTGTATTCATATTTATTAATAAGTAACTCTTGAATGCATTGTTAATCTTCTGAGGCTGTTTTAAATAACATTTCAATTTGAATTTCAGATCTTTTTCTGCTGAATGTAAGAATATGAAGATTAAGACAATATAAAGATAGCAATATAGAAGTAAATTAGATCTCACTGGGTTTGTTGGGGATGATTCTTAGTTTAACAGTTTATACTACTGCACATTTGTGGTCTTGTTTTATATCTTTGATTGCTAGTTATAAGAATCAAATTTGAGATCATGTGGAGTAACTAAATATGTTGATGAATTTCCCTCCAGAACTTCTTCAGAAAGCACGCACCTAGTGAGACTGGGCCTCATGGAATAAGTGCAGAGGTGATGGACACGTATGTTAAGAGCTGTGGTAAGTTGAACTCCTACAACTGATAACTTCAGATGTGAAGTATAAAGGATGGGATCAGTGAGCTATTGAGACGCTTCAGATTACATGATAGCAAGTACCTGCATAATTCCTTACCTACAGTCAGAATACCTGTTGAAGATCTTAGTAATGTCGCCAGTGAGCTCTAATAGCTATTCAGCAGACCAGTCATGTTCAGTGTCAGCATTAGGGTACAATTGAATTGATCAAGATTCTACTGAGTATCAGATATTTCTCTTTAATAGCAATTTGTGTTTGATATTTAGATGGCTGTATGTGTACTTTGTGTATTGATCTGGAGATGAATCCTTCTTGTTATTACTATTAAATTTTCATTTCTAATTGTCAGATTCTAATAAGTGAAAAGCTAATCTTTAATTTGTCATGACTGCAACAATGTACCAGTTCAGGTTTCTTGTAGGTTTCAGCGTGGAATTAGAGGTCATAATTTTTCCTGGTCATTAACATCAGTGTGTAGATTTTTGTGACGGAACATGAGGAACATGAGAGCTAGGATTTTCTTTCTATTTAGTGCCTTCTGTGAGCATTGTAAATTTTTTCTGCTTATGTTTCCCCTTGTGCTCAAGGAGTCTTCATAGCCCTTGAAAGGGAATGGCATTGTCTAGTGAAAAGAGTAGTTTTGAGTCAGACATGTGATACACTATTCTTTCCTCAGTCCTCTTTCCTTCTTGAAGGAGATTAAAAGTTAAGCACGCCCTTCTTTCTAGCAAAAAAAATCCTACCTTTGTTTCCTCCACGTCATGAGTTGGGATATTCATAATCTGGGGAGATGTAAAGTAATGAATCATCAGTATTTGAAGTAGAAAAGTTCAATTTTTTTTTTTAAAAAAGTCATCTTTTCCTTGGAGGTTGTGTTGAACTTACTTCTTACTCCATTTGATAAAAATAAAATGTGGTAGTGTAGTTCAGTAAACTGATGCTGATGTTAAAACATTGCATTTGCTGTCCATTAAATTACAAAGCTTTTTCCTATCAAAAAAGTCATTCAGTTGTTGCTGTACTGTATCTTCTGTTTTTCTATTCTTTCTGATGGTACAGTCCTTAAAACTTATTTAAACCTTTCTGGTTAGTGGGTGAAAAAAATATAACAGTTTGCATTAGTTGTAGCTTACCACTTTCTGTCTTACTGCTTAGCTTGTAAATACTGCTGACATACCCATTCAAATTCACATCAATGTCTAGTGCTTGTTCATGGGTTTTGTAAGTATCTGAGTTCAAAATGTGTACATTTATTTTGCTCAAAATACCTCATCTTATTTGAAGTATCTTAATCCTAATTTTGAACGGAAGTGTTTATTATACACCTAACAGGTATATAAAAGGGTAGTAAAAGCTGAATCTAGGCAGTACTGAATATATTTCAGTTTTGATTTATTACTTGGTGTTCTTCATACTGCTGATAATCTTGATTATTCATTCCCACCTTCCCAGCCTCTGTGGCATACTTATTACTTGTGAACATGAATTAAGATAACATTATATGCTGTTGTTAATCGTGTGGAACTTGTTGCTCTCCAGGAAAGCTACATGTATTGATGTTTACAATTTACTTGTTACAGCTGGTTATTGTGTAATTACTTACATCCTTGGAGTTGGAGACAGACATCTGGATAATCTTTTGCTAACAAAAACAGGTAATTCTTTTTAGCAGTATAATTTTATAACAGCAGTTGTTTAATTTCAAGTGTGTCAGTAACGTTCAAATGTGTTGCCTCCATTTTGCTTGCAGATGCAGCCCATTGAGTACTGTAGAATATTCTTATGTTCTAAATGTAAAGGTATATTGACTCATCTGAGGTAATATTTGATTCACTGAATCAAAGTTCAGATTTAAACAGTTAGTAGTGTGAAGTGGTAGTTGAAGAATAAGAAAGCAAGTAGATAAAGTGCACTATAATCAAATTGGGCAAGAGATAGCATAACCAATATGTGGTATTGATGTCAGTGTAACAGCCATTTATGCATCTGTAGGTAATGGACGTCCTAAATTTACTTAAACTCAGGAATGTTTATAAGCACTAGATTTTTGTGTAGGTTTCACTTTTTTACAGTCTTGTGTTCTACTGTCACACTTCTTATACACATGAAAGCTAGACTTGTAAGTTATTTTTGTTAAACACAAAAGTGTTTCTTGAGTGATGCTGACCTTTTTTGAAAGTAATATGGGCATACTACAGGGTAAAATTTGACTGCCTTTCCTTAAGATCATGAAACCTGTCACTGTCATCTTAAACTTTGGTAAAAATCATACTTGATGTTTTTTTTCAGAACTTGTTGAAAGTAAAGTAACTCTAAATCCAAGTATCCTAATTGTTCTTTATCAAACAGTTTTCTAAATTGTTGCATTCCTATTTAGTAGGTTTTCTAACATGCTATCAGAAAGCAATTTTGAAGATCTATTAAGTGGATGCTGGCTGTATTTTAATAACTTTATGTACACTGTTCAAAATACAGTACATATCTAGACAAGTATTGTTAGTAGTCCTATGGAATTGGGTATAATCTTGATGACTTCAGTGAGAGATCCTTGCTAATTCCTGTCTCAGATTGGACTCTCTTTTAACAAAATAGATTGTGAGCTTTCCAGGTCTGCATATTTTTCTAAAAACTTAAAAATATGATGCATCCCAAAACTGGAAATGCCACGTAAGACCTGTCAGAGCAAAGTTCACTTCATCAATTTCTCCTACTTATGTATTTTGTGTATTTGATGAAACCAAACCACTATACAACAAAAATCCAAGTGTTTCATCAGCCTGATGGTCTAGACTGTTCTGCTCAAGCAGAATTATTTTATATTTTTCTCCAGCTTTCTGTAAAATAATAGGAGCTAGACAGTGTTCCACTTATTACAAATTCATGGTTGAAGGAGTGAAAATAGTAAAGGTTGCCATTTAGTCAAATATCCTTTGTAGCAACCCCTATGTATCTCAAAAGTTCAAAATAGCAGGTAAGTGTTTTGATTCTCCCTCCCTACCTTATTTAACATTTTGATGCCATTTTTGTTGCATATGTGTATTAAAAATGAACCAGGTAGAATAAATAATTATAGTAATTCTAAATCAATAACTCAGTTTAAAAAAATATTTTAATACATTTTTCTAACTAAAATAATTCAGCACTTCAGGAGGAATTTTATGCGTATTTGAAGTTGAATTGTGCTTTGTAGGATTTTTTAAGTATAAAAAATATTTAATTTGAAGTTAAGCGTTTCATTTTTCAGAGGGTGGGGGAGGTTTAAACTAAAACAAAACACGAAGGCAGTAAAAACAACAAAAAAATGAAATGCTCAATCTATAAGGAAACCGTTTTCCATGAAAGCAGCTTAATTGCAAGTGACAATGAAACCATTTAGACAATTAGGATATATTTTCTTACAGCTTTTTGTTTATAATAAACTTGGCATTTAGAAATGTTTGTTTTCCTGAGCAGTGAAATAAAAATGCTAGATATCTTAGATTGTTTTGCAGGTGGAATTCTAGCTAACTTGGCTTCCTTTATCAGCTCATCTTCTAGTATTCCTCTAACTGAACACTGGGACTTTTGAGAAAAAGTCTTGGATCAGTTGTATTCAAAGATCTCTACTAGATGACATACAGCAATTGAACATCAAGCTATTTATGCCTTGGGTTAAAATATTTTATTTGTAAATAAGTCTGTTTCTAGCTAGATAAAGTCCAGAAACTCTTAGCAAATATTTTGGATACTTTAAAAAAAAAATTTTTGGCATGCTTACTACAGCTTCTCAGAGGTGTTATGATACCTTGAATGCCTTATTTTTCTCATGACGAAGAGTTAGAAGTTGTGTTTATAATATAGTAAAGCATTTTTTGAAGGAGAAAAGTGTAAATAAAAAAAAAATCTTATTTGGAGAAAAGAGAAACATCGGTATAATGTTTTGTTAGTTTACAGTAGGCCTGAAGTATGTATTAATGTGAGTCAGCATGCTACATAAGCACATAATGTGAGTCAGCATACTGGTGAAGTAGGTGAAAATTAAACATTGGGCCTTGATTCAGTTGGAAGATCTTGATCAAAGGTCATGGGAGAACAAACAACTAAAGCAAATGGATTTCCCCTTACCTGTCTGGGATTGTCCAAATGGACACTTAAAAATCTCTCTTGAGAGGTCCCTATCACTCGTCAAAAGTGACGATATAAAGCATTTTCTATAGCAGGCACTGTATGCTCAGAGTTGTAATTAGTCTTCTAATTTGAAGTAATGTGTATCTTGTGTTTAAAAAGTAACCACACCATAGCTTAGTTTGGCACTGTTGAAGAATTTAAACAGAACAGCAGAGGGCAGCACACATCCACAGTAAATTCTAAGTCTGAAATTCTTTTCATCTGTTACCTATGTTCTGTAACATACCAGGACAGATTTATGTTGGTCATATTTTAAGAGACTTTGTTAAGCTACCAAGAGAAATTCTTATGTTTCAAACACTGCATAGACTTGCTGCCAAGGTTTCTGTTTCTTGGTACTGAAAATCTCATTCACTTATAATGAAAATTTAACTTATCTAGAAGAATATAACTTAGAAATAACTTTCTTCATAAATGATAGGATTCATATATGGTCATTTCTTAACTACACTTAAAAAATTGAAGTTTCTAAGAGTAAAAGATAGAGTTCCAGTTTGGAGTTCACATACTTTTTAATTTAATATGACAAAGTGTATCAGTACATTTTTTGTATCTACCTGTCTGCCTGAGTTTCACTTTGGTGGATGTATCTACATGTGTTGGACTCATTCCAATAAAATTGTTGCATTATCTTGTATTATGTAGGTGACTAAGTTTATAACAGATAAGGTGTAATTTAAATATTAAGCAACAGATACTGAAGTTCATAAAAACAAATTGTTCCCCACTCAAACTCTTTTGCACTGAGGGGTGAAAATGTCTGTCACCTAGTTGAAAAAATTTCCATCATCTTTCATGACTCCTTGCCTCTGATTCTAGAAATATGATGGCTTGTTTATGTCAACTTAAATTATTAATTAAAAAAAAAATGTATTCAGATTTGTAGATGCTGGACCATTTCACTTCAAAAGCAGCAATAGTAGTTGATTTGAAAAGAGATGCTTCTCATATAAGGCACCTGCAGTCAAAACATCCTCATCTGTGAGTAATGTTTAAAATAAGATGTGCAATCTCAGAAAGAGTTGCAAGGTAAGACAGCAAAGATCTGAACATTCCATATGCAAGATAGCACTCTCAGTGCTTTTCAGTTAATAACATATGTGCTGAAGCAGGTTTGAGGATGACAACAATGGAAAAAAAAAAAAGCAGGAGTCAAACACTCCTTCAGCATTAGTTTTTAGATAAGTACTTTCCTAAATACACTTATTAATGTTGCCAACTAAAGTAATATGTAAAAAGTGATCAAATTTTTAAATAGACGATAATAGATCCCCTTCATCAAAGGATCATCCTTTTTTTAAAAAGCAGAACACTAAGACATAATATTATCCTTTAGATTTCTCTGTGCAATACCCATTTCTGTGATACCTGCTGAAGAGAATATATACTTACCTGTTGAACTGCTTATTTTTTTTCCTCTTAAAGGTATCTTGAACAGTATTTTCTATTTAACAGTATATACCCGGTATCTTCTCTGTATGCAGGCATAGCATAAGAATATATTTTGATAAAGGACAGCTTAGGGGAAGGATATTAAAATGCTTAGCACAAGCTGTGCCCTTATCCATTATATGGATGATGATAATAACGTTTATCTACAACTATTGCTTTTCTGCCACCATATTGAGTTGAAAATCTGTATCCTAAATAGGTTCTTAACGGCTCATACTATTATAAAACTGTGCAAAAATAGGAGAAAAAAGTTAGAAGACGTGATGATTACTGATGACAAATTATGCATTCTGATATTTTTTTCATTATGGCATTGCTTTATTAGTAAAGGAGAGATTTTGATGGTGACATCAGAAGTTGCTGGGAAAGCCAGGAAATTACCCTATGTCCCCACCTGTTTCCATCACAGGTGTTTTTATCATATTCATATTTAAAATAGGAATTCAGTTAAAGTAGTCACTAAATGGTATTTTTTTCTGCATAAGCCAGGTTAAAATAACAATGACGGCTGTTTACAGAAAGTACACTGAAATTCAGAACTTGATTTTTCTTTTCCCAGTAGTGAGAACAGATAATTTTGGAATAACTTGAGGCTTGGTTGCTTGTTAAAATAGAATAAGACTGGTGGCAGTTTTTAATAGTTGTGTCTAATTTGATTTGCCTTTCATTTAAGGATTTTGGAGTTCTGTGCAGGTTGTTAGTAGCTTTTCCTAATAGTACTCCAGTGAAATAAAACAATTTCTATGCTGCTATATAGGAACTTTTTCCTGCATTAGAGTCTAGATACTAGCAGCAAGCGATGGAAAAAACAGCCTTCCCAGCTGCAGTCCATTTTTTTTATTGGCTATTGTAAGCACCAGATATCAATTTTTAGTCTCCACAAGTTCATGTTTCACTTAATCAAAGTTCTCTTCAGTCTTAAGGCTAGAAGAAACTAAGACTAACTTCCAGATCTCCTATGGCCTGACTGCTGGTCAGGGGATCTTTACATGTTTGCCATTCCCTTGAGTTCCCCAAGGGCCTCTCCTCCATTTTTCTACCAAACACCTGGTTTTCTAACATACGGAAAAGATAGTCAACCTTGTAAAATATAAAAAAGAAAAAAAAAGTTTAAAATATATAACTATATCAACTCTTAAGTATTGAACTAAATCTTGTGTCTGCGCACTTCATAATTGCATATTTCGGAGAATATCCTCTTTTAAATCAGTAAATGCCTTCTTTCTTGCTTTTTATTTCTGAGTTTTTGCAGTAAAAGTAAAAAATCCTTGAGCAGGGGAGTGGAGGATGGTTAGGCCACTATTTTTTAAGATCTGAGTTTACTCAAAGTTGTTCCATAGTCTTTCCCACTTCTGAAAGGGTGCTAATGTTGCCTATAAGACTTCTGATGAGTGAGATGCATTCAAGGTCAGAAATGTTTGTCCAAAGCTGTGTAACTTGACTATATGTAGGTATATACATACAATCCTGCTTCTAACCTCAAAATATGGCAGGAATTTCAGGCGTACTTCTCTCTCATGGCATATCCTAAATCCATATGTGGTGTTTTCTCAAGTGCTTAAAGTCCTATATTTTTTAAAGGAACTCAAATTTCTAAAGAGCTGACTGAAGCTTTCAGTTTCTATATACTAGAAATACATGGCCTTTATATCTAGATGTACAAAAATGAAAGTGACTCGGGATCACATTCTTCACTCATTTTCTTAAAATCTTTTTTTAAAAAAAAAAAATAACGCATGATAGGTTGGGGGTTGGGATTTAGAACTTATTCAGGAACAGTATTAAATCAGTATTTGTAATCTAGTTTTGTCTTTAATTACAAGCATGGCTAATAACTTAGCCTTCTCAAATTTAGATATGATAACTCAGAAGAGGGATTAGAAGCCAGAGTAAAAACATGATGATATAACATTGAGGTGTACATGTGTTATGGCACTGACTGTAAGTTAGAGGAGGGAAATGTTTGATTTTAAAACATGGAATTTAAAAGCCTTTAGAAAAAGCAATGTGTTGCTCAGATTTCACAACCAGTCTAATACTGGGAGGATTGATAACTGTATATAAATACATGTTGTGTGAAATATTGTGGTATGAAATCGTGAGGGGGACCAGAGCCCTGGTATAGGCTACCCAGAGAGGTTGTGGAGTCCTCATTCCTTGAGATATTCAGAAGTCATCTGGACTGGCAGCTCTAGGTGGACCTGCAATAGAATTGGACCAGATGTCCTCCAGAAGATCCTTTCCAACCTTAACCATTCTGTGAAATAAATTGTAAGAGTAATCCTCTAAATTCAGATGAGAAAAGTTGGTTGGTAAGAAACCATCTATGTAACTTTAAAGATCCTTCAGTTGAAGATGTCATAAATTCAGATGTGTGACATTTCAGAATTAAAAAATCTCACTCAATAGTTGCCTAGATGTGATGCTTATTCTCCTGTAGACTGTTTTCCAGATGTGATTACTAGCCAAGTTTTTTTTTTTAGAAAAAAAAAAAAGTCACATCTGAGCCTAACAAATCTTGATTGAGTAGTGTTTTTGAGGAGATGAGCTCTTGAAGACAAGTCACGATGAAGCTGACAAACTAAGTTGCTGGCAGCTTTTGCATCCGTCGTTGCAGGTGTGTAACAGGAATGACATCTATGTTGAGTACACTACTCACATTGCAAGTCACTTCCCACAGAATAAAATTTATAATTAAATACATTTTCTGTTCTCTTAAACTTATTGTACCAATTGTACTAGCTCAAAGCAATTGTGGTGGTTTTTCTCAGCAGGGTGGCCGAGCTCCACCTCAGCTGCTCACTCACTTCCCACTTCTCAAAGGGAAAGGGGTAGAAAATACAATGCAAAGGGCTTGAGGGTTGAGATAAGGACAGGGAGATTGCTCAACAATTTTAATGACGGGCAAATCAAACTCAGAGTAGGGATATGGTGAGATTTATTGCCTGTTACTAACAAGCTAGAGAAGTGAGAAACAAAGGAAAGAAACCAAAAAACACCTTTTCGCCCCATCCACCCTCTTCCACCTCCTTCCCCCAAGTGGCGTGGGGGTATGGGGGCTGCGGTCAGTCTATAGCACTTCGTCTCTGCCACTCCTTCTCCATTACTCTGCCCCTGCTCCATGTGGGCTCCCTCCTATGGGATGCAGTCCTTGCCAAACTGTTCTGGCATGGGCTTCCCACAGGCAGCAGTTCTTCAAGAACTGCTCCAGGTATGGGTCTGTACCATGGGTCCATCCATCAGAAGCAAACTGCCCCAGCACAGGTCCCCCACGGGGTGCAGCTTCCCCCTGCTTCTGTGTGGGCTCCTCTCCACGGGCTGCAGCTCCGGCCCGGGGCCTGCTCCTGCGGGGGCTCTCCATGGGCCGTAGCCTTCTCCAGGCCACATCCACCTGCTCCACCAGGGGCTCCTGCACGGGCTGCAGTGTGGAGATCTGCTCCATGTGGGACCCATGGGCTGCAGGAGGACAGCCTGCTCCACCAGGGGCCTCTCCACAGGCTGCAGGGGAACTGCTGCTGTGTGCCTGGAGCACCTCTTCCCACTCCTCCTTCACTGACCTTGGCACCTGCAAGGCTTTTTCTCATTCCTCTCACTCTCCCAGCTGCTGTTCCCCAGCATTTTTTTCCCCTCTTTCTTAAATATGCTCTCACAGAGGCGCAAACAAAATCACTTATTGACTCTGCCCTGGCCAGCAGGGGAGCCCTTACCTAACAAGGGGCAGCTTCTAGATTTCTCTTGCAGAAGCCACCCCTATGGCCCCCTGCTACCAAAACCTTGCCACGTAAACCCACTACAGTGACATTTTTGTTTGAAGCTCACACAAAGCTGCTGTTCTAGATTATGTACAGCTGGAGAGTTCAAGTTCCTATTTTTGTCCTTCTCTTTCTGCTATTTAATATTTTAGCAGGTTTTGGTTGTCTGCACTTTTTTTTTGTCTTGGTTTCTGATTTTTTTTGTTGTATCTTTACTTGATACGTTCTCTGCTGTCTGCATAATACAAGGAAGTAACATCTCCCACACACTGTATTTTCATAACATGTTTTTGTACAGGTCATCTTAATGAGATTTAACAGGTGATATTTTCCGTAGGGTGCCATGGAAAAAAACACCATCCTCAACATCATCAAATTGGGATGAAAAAATGCTAAAAATATCCAAGAATGCAGCTAAGCTATCTCAATCATTAATCATCTTGAAAGTGAGATGCTGGTCGTCATGCCGTGATACAAATTTTGCTTTGGATGATGACTTGAGATACTTGCAACCTTTTATCTTAGCATTAAAAAATTCAAGTCATGAAATTTATTGTCTTGATAATTTTATTATTTATTAACATTAATAATGTAAGTTCCACCTAATTTTCAATATTATATTATACCACCAATTTAATTTGTCCAAAATGGGATTGTTCTTCATTTGTTCCAATTTTAGTTACGTCCTCAATGACAACATAAGTCAAGCTTCTTTGTAGAAAGCCCTGAAACAGCAGTGTTCCCTCCAGCTGGCTGGTCAGTCTTTTCTTTAGCACAGTAGCAGCTTCGGGCTAATACCAAGGGAGCATTCTGTCTTTATTTTGTAATTTGATATGATGGTTTAATTGATCTTGAGCTGTCCAAATGAAAATTAATTATATCTGTGTTTAGTACATGGATTTTAAAAATATTAAATATATTTACTGTATTGAAGTTAAAGTGTTTGACATACGTTTTGAGTCACCCTAAAAATCTGCTGAATTTTGAAGTATAGCTAGGGAAGCTGTAATGTTAAGTGCGGATGGCCTCATCTTATAATACGCTTACTCATTTTTAGGACTGAGATACAAAAAAGTATTTGCTAACTAGCATTAGTTAGCAAATACTGAATGTATGTCACTCAGGTATGAATGTTCTAGAATGATTTAGATACATTTTAGTTACCAGGCTACATTATTAATTAGTACCTATTATTCTTTATCTGTAGAGCAAACTAGAAAAAAAAAAAAAAAACAGCCACAAAAGTTAGTGTTTTATTCAAATGTTCTCCTTTGATTCTTCACAATGACAGCTTTGAATAAATTACAGACCCCTCCCCAAACTTTTTAATTAAACACCTTTTATAATCTAATCTGTCTGTATATATCAATGTCAACTTCAAAATACCTTGTTTACAAAAGTGAACTCTTAAGAGTAACCAGTAACAGCTTGAAAAAACTATTGAAGCAAATTCTTTAGCACAATTAGATATGCAAAAAGCAATTACTGTATTTATGAACTAGTGAATACTTAGTCTGCTTATTAAGCATCCTTGTGATCTCCCTTAGAAAATTGACTGTGATGGAGTTTGTTTCTTGGCTTGAAGAGTGCTTACGACAGATTTCAAGCAAGCTTCTCCGATGACAGAACATCTATTAATCAATGAAATGGACAGAGGGATGACTAATTGAAAAACACTACGTTCCACTTTTTTTCCAAGAGTGATGAGCATCTAAGCTTATGAAAATACTAAAATGAATATAGACACTGCAAGTTAAAACACCCGCAGGCAAACAAATCTCTGTTCATAATGCAGTTCAGTTCCGTAATGCTGAAGCAAGACTTTGTATGTTCTGTGGTATCTGAGAATAGATAGGTCATACTAATCATTTTCTAGTTATTATTTAAAAGTATATCCTTTTGTTTTTTATATCCACATTTCATTTCATCCACATTTCATTTTCTTCTATGAATTAGTCATCTAAAAGTAAATTTATTAATGTTACTGCAGAGCTCTGCTTTGGATACAAAATTCAACTTACCTAACATTTCAAACACACATCACCTGTTTGTACTTAATTTCCTGATCCTTCTTAATGTGGACTTCAGGAACGTGTTTCCTTTGTCTGAAGGCAATCATTTAACAGGCCAGCAGAAGTAGGGAAGTGAATGTCCCCTTGTGCACCGCACTGGTGAGACCGCACCTTGAATATTATGTTCAGTTTTGGGCCCCTCACTAGAAGAAGGATATTGAATTGCTCAAGTGTGTGCAGAGAAGGGCAGTGAAGCTGCTGAAGGGACAAGAAAACAAGACTGAGGAGTGACTGAGGGAATTGGGGTTGTTTAGTTTGGAGAGCAGGAGGTGTAGGGAAGACCTCTTCACTCTCTGCAACCTACCTGAAAGGAGGTTGCATCAATGGGGGTATCTCTTTTCTCAGGTGACAAGTGATAAGATATGAGGAAACAGTCACAGGTTGAGCCAGGGGAGAGACATCAGGAAGAATTCCTGTCATGGAGAGGGTGGCCAAGAATTGGAACAGGTTGCCCATGGAAGTGGTGGAGTTCCCATCCCTGGAGATAAATATTTATGATACGGTAGTGATAGTAAGGGACATAGTTAAGTGATAAGACTCAGTAGGGTCAGGTTGATGGTTGGACATGGTGATTTAGAAGGTCTTCTCCAACCTAGGTGGTTCTATGAAATTTAATTTATGTACCTTCTATATAAACATTTTGACATTGGCAGAACTGAATTCTTTTTTAATTCAACTTTAGTATTGTTTAAATTCTGCAATTAAAAAGCATTGTATCAAACTGAAAATTTGATTGCAAAACCCTTTCACAAACACACTTTTGCTCTGTATGGTCAATATTTTCAATTTAATAAGTCAGGAATATTCCTAGAAACTGGCTTCATAGGGTTTGTGAATTGAACCACTTAGGCTTTTGATGACTGTTTCTGTTTGTATGTTCATATAATACTTAATCTTTAGGTTATGTAAATACTCTAGTGTTGTTTTTTTTTTGTTTTTTTGGAAATTGCTGTTTCAGTTTTTCATTTTGCCCCATGTTGCATCTCACGTGAGATTTGGCACTAGTAAAACGGAACACAGTGAACATGTTCCAATGAAGTTATGGACAATCCAGCAAATACACAAGCTCTTTATAGGAAAAAAAGTTTCCTTGTGCATTTGAAATGAGATATATGTAAGTTTTTTGTCAAGTTAATGACAGGAACATAACATAGTTGCTCTGAGAAAGGAAAAGTAGAGATCAAGTGGTATAACTCATGCATTTTTGTACTGGAAAAACTCAACATGCTGAGACTTAAGAGAATTCAAAATACAATTGAAATGGTATTAATGTTTCTTCAAAGTATTTCAGAGGTGTTAAATTTTATCTGTACTCAGACAACTCTTAAAGGATTTTAGGATCATGATTCTTATTTTCCCTTTCGTTTATATAACGTATGACTAAAATAACTTATTGCATGCTGGGGCAACCAAATGGGATACTAGTAAAAAAGCAATATTTATATTCACACTTAATTTTTTTAAGAAGTTCTTAAGAAGTAGCAAAGAATTAGTAGTATCTGTAACATGACTATGTACTTAATGTCTATTTAATATCTACTTATTTTGAACATTGGTTCAATCTTTATGAATATACTCCACATGTTTAAAAAGCAAACAAAATCCTTACCTTATTTTTTAGTACTCCAAGTGAATTTGAGATCAGCTTTATTTAAGTCCATAATTTCAAGTTGCTATCTGAAGACGTGAATTACAACTATAAGCCTCATAGAAAATAGTGAATTGTATTTCTTGAGACCAATCTAGCATCTTCAGGAAATTGTACTTAAAGATTTATTTATTTTTTGAGTATTTTTGCCATTTGATATGTGAAATACTGAGGTAAATGTTTGCCGTTCATCTGTAGGTAAACTGTTTCACATTGACTTTGGGTATATACTGGGTCGGGACCCTAAGCCGCTACCTCCCCCAATGAAGCTGAATAAGGAGATGGTGGAAGGCATGGGAGGTACACAGAGTGAGCAGTATCAGGAGTTCCGTAAGCAGTGCTACACAGCCTTTCTCCATCTCCGCAGGTAACAAAACTATTTTATTATATTATAGAGCCACAGTAAAACAGAATATTGAATGAATCAGGGAACATATTCTTGTTGAAATTTCAAAACTTGTGTCTATGTTCAGAATTCAAACAAGAATTTGTACAAAATGAAGGAAACCATCACAACACTGGTATAATGCGAAGCTTGAATATAATTGCCTTTTAAGTTAAGGTCCTCAGTTTTACTTGTTTAATAACGTAGCTTTTTGATAAATTCTTTGGGGTTATTAAGTTGTTTTTGGATGTGTTTTTGCCCTTAAGCAACTTCTCTGATTACTGGTGATCAAGTAAGTATCCTTTTAACTCTAAATCATTATTCATTTGCTGCTTTACCCTCCTCCAGCTTAGACGAGTGATGATCAAAATCAAATTCTTTGCCTTGAAGATGGTATATATAAGCTTAGTTGGATGCAGGTCCCACAGAACAAATACTAGCTGCTGTATGTGGTAGTCAAGTATGTTAGCAACTTCTGTAGATAGACAGAACAATGGCAGCTAAAGCCTCTTTAGATTTCTATTTATGGAGAAATTGATCACACCTTCAGATTTTGAAGCAGCTTCATTCCTTTGTAGTGACCATGTAATTTACCATCAGCTTTCTGAGCTGGGTAGCTCATCTTTGTGTTTGAACAGAATGCAGGTAAGCACTCTTGGTGTGTCCTGTGTCTTATTTAGTACATTTTCCCTGGAGATGAAAGAATGTCACTTTCATATCTAGATCACACAATGTAAACCTTCAAATACATGAAATAAAGCAGAAATATTAAGAGAATGTGAAAAATACCTATATGAAAAGTACATAGCCAGTGATATGAAATGATACCAGAAGAAAGTCACAGGTAGTTTCTCCCTTATTAAAAGAAGAAAAAGAATACGGCCTTGTTTTGTAGACTTACTAAAAGCATTTCAGTAGAATGAAAAAGCAATGGCATGTTAGTGGCAAAGAATGTATGACTTCAGAGAACAATCAGGAAGGCTAATATATATTCAGTGTTCTGAATTTTGCTCAAAGCTTCACAAATCAGAAATACAGTATTATGAAAATAATTCTTTTTTTGTTGTTTAAACTTAGGTTTTTTTCAGTGGACAGGTCTGTTATGTCAGTGAAGGCTTATCAATTGCATTAACTAGTTTATGTAATGTTTTGCTGCAGAGGTCATATTCAAGTGTGGAGTACAGCAGTCATTTTGGTATAAAACTGAACTGTAAATCAAGATAGCTTCATTTTAATTCTGGAACTGTAGTTGTAATTATCTCTCCAGTATTTGTTCAGGTTTATAGGAAAATACTTTTAAATAGTTCTGGATAAATATCTTTAAGGCATAGGATAACAGAGGAGGCATAGGATAATATTGGTATTACAATAACTATTACTTCAAGCAGCTAGAATTAAAAATGATCAAGATTGCTTGTTTATTGAGGCAGGAAAAAAAATAAATTTGGAGGAATGTCTTAGCTCTAATGGTTCTGCACATTGATGCTAACCTGTTCACAGATACTTCCGGCTAAGTACGGTGAAATCATAACCTCTAATTGCTAAGTCAAAATGCAAATTCCCTATTTGTTATCTCTATCAGTTCCTGTTTTATTCTTCATTTCCCTGGAGTATAGACAGTGTTCTGCATGTTTCAAATGCTGAATCTGCCTTTCAGGTTCCTGGTAGAATAGTGTTGCAAAGTGAAAACAAAAACAATTTTCAATTTATAAGTGGAAAAAGTTTTGTTCTTAGTTTTAGATGAAAGAAGTTTTGCATATGATTATTTCTGAGGAACTTTTGTGAGTGGTGTGTGTTTTTATTTTATTTTATTTTTTTTTCCCTCGGGAGAGATGGCTTTCCACTTTTTTGCACCCCACTGATCAGTTATATGTGTTTGTCAGCAGTGCTGTAATGAAGGAGCAGCCCATGTGTGCTGAATGTGCTGCGGGGCAGGTTGTAGCTGCATCCTCACTTGGGGCATAGCAGCATTTTACACCTTTTTTATACATGTTGAGCTTACTTAAAAATGCTCAAGTCCTATTGTGTGTCAGCTTTCCCTCCCCTTTGAATTCCCAGTTTACAAGTCTTCAGCAGGATCAGTCTGAAAAGAATCTAGAATCAATACCTGAAGGTATTTTTCCAACAAAATGTCTAATGTTAGGGTGAATTTGGGTTGTCAGTGGACCAGCTGTGAGCATCTTGACACCCTGTGTCTCATGTGCCAGTATGCACCAGTATGCATACACCCTTGCTTCTGGCTCTTGGTTATTTTTTTTTTGTCTGTCCCTAGCATACCCTGGTCCTACAAAAGACCCTATCGGGAGTTAGCATCAGTCTCTGCACTCTTGCCCTTTGTCTATCGCACCCTGTTACACATCTTGTTCAGCCTCTGGTTTGTCCAGCCCTTCTTTTCCTCCTCTTTCTGCCCAATTTCTCGCTACATAATTCAGGTTGCTTACATCTGAATGCTATTATAAGGAGCATGAAAAGCAAAGAAAGTAGTCTGTCCTTGGCAATTGCTATTGCTGTAAGCTACCAATGACCTAGGAATAGCTTTGAGAGTGCTTAGCTGTAAGCTTTTAGGTATGTTTAAACAGAAATTTGCTAGTTTCAGACAAGTAGAAGAAATCTTCATGAAAACCTGTGGTAAGCATTTCTGGCACCTAAAGCAACTCGACTGCCAGAGTTTGTAGCCAGATTTGAAACAAAATGGTAGTGTCATTTTTATTGTGCTAAAAGACATTTTCCAGATTCCAGCCCCTTGCCCTTGGAAAAGTGAAGCAGAACAGCTGAAACAAATTAGACAAAAGATTTCTGTCCAAACAGTTTAAAATAATTGCGTTCTAAAGAGTTAAATCTTATATTGAAATGTTTTAGGTAGTGCTAGTTCCAGTTACTAAGTGTCAAGAGTTTTTGATAGAATTAAGCTTTTTAAGAGAGTTTTTTGTTGAACAATATTTACTTTGTAGAGTATGGCTAAGAGTCATTTTTTGTAGTTAAAATATTTCATACTATTACGATTGCCAATTTATATGTATTCACAAGTTTGCTAATAAATTTTACTGCTAAGAATTATTTTTCCATCATCAAAGAAGCTCCTGCTGCTCTTCAGAAAGCAGTATTTCAGATTTTGAAGCTAGTTGCTTACTTTGTCTCAAAAAGAAGACCATCTCTCTTTAGAGAGTAAGGGAAGTTTCAGTTTATGTTGAACAGCTTGGAAATTATCCTAACTTAGAGATAATTTCCTGCAAGGGCCAAATGATGTTCTTTAAAAGATTTGCAAGTACTACCAACACCATATTAAAACTGAAAACTACTCTGTCTTTTCTCTTTAAATGGTTATAACTGACATCTGCACTACCAAAGTTATTTCAGCTTAACTGAGCAACTGCAAACTTAGATCTGGTTAAACCACTCATAGTCAACCTGTTACAAAAAAAGCCCTTGCAGCAACATGAAAAATCATTCTAATTGTGAAGACTTAATTTGTTTGAATGCTAATATATATAATATTGCTACATAACTGTTACCCTTTTTAGTAAAGTTAACCTTTAAATCAATATCCAAACTTACGCTTGGTCTTCTGGGAGTGGGAGAAGGCATTAAATCTTACAATATTTGAAACTGTTT
Organism: Stictonetta naevosa; assembly: GCA_011074415.1. Classification (NCBI taxonomy): domain Eukaryota; kingdom Metazoa; phylum Chordata; class Aves; order Anseriformes; family Anatidae; genus Stictonetta; species Stictonetta naevosa. Next base: position 4,827,641 of record CM021729.1, on the reverse strand, counting down.
ATATTTGGTGTGTCTCTGGATAAACATTGTTCTAAAAAAATGTTCTATTTTTATAAGATTGTTTTAAAAAAAATCCAACATAAAAAAAAAAAAACACCAAAAAGAGTGGTCTGTGTTCAGTTTGGCAGTTCAAAACGAGGCTTAAATTGTCATTCATATTACTGGATATCTTAAATACGTCCAAATAAAGTGGTGTGTATTAATCTCCTCTGAAACATTGCAAACTCAAGTTGATTTTATATTTTCTTATATGAAGTTGTTTACAAAATGTTGGCTTTTGTACAGTTTACAGAGTTTATTTATCTAATCTGCTCTTCTACTCAGGTATTCCAACTTGATCTTGAACTTATTTTCCCTCATGGTGGATGCCAACATTCCAGATATTGCTCTTGAACCTGACAAGACTGTAAAAAAGGTAACAGGAAAGCTTTCCTTGCTTTCATTAACCAAAGCCATCATATTATGAAATTTTCAGTCACTTCTGGTGACTTGTGTGTAACCAGTGACCTGAGGAGGCTTGCTCCTGTTTTATGAGGACTGACTGATTTCTAGAATCACTGAAGTTAAAGATGGAAATATACATTTTAAGTTGCCTAGCATCTGTGCCCATCCATATATGCAGAATTGATCTTGATCATCCATGGAGTCCATGCCTAGTCTGCTCTAGCACTCTGTTCAAAGTGATATTTCAACATTCTGCTAAGAACACTGATCATAGCTTAATGAAAAGCTTTTGCTGGTGAAGCATTCAACACTGACTGGATCATGAAAGATTTCAGGATTCTAAACTAGGTGGAACAGCCACATATAGATTTATAAAACAGTAACTGAAACTGTTTTTACATCTTCACTAAGAAATCTTAGTTTAGTGTGAAAACAAACTCTGACGTGTGTCCCCTGATTCTGACTTTGTTCTGTTGCTCCAGCCTGAATCATTCTTCTCTATTTGGTGTTTCACCTACTGTTGACATTGAACATACCGGATAAATGTTCACATAAATTTCATTGCACTTACATTTTAGGCAAGTGCTGGCTTTTTTTATAACATGATTTATAGTGAAGGGCTATCTCTTTTAATTCCACAAAAGACTTTGTGGAGCCTGTGAATCCAATGAAAATCAGTTCATTTCACTTCTGATTCAAGCAGTGTACTTTCTCTAAAGATAAACCTGATGTTTAGTGTTTTCAATAAGCTATGAATGCAAAGATTCAAAATTATTTAAATTAATATTTCATGTTCTAATGCAATTCTCTTGAAGGTAAGTGAATTGACTCCAACCAAGTTTTTCTTGTAGCCTGTAAAAATAAGCATCTATGTTTAGAATTTCCTAATTTCAGATTGATATAAAAGAGTTCATATAGTCATCACTTCATTTCTGCAAAGGCTGACATAGTGGTTTTTTTCTTTTTTTTTCTTTTTTTTTTTTTTTAATCAAATTCTGTTCTCCTGGTTTCCATTGCCAATTGACATACATTTTTCTTGTTAGTATCTTGGCAACACATTTTATCTTGGACAACACTTCTGTGTATTATACCAAGGGTAGATTTTTTTTTGTAGTGTATGATAGGATGTCAAATTCTCTAAAATATTTTTAAAGGGTGCTTTTACTGTAGTAATGTCTGAATGTTTCAGATGCTTATAAAACCCGTACTTAATAGAAGTTTCCTCCCTTGTTTTTAAATATGAAATCAAGATACAGAATTGAAAGCCAACAAGTCTTTTCTTCAGCTGAGAAGTATGTTACAGTTCACTGACATACAGTAGCTAAAATCAGGTTTATATCAAGCATGATTATAGTGTATCCAATTGGAGATAACAGAAGAAAGAAGCAAAATCTGAAAGGATAGGCGTATGAATTAGATCAATGTGCTTACCCCTGTGTTTCATTACTAAGTATAAATAATAGTCCCTTTTTTCATGAAAGTAGTATATGTTTATTTCCTGTCTGGTAGGTCACTTAGGCCAAGTATACAACAAAGTTGTTGTTATACTGAGCTTTGGCAATGCTGCAACTTAGATCCGTGGTTTTTACCCTGATGATGTCCATTCTCATCTTAGAGGCTTGAAAATGTTGAGAGCTAGAGCTGAGTCAGTGAGGCAAGTATTTGTTACATGGAATGCAGATCGCTTTCATGCTTTAAAATGTTGTTTAGCTGGGGAAGAGTGAAGACCTTAAAATTTGATGCAAAATAATTATAAATGGGTAGAGTTAGTATACTGAGAGAACAGATTTCACTGTCACAAGTTCTGGAAATTCATTTAGAGTGTGCTTGTTCCTTAAAAAAAGCAAAACAGAGTAAAACAAACACAATAAGGTATTATCAGAAAGATACTGCTTGGCTTGTTCATAAATGTTTTTTTACTTTATAGTCTTCCCAATCCTTTGCCCCAAGTATTGGTATTTTGAATAAACTCATTTTTTGACAGGTCAGGTGTTTATAATTCCAAATAACATTATGTTCAGGTTTGATCCTTTTGTTTTAAGAATTGTCCTTTAAATATACCTCTGGAATTTCTGCAAAAATGATATGTTAGGGTGAGATCTTGAAAGAGCAGGTGAATAGAGGACTCTCTTATAAAGCAGGTGTTGATATTATGATCTTCTGGATGAACACAACTATGTTCAAAGCAACTATGAAAGTATTTTGGTTTTGTTCTGGTTTTGGTTTATCTATTTCTTTTTTGCTTTAAAGAAAAAACATTAGGTAAATGGCTGTAAAATGGCCTCACAGTAGAATCGTCTTAATTCTTTGTAAAAAGGTGAAGAAGTCACTTTTTGGATAGTGTTAGAAATTTTGTTTTGAATATTTAATACCCATTAGCCTGTCTCAAATCAGTTCTGAGCTTTGTTAGTACCAATAAAAAAAAGAAACAAGGTATCTTGTATCTCTGGGCTGAGTGGCAAGTTTGTTCAGTCATTTAACAAGATAATACTGTACCTTGTTGTAGGAAAATTGAATAAATGCCTTGCATCTCAATTGATTTTTTTTGTTTGCCTTTTTTTAAAGCTTTAAACAAAAAATCCATATATATTTCAACAGACTCAAATTAGCTAAAGATCCATTTTGGACTGACCCGTAAAATTAAATTACCTTTATGTGAGTCAAGTCAATAGCCATTTCAACCATGATATCACTTTGATGGGAGACAAAGGTGGAGATTTACAAACATTTCTGTATCTAAGAAGGTATCCTTCTTAATAGTTATGGTGGAAAAAATATTCTTTACTTTCCTTATTGGTGCCGTAGTAACACTCATTCTCTGTTTTGTAGAGCCTTCATTTTTTTTTAGAGGACCAGTGATCTAGTTAGGCTCTGATCTCGCAGGCAGCTGAAATCAGGTCACTGAAGAAACAGGATAGGTTACCTTTATTCAAAATCTCTGATACATCAGAATATTACTTAGGATGAAACTATAAGGAAATGTATATAGTACAAAAATTAATTTTCCTTTTTAAAGAAAGGAAAGCTTATTGAAGGTGGAACATTATATTTCAATATATTTTGGTGTTCAAACTGTTCAGCATTCCTTTATATTGGAATTTTGTAGTAGGTGCAGCAATCCTGCTATTAGGAGCAGGTATAAATTATTCTAACTATACTTCCATAGGTTTCTCTTAACATGATCAAAAAAAGGGAACCTTATAACATACTTAAAATGAGTGTATTCTGAGAAAATTCATTCATTGAACTGTTTGTGCCTCACCAAGTTTCTGTTCTCATTGAAACAGGTATGCTAGAGTACAGTCCACGGAGTTGAGGTAGCAAGGGGGATTTTTCTCAAATGTCTGCCCTTCAGATTCCTCAAAGGGAAAGCATTATGCTATTAGGCAGTACCTTGGGCTGTGTTCTGAGCAGCTTTGCAAAGACATGTGACGTGTCATACTGGCTTCTAGTGGGCAGAGAGGTACTTCATGCTGCAGGAAATATCTGCCTGCTTGCTGATGGACTATATATAAAAACACACTGGCGAGTAAAACATAACATCAGAAATATTTGATGTTCTTATTTTCTAAACTTTCAGAAAATAGTATGCCTAATTCTTTGAGTATGAATGAGCGTTTAATTTCTATTTTTAATTCAAGTAGAGTAAAGAACACTACAGCCATTTTGTATGGTTTCATTTCTTGTACTTTCTTTTGTCACCTGTGTTATATGAATGTATAACAAGACACTAACTAATCAGTTTGAAAAGGTAATTGGAAGTCTGCCATCTTTTGCCTTTCTAAGTTGACAGACAAATCAGAAAACAGACCAAGATAATGGAAAAGATATGATGTAGAGTATGCCCTCCTCAATGAGGCTGTGGATGATCTGAATTGTTCTTTGTTTTTTTAACAGTTTCATTCTGCTATGGTAATAGAGACTTTTTAGAGAAATCTGAATGAGAAGGCACACCTGTTAAGTTAAAATGTTATTAACCTGAGGAAGAAAAGGGAAGGCAGGATCTTTAGTTATAAGCTGTTTTTGCCAAAGAAACATCTACCTTCCAGTAACACGTTATAGCCCAAGGAGCTAACTGGAAGATTTTAAGCTTGATTATAAAATTACATTCTATCAAAAAGCAAGTTGTCTGTGTGTCATTTCTGTCCAATGCTTGTGATATGCCTTGGGAGAAATATGTATCGAGTTGAGGCAAAATTGAAATAGCAGCTTGTCATGTACAACTTTCTGTAAAATAAGTATAGATTACACCGTTTTGACATGGTTTATGGCACAGGATGGAGTAAGCAGAGCTGGGCTCTCTGTTTATGTCATCTTTGAAGGTACTTACACATTCTTCTTGTTCAAAACTAAGCAAGCTCTACACAAACTGATTTTGCTTATCAGGGGGAGAAGACTGGATATTTTCTTCTCATTAGTATTAAATGTACCAGAAACTTCTGATGATTACAGCTGGAGTTGTGGATTTGGAACACACCACAATTTGACAGTACCTTCTTACTTGGTTTGTATAACATCTGTGTTCAGAAATTAAACCAATGCTGACCTTAATGATGCTTTCTTACACCTAAAACTGAACTGAAAATGAATGTCAGTATTGGCTGGGCTGTGAGGAAGAGGAAAGCTCTTGGTTTCAAGTTTCACCGTTATTCTTTCATGTATAGAAAATATTTTTTTAACCAGCTCTCCACTTCTAGTGTGTGTACCGAGTATCACTAGGTAAATCATCTAGTACCTTTAAATTGAAGGAAACTTTTGCATAGTGACTTAATTCCCTCAATCCAATTTCAATCAGTATTTTTCCCAGTAAAAGGATGGGGGGGAGCCGAAACGGGGCGGGGGGGGGGTGAAACAGGTGGCGGGGGGGAGGGGCAAATCAAAGCAGAAAAGTGGTTGCCAGCTATATAGGTTATCTCCACCGCATAAAACCTTAGAAATCTCTTCTGATTCTTGATGCTTAGTTTAACATGAAAACATTTGTCAATTTTTGGCCAAGAAAAAGGAGCAGCAAAGCTTGAAATTAGTTGTCTTTTTTTAACCTTTCATCTCCTTTTTTCTTCTCCATACTATTCATAAAGAAATCTGGCAGTCTAGTGTGCTTCACCTCATGGGTCAGGATACCTTCTCCTACTGCTACCCTTTGATTTGGGCTTCTCTGAGAACCCCCTTTGCCTCAAAAATGTTGCAAAATGAAATTAAATAGGAAAATAGCAGGAGGTTCTCCCCAGTTTGCCTCTTGCTTTCTCTGACCTCTGAGGTAATTGCCTTTAAGTTTTCCAATCTTTGCTTATTCTTTTCCAAATCTCAATTTTCAGGAAAAGGACTGGGCTGAAATCTGTTTACGTTGACTTGTCATTGCATAACTGAGGATATAAGGCAAATCCCCCCCCCCCCGCACCTTTTTTCTGCCACTGCTACTTGCCTTTTTATTTCCCGTGCAGCTGCAATGTTAATTGCCAATTGTTACTTTTTTGAAATAATACAATACTATAATTTTAAATAATGGTAACTAGAATCTGCAGTCTATTACACAGCCAGTTTTGTATAAGGAGGAGGTACGCCATCATGCTTCCAATGTAACAAATGCATTCAGCATTGTCACCTCTCAACAAAAAAAAAATATTCTGATCTTTCTGCAGGAAAGCCAGATGGCTTCTGTCTGTCCTTCATAGCAAATTTGACCTTTAAAGTAGAAAACATCAGGGACCAGTGATTCATTGGCACACAAGGAGCTCGGCAGGCATTAAAGGACAGTGTTATAATTGACTGAACTGTGTTTCTGATGCCCATTGATTAAAGAAGGTGCTGCAGAGATGCTGCAAGTGTGTCATTTATAGGTGAGCTTAAAAGGATTGTAGATGGAAGGTAACTTGTTTATGAAAGCCCCATTCAGATTTGATAGCACCTTTGGATTTACACAGGAAAAGGTTAAATTGTCATGATTCAGCGGAGTGGGGAATTTTCTTCTTACAGAATGTAGCACTTAAAACACATTGTGTTTCCAAATCTATGCAACCTTTAACTAGGTCTCACCACAACTGATGAGAAATAAGTGGTAGAAACGTCTGGAAACTGGGAAGAAGAGGGAACAGGCATGCTTTATTTCTTTTGCACTAAACACATCAAAGTGAAGTAATTTTTGTTTATAGGCAGAAAAGCTGAAACAGAGAAACAATGTGACTTGAGGTGCAGAGAAAGTTTGAGCCAGTTTATTTCTAATGCTGAGTTAATTTGTGAGGTTGTAGTAAAACTCCCTCTCTTCTTTCCCCTCCTCCCCAGAAGTCAGTCAGTGGATAATTGAGAGTTAAGTTCACAAGTCAGTGAAAAGGAAAAGGTTTCTCATTTGTTGTCTGACCTGCCTTTTTAGACAGTAGTGGATCTCTCTCCCTTTTTACCTAACTGAAAATAACGATGTTTTTTGAAAGGTGGAGCTAGGAAACATTTCTGAGGTTTGTTAATGACATGAGGAGATTTAGTATTATTTCCCTGTAGGAGAAATAAACTCAGTTTTGCTTGGTCAGTCTGTCTGCTCCAGTATTTATATTTACTTCCTCCTCTGGGGAGGTTTATTCTTTGTAATAGTGTCACATTGACATTGAGCTCATTTTGCCTAGGCAGACATTCATCTTTCTATCCATTTGGGTAATGATGCTGCAGCTGCACACCCAGCTTTTCTCTTTCTAGGCTGTTGATTCTGCATGTATATTCATTTTGAAATCCAGAAAGGCTGGAATAAACCTCACAGAGTGAAGTGAGAGCAAGAACACCCCTGGTTCCTGGTGCTTTATATCATGCTGTTCATTTGATCATAATTATTTGGTCAATATGATGAAATTCTGAACAGGAACAGTGTGATCTTTGCATATTGTGTCAGCTAAAACCCATATTTTTCTGGAAGATGAATTTACAGGTCCTCACTAATGGCTTTATTAGCTTCTGTTTTTTTTGTTTGTTTCTTTGTTTGTTTTGTTTCTTTTAAATAGAAGTCTGCACAGGCTTGTTTAGAAAGTGCAGTTTGTTCAAATCAAAGCCTGGAAAACAAAAGGTATTGTCGGAATAGTCTTTCAAATAAAATTTTTCGTGCAAATAGAGCATCTGGAGAGTTTGTACAGTTAGTTGTTTGGACTGTGTTGTAATCAAGCAGCAAGGAAAGCAGGAAAGCCCTTTGCTGAAATAGGTGAAATGTGTTAAGGGTTAAGCCAAGAATTCAGTGCTAATTTTTGCTAAATGTACATTGAATGCTAACTCTGGGAGCAATCTTATGGAAAAACAATAAAAATCACAAAAACCTCACTAAGCATTACTTTTTTGTCTATCAACTATGTTATCTGAGCTTTAGTAGTAGTTGGTGCATATTATGCCCCAATCAAAAAGAACACCGAAGCTTCTATTCAATTTGAGTAGCTGACTTCGCAAAGAGCAATCCCATATTAGAGTGATAAAACTACTCAATAACTAGCTACTTAAGTTATTGCATTAAACACCAGCAGTGCTGCTTAATGGTGCTGGAAGAATAATACTAGAGCAACCAGCAGACTTGGAATGGCTGACATGCAATTCGTCTGAGAAAAATAGGGTGGCAAAAGGGTTTTCATATATCCATGTGATATTAGTTCAAAATATTTTGCTACTTTCCTCAGTAATGATGTGTATCATAGCTGCTAATGTTCGTGAAACATAGATTGGTTAACTACACCACGAGTATTTCTGAACTGAGTTTGTGTATGATCTCTAAATCTCAAGCCTGTCACATATCCAAAAATGCAAAATAGCAACAGGGAGAAGGACAAACCTGTAGATTTACTTGCTGGAAGAAAACAGAGGCCTGTCCATTATCTTAAACACTTCTACTACGACTTTTAATATGGTGGTTAGGCTTTTGAGTATAGTCTCCTCTATAATGCCGTCTGGATTTTTATAATGTACACGGATCTGTGGGCACGATGTGGAGTTTTCTCTGAAATAAGCTTTATATAACACTATACTATTACAGTGATAATATTATATTTATCAGTGTTATATTATAACACTGATACTATTTTGAAAATCAGTCTTTCTAGTTTTCTGTGAAGACACTTCAAGCAAAAATTAAGTATGAATTTACCAGCAGATAACTGTCTGTTATTCTGGTTGATGTTATCTTCTTTCCACATCAGTTACCTTTGCAACTTCCCTTCTAGTGAGTTGTCACATGTAATGTAAATATACCTAATGTTTAATTTTCTTTGAAATTTCATCTATTTGAAACGGGTGTTTGGGTGTGCAGGATTATGTGGTGGGAATTACCAGTATTTTGCATGAAAGAGTTTAATTCCTGCTGTAGTCTGATCTCTAATGATGTTCTACTTCCCAGTAAAAACACTATTGCTGTGGGACTCCTTTTAATTACTCCAGAAGTTAGCAGGTGGGATTCTAGTTTGTATGCTTTGATCAGGCTATGTCATTGTAAGATCCTGGGTTTTCTGCTATGCATGGGTAAAGTGACTACTTGATTTTCTTTTTTGGGAGGGTGGGGGAGCATTAATTCTTATTCCATTTCTAATGAAGCACAGGTATTTCTGCAGCAAAAGGGTAGTCAGAACTGACGATTGTTTGGTTACCACCCATGTGCACTAAATGTTAACACCTGTCCATTTGTATTTTAGAAAGCATGATAATATAAAAGCATAATAATATAGCTGCAAATTGTGACCTGATTAAAATATGTAAATGCAGTTCTAGACTATAATAAAAGTGCTGTGTGAGTTTATCTTTGCACAGAAAAGGAAGACCTTTCATTTAATGCTTTAATCTGCAGTCTGCAGATACTGAGAAATTCTTTGCAGAGAGTGGCAGTGAAGACCTTTGATGTTTCAGTATCAGTTACCAAACCCAACCAACCAAACACTGTTTCTGTTTCTTTTACTGTATCATTTGCAACCTGTGCTTGACCTCTAATTTGGGGAACGTGCAGAAGCTGTTAAGTATCCAGTTCCTCCTCTTGTACTGCTTTTCACTTCAGTTTGCTTCACCAGTAAACTTAGCGTAGCTGATAAGCCTGTGATTTTACATGGGACTATCATGGTGCAAAGTGGTATTTATTCATGGTTATACCATAGAACTTTTTCCTTTTTTTGCTTGTTACTTTGCAAAGTTTTCCTCCTCTTTGTGACTCTGCAGCAAGTGATTCTCAGCTTTTAAATACTCTTAATCAATTCAGATGAAAGTAATACTTAAATACTTACTGCTTTGCTGTCTTGTGCACACTCACATACACCATATTTTCTTCTTCATGTTTCATCTTTACCTCTTCCCCTGCTGATTTTTTTTCTTTTTCTTTGAAAACCAAGCTCTACATGTCTCTAAGTAGCTTTCTTACAGCACACTTCCAATTTAACTGAGCTAGAATAAAATTCCTAGTCACGTAAATTTATATACTATGCATTTATTTTCTTTTACCCTGTATTTAGGACTAAATTATCCACTGTGCAGGTGGATAAAAGGTGGGCAATTTGAAACTTTTAGGCTGAATGTCAGTATTTTCATGGGTTCTGTCGTTCTTTATACAGCCTTTTCACCCTTAAATGTTCAAGGTTACTGCTGAGACATAAAGGAATGTGTTTAAAGTTATTGTGTGCATACAGTATGGGGTTCAAAACTTTCCTTTCTGGAAACAAAACAAAAGCTTAACTAGATTTGTCAAGTATGTTTCTTTCCCATTTGACTAATGCTAATAGCAAGCTAACATGACTCATTTAATTCAAATGCCAAAATGAGAACTCCAGGTAAATAATTCAGATGGGATGTTTTTGATGCATCCATGGTGACCATTTTTCTTAAATGTGTAGAATGAGAAATTTTGTTCTTAAATGTGTAGAATGAGATAATTGTATAACTCATCAGAACTTGACCCCCAAATTCTCTTCCACCACCATGGAGAAATCTCTTGCTCATTGCACCTCCTCTGTGAGAAACCACGGTCTTTCACAATATATGGTTTAGTCTGGAGCTGAGATTTCAGATAACAATTACTATTGGTTTTGTTACAAGAACCATAAGTCAGTATATATTAATCTTGCTGCTGTTACAGCTCAAGAGGTAATTTGTCATCTTGCCATGTTTCTTCTCAGCTAGGTTGCAGCAGTCATTTTTAATTGCAGTGCTGAAAAACTTCCAAGCAAAAATCTAGTGCTCAGCAGCATTTGATCCTGCTGTTAATTGCAAACTGATTTTAGGGTCTAGCTGTGGCTAAATTTCTCTCCACATATATCAGTGTGCCAGTCTGTTCCTGGGAAAGGTGGGAAGTAATGTAATCCTTAATCCCATAGAGTAAAGCAGCATTTTAACATCAGTAACTGCAGGACTGAGTTGTTCTGTGAATGGATTTGAAAACAGCTGAAGTGCTCCATTACTAGAGTTTTAAGAGTGTTAGTGTTGTTTTTTTTTTTTTTTTTTTTTTTTTAACTGCAGTTAGAAATTTTCTCAAAATCTCATTGCATCACGTTTTCTACAAGCATGAAAAAAGATGTGATAGAAGTCTGTGGTCTCATTTTGGGAGGTATTTAAGCTTGTGTATAATTGCAGGCATGTGAGTAGTCCAAGTTCAGTTGGATTCTTCTGCATATTTTATTGACTGTCAAACTTCTAACTTCAAACTTCTATATGGGAGATAACAAACTTTTTCTTATATTTGTTATGAAAATGAAAGTTGTATAAAATTAGCCTGAAATTCCTTTTAATTCCCTCCCTGTGATTTCCTTCTTTGGGAGTTTGAACATTTTTTCAGCTTAATCTAGCCTTTCATACTGATGAAACTTTTTGAAGTTGCAGAAGAACTCAGTTTTTGTGGCAGTATGCTTGAAGTAAGTTTAGAGTTACAACTGTATTTTGAGTGAAGTGGTGTCTTTCTGTACCTGGCAGGATAACTTAGGCCGAGTGGTAGCACTGAAGGGCGCTCCTCTGGAATACCTTGCCTTTGGAAAAGATGCAGAGTAATAATTAACTGATATCTCAGAGAATTTTCTTATCATAAAGAGGGTGGTTGCCTATGTGGTATCCTTGATGTGTAAAAAGAATGCAAAAGGGGGAGAGAAGGTGATACTATCTCACTAATGTTTTTATTAAGAACATTGCTGAATTTTTTTTTTTTTTTTCAATGCATAAAAGTAAATGAATGGAAAACATCAGGAGAGACTTGATTCTGTCTCATAGTCTGTTTCTTCAGTCTTAGCCAGGATAATGTTAAGAAGCAACTTAAATCATTTGATATTTGCCTACGTGAAAGGTATTTGTGATGGACAGTTCTTTAATGTAAAAAAAATTAATGAGCTCAACTGTTTGAGATGGAAATGGGACAAGTTCAGATAGGAAATAAGCCACAATTTTTAAGCAAGGCAATTAATCATTGAAACAACTTACCTAGGATGTGATGCATTCTCTCACTGTAGAGACTCTGTAAAAGAGATTGTCACAGATAAACTGGAAGTTATCAAACAATTTTTGCATCAAGTCTATACTATTTTACCTAGTTCATTGTGCAAGAGACTGAGTAGATGGATATGACGGTCTCTACAAGAGCTCACATTCTTTGAAATTCACCATTATGAACATAAAGGAAGCGATTAGATGGCTGCAACTATTTTCTGCAAGTAATGGGGATTTGCTGAGTGATTTTTATATTGTGACCAGTGCTACTTTGCAAAGGGGATGCCAGGATTTTAGCATCCTTAATTTTATTCAGGGAGATCATGGACTTGCTAGGAGTTCTTAACACAAATGGCTTTCCAAATTGAGCTCCCATAGCTACCATTGTTATGCAAGATATTTTTTTTTTTTTTTCCTGGAAAAAATCTGAACACTCACCATTCTTGTTTGCAAACCTTGCTTTACAGACATCACTTCATAAAACTTAGAAAATGGTGTCTTGATATTTTTATCACTTTATTGAATCTGTGCATCAAATTACATGAACTCATCCAAAATGCTTACTTAAGCATTTACCTCTCATGTATTCTAAGGGAAAAGGCATGTCTGCAAAATTACTTGGCTTCTAAAAAGCAAAATGTTATTTCTTTTTCTGAAACTGCTTAAGCTCTTGCCAATTCTATGTACAGAGGTTCTGAATACTAAATGTTTGTAGTAACAGTGCTTATGAGATGTTGCCATCTGGAGCAGTCCTGAACAATTGCCATGGAATTAGCTGGAATTCACAAAAAGGCATCCACTGTACCTTTGTAAATATTCATGGGTCAGGGCATTACCAAGAGTGTAATAGGGGAATATAGATCTTGGTGCTCTATTCTTAATTACACTGCTTTAATTCGTAGAGAAATTGCAAGTACCAAGCAAGATGTGTTATTGGTACAATAATTACAATAGTTAAAATATGTTGTCAAAGAAAAAAACAGTGTAGGGAGTAGCAGTGTCTCCAATTGACTATTCATCGAAAAGGGTTGGGAGGGGTTTCTAGCTTATTTAAATACTCATTTTTATGAAACAGTTAAAAATGAGACATTTTAAATAAAAGTTGTTAATTTCCAGTAATCTGCTGTAATTGAGAAGTAAAATACGGATTCTTTACTAAACTTGGACAGCTTAAATCATGTCTACTACTAGGTAGGTCTGATACAATAGTGTATGTTATAACTAATGAAATCATATTTGTTGTCTTTTCTGTCACCCCACCCCATTCCAGGTGCAGGACAAGTTCCGTTTGGACCTGTCAGATGAAGAAGCTGTCCATTATATGCAGAGTCTAATTGATGAAAGTGTCCATGCCCTCTTTGCAGCTGTGGTGGAACAGATACATAAGTTTGCACAGGTGAGAGAGCTTCTCAATTGGTAGTCTTACTGAAAACTGAGTAAGGTGAAACATCCAGAGTGGTAAGTTCAAGACTTGAGCTCATTATTAATGATGTTGTAGTTCATACAAGTTAAGTGTTCTTGCTGCCAGGACTGGAGAGCAAGCATGCAGTGATACTAGAAAATTCTTTTAAACTTCTTGGCAAACACGCCAAGTTGAATGTAACTGGTCATCTTACCAGGGGTAAGAACTGCAACTTGGAAGGGTGGGGTTCCATGAGAGGAGGAAAAAATTCTTACATTGAAAATTGTTATTCAAATTTCATTTTTGAATGTATAATACTTATTCTTTAAAGCTCTCTGGCTAGTTTGTATTTCACAGAATCACGGAATAGTCTAGGTTGGAAGAGACCTCCAAGATCACCAAGTCCAACCTCTGACCTAATGCTAACAAGTCCTCCACTAAACCATATCCCTAAGCTCTACGTCTAAACGTCTTGTAAAGACCTCCAGGGATGGTGACTCAACCACTTCCCTGGGCAGCCCGTTCCAATGTCTAACAACCCTTTCAGTAAAGAAGTTTTTCCTAATATCCAACCTAAACCTCCCCTGGTGCAATTTTATCCCATTCCCCCTCGTCCTGTCACCAGGCACATGGGAGAATAAGCCAATCCCCACCTCACTACATCCTCCTTTAAGGTACCTGTAGAGTGTGATAAGGTCGCCCCTGAGCCTCCTCTTCTCCAGGCTAAATAGTCCCAGCTCCCTCAGCCGCTCCTCATAAGACTTGTTCTCGAGACCCTGCACCAGCTTCGTAGCCCTTCTCTGGACTCACTCAAGCACCTCCATGTCCTTCTTGTAGTGAAGAAGGGATTTAAGGTATTATGCTATTTGCCTTAAGTATTAGGCTCATGACAAGAAATAAAATTGAAAAAATTCATTCAAAACTGATCAAAATGTGATAAAAACACTTCTCAGTTTCTATGGCTATCTGTTTTGGGCTATCGGTTTTGCTGAAAGTCTTCCAACTAATCTATTGTTTCCTGCAAATCAAATTTTTATTTTGAAGAACTTTGTTACAGTGCAGGGTAAAAAGTAAAAACATCTTTTCTGTCTGCATATGTACTTAACAAGGGTGATCTTTTGCACAGTGTGGAAGAAAAAAGAGTAATTACACAGAAGTATTGCAAAGATTGTTATTCCTTATGGATTACTTTGGTCATAGATGTAGGATGGTAATTTCATAAGACAAAGTGAAAAACTCTAGCATCTACCTCAGGTTTTTAAAAATAAACAAGGCCATTACAAACATTAAAGATTAAAATTAAGTGACTCCAATATGCGCCTAGACTTTTCTTTTAATCACATACTGACAGTCACTTTTTTAAGACATGTTTTTACTTCATTGGTTTTAGGTGACTGCCAGTCTGTCCCAGATAATTGTTAATGCATTTGTGAAACTGTATTAATAAGTCAAAGTTTATGGATTTTATTTAGGTGACCTTTCCTTTCTCCACTCAGATATATACTTGTTTGACCTTTCTTCAACACTTACAATTGCTTTTAAAATTGCAAGACAGATTTGTTCAGAATACATAAAGTAACTAAGAATTTGAACCCAAGGATTTTAGATCCAAGGAAGGGTGTTTTAAGTAACAAGCTGTTTTTCATGAGGCTGTGAACTCTCTTTATGTGGTGCTGTAGAGTTTGACACCTGTGTCCTTTTAGCTATCCTTTTTCTCTCTTGGGATCACATGAAATTGCACATTAAAATGTGAACAACGTGTTATTTTAAATGCTTAAGGCATTTTTAACCTCATGCGATGTAGGATTCTTCCAGTTTTGGAGTTCTGATTACTGCCTTCATTCATATTCTATAAATAGCTACAGTTGCAGGCTTCCCCGTGAAAGAACATTGGGTAGTATCAGCGTGAGGAGGACATGAAAATAAGTCACAAATGAATTGGAAGTTGACATGTATTAAGATTCTGAAATGTGTTTGAGCATTAAAAAAAAAAAAACAACACACAAAAAGCTATCAAAATTAAATGCAGTAAGTCTATTATCTTTATACTACAAGTGAGGTAGGACACTTTGTAGTGATATTTAGTACTTCATTAGTCAAAATCATTACTTTTTTTTCTGAGACTGTCTTTGTTAGAGGAATTTGCTGCTGAAGTCTTCAGAGTCTTTAAATCGTTGAACAAACGAACAATTAATGCATAATTGAATTTGCAGTAAAGCGGTCATCTTACACAATGGCCAATTGAAGCTTTCAATTTGTTCCTGTATAATGCTGCATTGAATTACCAATGGCCTTGCTCTAAATAGTAATAAAAACTGTCTTAAAAACAAAACAAAACAAAACAAAAAAAAACTATGCGGGTATAATGACACCTGCTCAAATAGCAGATTTGGACCTAAAGCCATGCAATTTTTCATTTGAAATGCTCTTAAGCATGTTTTTCTTTAAATTAGATATTTATTATCCTGATGCCTTCAGAATAGGTCTACAGGGAATCCGCGATATCTACTGCGATAGTTAAGAGCTTTTTAATAAGGTTGGTTATTGTAGTGACCATTGTGTGAGCATTCTGCGTCACTCTCTGTGAAAGTGGAGCTCTTTAGTAAAGCACTCATTTTGGCATCAACTTAGTCCTGTTCTTTCGTAACAATATTATAAATTGGGTTCAATTCAAAGCTCTGTTATGAAGCCTTTAGTTTCTAATATATCTCTAATTTATTGTCATACTAGATATTTTACAGGCCCTTTTATGTGCTATATATTTGTTTCCTTCTTAATCGTTATCAACAAACTTGTCTCAATAGTAAATAAACTTAACATTTAGAACAAGTTAATGGTGTGGCATAATACTGCACAACTGCTCAAGATGAGAAAAAGTGCATAGTCATTTCACTTGATACTAATGAAGACTTGCTAGCCACTTCTCCCAGGAGAGTCATTTTCATTCTAGCATTATTTATTTCTGCCAAGAAGGGAAACAGTCTCAAATTGAAGTGACTAACTTCACATTTTTTCCTTGTAAATTTACAGCTTAAGTCATTTGCATTGTTAATCAGTGTTAATCATCTTTTTAAAGAGTGAAAACTTGGGAGATGAGGGGTGTCCCACCTAAAACACAGTATTGCAATTGAGGTACTACTAATAGGCAGTTGCTCTCTAAGGAGCAAACTCAATTTAGATTGTAAACATAAAGAGGTTTTAGGATATTCAGAAGCTGTGGTCCAAGTGCTGCTGTGGTTCCTTTGACTCATAGCAGGGCTTCTGTTTTTCTCCTTTTGGAGAAGCCTGTCTTGCATGCTGAAAATAAAACAAGTGGAAAGTCTACCACCAGGACTGTGCATATTGGATGAAACTGTTTGTCCAGTGTCAGACAGTGTTGACTTCCAAATGGTCTGGTCTCCTGAAGGGTTGTGTTCAATGGTTTTTAAACCCAGTTCAATTTACACATAACTTTTGGTCTCTGAGAATAAGCCAGGTTGAATAAATTCCGTTCTGTTTTTTCTTCCCTTGTAGTATTGGAGAAAATAAGCCCTTTGCCTTCCTGTGGTGGAAACAAGCCTCACCAAATGCTCAAGAAAGAGACTTTCTCAAGCCCTTATAGACTTCACTAAACAGTTCTGGATGGCAAAAGCTGCAGATTTGGTAGCATGGAGAACCGAGAGCTCGGGAGGCAGAGAAGCTTTTTGAGTCTCATTTCTTTAAATGTTTAAAAATAACCATTTTTTAAAAAAGGAGAACGTTTACTTATACCGTCCTTCAGGCTCAGATACAATGGCATTTCTTTCTAAGGACAATGTCAGCCTCAAAGGTTGAAGTGAGCAACTTCCTCCCAAGCCAAAGATAACTGGAACAGGCTGGATTTGATGGTAGATTCCTGTACCTGTTAAAATATTTTCTTATTTAAAAATTGAAATCATTTCTATACTGAACATGTGTATGTACAAAGTGCAGCAGTGAGGCTACAGTTCTTCAGTGCAGAAAAACACGAAACCACGTTAATCTCCTCTCATCCCCTCCTACTAACTTTAATCCTTGAGTAAGTTTTAAATATGATTCATGTGTTCCTTTATTTCCTACCTTGGGCAATGTTATCATTTAGAAAGGACAATCATTTCTTCCCTGCTTACAAAAATGTTTTTAAGTGCTGGTAAGTTAGTCGGCTGTAGGCAGTCAATTAAATCATCACTAACAGGCTCAGCAACCAGAATGCACAGTGAGGCGTTCAGTATTTCACACTTTAAATCCGAATGTTTTCTGTACAGCAATTATATATTCATGACTAATAAACTCTTTGTTGTTGCAGTCTTGAGGTATTCTGTTTTGTTTTTTTCATCTTACCTGCTGAGACATGGCATGCTAGAGGATTATGTTGGCTTTCTGCAAGCATTTACTGAGTTTGTTTGATTCAGGGATAAGGCCACTAATAAAATGAATTCTGTGCCACATGTTGAGAGCATAATGAATCTGTTTTGAATAATCAACAGTGTAATTAGCTCTTCATAAATGTGTGGATCTTTTCAAAGAGTGCACTTACACTCCTTTTTTTGTTTGTCAGGAGGAAAGCCCTCCCAATTATGAACATAAGAAGGACTGATTTGAATCTGAATCTGGTATTTGTGAATCAAGTCTTGCTCATTGCTGCTTCTGCTAGCAAACACAAGAAGTGCTTTGATGGAGGAAAATTCACTAAGGGCTGTAATAGCCCCTTAGTTATTTCAGCATATTACCCAAATTTGCTAGTTAAACACAGCTCCTCTTCAGCTCCTCTTCTCCACATAAGGTGCCACTTAGTAGGATTTATATTACCCTTGTTACTTAATGTTTGTGTTAGCTGGCAAAACTGCTGCAGAGGGGGCACAGCAGTACCTCCAATCTTTAGCTGACTCCTCTTTGGAGGAGCACTAATTATCATTGTGGGGTGTTTTTGTTTTTTAGTCTTGCTTCATCTGGCAGAAATACGGAGTTCTCTACTGCTTTTATTTCCTATTGTTTCATCCTATATGCAGAGCTTTTTGGTATCTTCCTAAGGTATTTCTGAGAGCTTGGGATTTTCAGCTACTTAGAGAACATTGATTGTACCAAAAATACCAACAACAACAACAAACAAACAAAAAAAACCCCACAACTTTTATTTTTAAAAAAAATGTTTTGAAGGGGCATCCCATGTGCTCACACAACTTGTTGATTTGTGTGATGTAACCACACTTAATTCATCTCAGCTGTTCACTTGGACCCCCAGTCCTTTGCACTTTATATATTCTTGAATTTTTCCTTCAGTTCTTTTGAAGAAAACTTCAGAAGGAGATATTTAGCAGTTGAGAGAACTTGCTCCAGGCTTAGTTCTACAGTATTCATGTGCAGTGCAGCAATCATCAACCCCGAAATCAGGGACAGTTTCCCATTTCTGTCATAGGAGACTTTGTCCTTCTCAGTCTTGTGATGAAGATACTTGGCTATTTACAAGGAGTTTATATTCACAGCACTGAGTAATACCATTTTTTAAAATTTACAGTCATGTTTCAGGAAGGTCCATAGTGGTTATGCTTTGATGCATGTTGGTGAATTCATTTCCAGTCTGTTAAGCAGTGCGAGAGTTCTGGTTCAGGGTGTCAGTTAAACTATTTGTGCTCCGTGACCTGCTGCAAAGAGAACTGGAAGTGCAATTCAGAATAAAAGGTTCTGGGAACCTGCAAGGTGAGAATCATTTGTGATGTATAAAGAAGATTGATGTTTCTAGTTTTTTTCACAGATGTCCAAAGGAAAGGGGAGAGTGGTTGATGGAGGTCTATTGGTTGGAAAGGGTGAAGAGAAAGTGTATGCTTGCAAGTAGGTTGAGGTGCAGGAGTCCTCACAGCTAGAAGAATGCTGTTCATCAAATTGCCTCTCTGCTCTGAGATATGGGTGTGCAGGTGGACTTATCTCTGTCCTGTCACAAAGCTGTGAGTGCTGGGGAGGGCCAGGCATACACAAAGGGAGCAGTGTTGAGACCCATGTGAAAAAATTAGCACCCTAACACAGGTTGTACACAGCATGGCAGTCGTTGCACCTGACTGCAATACCCCACCTGCCAGCCAGCTGGGATCTCAGAATCGTCTGTCCGGTGGTCGATCAACATAGCCGTTGTCCTGCTGCACACAGGCATTGAGCACGTGGAAGAAAATACTCTGGCTGTCAAAATGCAAGATTCCATCCAGTGCTAAAAAATGGTAAGCAGCAACAGCCAAGGTGCACTCTGGCATTTGAACCTTCTGGTGTCCCTGGGCTTTGGAATTCTGTAGCGTTGTCATCTTGAGCTTCACCAGTGAAACCGGGCCATGATTCTCTTACAGTGATTGGCATTGATCTGCAGGATGAGAGAATTAACAGCCTTTACTACAGATGGCTTCCTAAAAGGTGTTTGAAGGTTGTCTGAGCAGTGTCTGAATGGTACACTTCAACAACCCCTCTGGACTGGGAATCTGTGCGAAGCCCTGCATAACCTTGAGGATGTGGCTGCTGCAGACCACATGAATTTAAGACTTGCAGGATGGCATCTGAGAGGGATACACATACTGTATTTCCTATTTTCCAACTGGTGATTCACTTACCAGTTGAGAGTTTGATCTCCACAGATCCAATGGCTTGTTGAAGACTGCACTGCAGTAGAGATAAAAGCCTCATAGTTATGTGAGCCGTGTACCAATGGCAGGCTCTACTCCAAGTGTTGATCATTGTTATTCATCTCTAAGTGTTGATCTTTGTTGTTCTCCCTGCGTAAGAGTAGTTATGAAAACATGTAGGCTTGAGGCAGGCTGCACCACTTGACCAGACAGGCCAAGGATGACTCCTTGTTATTAACCCAGAAGACATCATCAACCTGACCATACAGCACTTTTCAAGTATGTTTATAAAGTGTTAAACGTAACTTTTATAAACACTGCAAATGAATACAGGGTTTTCACTATGTCATCTGGTTTAAAATGAATATAATAACCTGTTAGTATGCTGGACTATGCAGTAACCTATAAAAGCTGTACATTAACTCAGTTATAAATGTTAGCACATGAATCCAAAATGAGATCTAAGTATGATATGCAAGGCTCAGGAAGACACTGATTTCACTGCAAGTCACATTATGAATGAAGAATCTATGTTGCAGAACTCAAAAAGGTTGTGTGAGTCAATGAAAGAGAAACTACTAATATCTTTATCTGTTTTACTTGTCAAATAACCACGTTTTTTTCAGTATATTTTCATAAC
This sequence comes from Stictonetta naevosa, assembly GCA_011074415.1. Lineage (NCBI taxonomy): Eukaryota > Metazoa > Chordata > Aves > Anseriformes > Anatidae > Stictonetta > Stictonetta naevosa. The sequence goes on along the minus strand of CM021729.1, from coordinate 4,807,153 downwards.
AATTTAATAAACACCAGCTGAGTGCTAGCAAACTGTCCAGATGTGTTTCTGATCCAATAAATGACTGTCTTCATGGGGAGGAAAGGAAAAAAAATGGGGGGGAGGGGGAGGAGGGGCTCTTAACATAAAAGTCATATATTCTTTAGCAGGAGATGTGCCTGTTCTTATAGACAGTTGTCTTGCCTTCTTGTGTGCACTTTTGTAAATCTTTGGGGCAATAATGGCTTTGGAAAGGGGAAGGAGGAGCAGAGAATGCGAATCTTAACACCGCCTCGTGATGTCTTTGTAGCAAAGAGGAGTGGAGTGATGTTGCTAAATAGCACTTCTTTGTAGTCAGCAGAGGTTTTACGTACAAGACCTAGTATCATCAGTGGATGGAAAGCACAGCAGTTATTATGAAGTATCTGAAGTGCGTACATCTAAGGAGTCTTAAGGGAGTCATTGAAAACAGATTGCAGGCAGATTGTGTTAAAATAGATTTTTGTAACCCTTCAGCTGATGTGATGATTCTTTGTAACAATGAAGCTGCTTAAAGTACAATATTGGTGTCCTCCTGTCCTTCCAAGCTTCTGTGATTTAGAAGGGACTCTTCTGTAGGGGAAGAAATTTCTCTTTGGAGAGGAAAATCCCTAATGGCAGTTGTTTATAGAGTACTGAGCCGTGAAGTGGTTCACCTGCACAGATTCTAACCTGAAACTGCAGGAGTGTTCCTTGGACAGGAGTTCATAGCTCATCCACGCACGGACGTTAATCAGTTAAGCCGGTGTGTGGGATGATCCTTTCAAAGTGGATTAAGCTTTGCAACAGCAAGGTACTTGCATTCTGAATAAAACCTCTCCACAATTAGAAGTTGTGCAAAACATAGCAAAACCAATTTGAATTCCTTCCCTTTACAGAAGTGTGTTCAACCAAAATTTTTCCCCATCCTCCTCATCAGTGCTGACGGATTGGAAGATGATGATTTTATAGAAAGGGAGGATTTACTATTCATAAAATGTGACAGATGATAAGTAAAGTGACAATGAAGGGAGGATTGAGCCAATGTGGGGGTCTCTGGGGAGCTCTGGGATCGGTTCTTCCACATGCAGACTGTGCAGTTTTCTCCAACGTGTACCTTCACAGTGATGATGGACAACAGCACTTTTCCTATCTTGTTAGGTGTTTAAACATGACTTGGAATATGTAATGTGTAAATCGCACAGATACACTTTCCAAACAAACTGCTGCTTCTGTCCTTGATCAATAAAATAGAGATTATTTTGTGCAATCCTTTCTTCAGTGTCTTCTTTCTCTTGGAAACAGACTGTGAAGTTAATTGTAACTAAAGGCTTTTCTCTCCCATGTCTGCTTAATGCAGCATTTCTGGCTGATTAGAAACAAAGAACCCACACTGTGAAAGAAAAATGTGTTATTTTGTTTGTTTGTTTGTTTGTTTTAAATAGGTATCTTTCCTAGCACAGTAATATATAAACAGCTTCCTAACTGAGAAGATGGGAATGAATTAACCAGTCCTAGTGCAAGGTGCTGCACCTGGGCTGGGGCAATCCTGGACGTGAGCACTGACTGGGAGAAGACCTCACTGAGAGCAGCCCTGCAGAGAGAGACTTGGGGGTTCTGGTGGACAAAAAGCTCGACATGAGCCAGCAGTGTGCGCTTGCAACCCAGAATGCCTGTTGCGTCCTGGGCTGCCCCAACAGAGGGGTGGCCAGCAGGTGGAGGGAGGGGATTGTCCCCCTCTGCTCTGCCCTGGTGAGGCCTCACTTCATGCTGTGCCCAGGTCCGGGTCCCCCGGCACGAGAAAGACAAGGGCCCAGAGGAGGGCTACGAGGATGTTCAATGGGCTGGAGTATCTTTCCTATGAAGAAAGACAGAGAGCTCGGGATGTTCAGGCTGCAGAAAAGGCTCCAGGGAGATATCTAAGAGGAAATTCTTCACTCAAAACTCAGAGGGTGGTGAGGCACTGGAACAGGTTACCCAGAGAAACTGTGGCTGCCCCACCCCTGGAAGTGTTTGAGGCCAGGCTGGATGGGGCTTTGGGCAACCTGATTTAGTGGGAGGTGTCCCTGCCCATGGCACGGGCTTGGCAGTAGATGATCTTTAAGGTCCCTTCCAGCCCAAGCCATTTGACGATTCTGTGACAAGAGCATGCATGGCAGGAGGCTTTCTTTAAAGAAGTGATTCAGATGAGATTTCTGACCAGATTCTGTCAAGGCAGCATTACACTGGAATTTAATTCAGTTTCTTTTCCAAGGGAGAGCAAAGCAACAATGCAGACTTTAGCATGAAGAATGAGGCCTTTTCAGAGATGAAATACACAGCAGAGAACCATCTACCACAAGAGCAGTACTTGTTAAATAATGAATGAGGAAAAAAATGGTGTTACATAATTTGGAGGTGTTTTGTGTGGCTGGCTAGTCCACACAATTTACTAAAATCTGTGGATGGTATCTTTTCAAGGATATTGGGCCATATTGCACTTCTCTTTTCCAAGTTGCAAACAAGATGCCACCAACAATGTGCTGAGTGGCATCTTAATCTACAAATGAGATGACAGATTTTAGCTCTGGTTTTGCTTCAAATTTGACAGACGCTGCTTTTGAAATGAGAGTCGAGAAACTGTTACACTTCTGGCTGTGGCTTTCATTGTTCATTGGCCTTGAAGATTTTTCACTTTATGAACTTCCATTTCCCTCTGAGCTCTGTAAACTTGGTGGTGCAGACCCATTTTTAACTTCTCACACAAAAGTGCCATAGCTTGGGGCTCTAATTACAGATGGATCCAGAAAATGCTATTATAATCTGCCAAGCAGCAGTTCATTTAGATTGTATTTTGCATTCAGCCTTGGTTTGTTGGCTTGTGTTCACTCCATACGTTACAGCTGAAAGATGCCTGAAGAAATGTACTTACTGGAGCTCATGTTCCTGTCAAACATTGCTTTGCTGGTTCTCTCCATATTAGAAAGCTGTAGTAAAAAGAGGGAGAAAGAGAACATTGCTTCGCTTTCATTAACTAATATAAAACAAAACAAAACAAAAGTTAACTAAAATACAGCAAAGTGTGATGACTGGGTTTTCAGCTTAAGCAAGCCACAAGACACATTGTCAGGCCCTTTTTTATCAGGGTCCAAGTTTTATGCATGAACATCATCAGCTTTATGGGTACCTGATCCTGATTTAATATGCAGCAACAGATAAATTATTTTATTCAATAATGAGATATAGCCAGAAGGATAACTTAAAGCTGTACCGTTTTTCTAGCTTAGCACTGCATGGATTGTAAATGGGTGTGTACAAGTACAGCTGAGTTTCTCAAGTTTCTCATTTACAGCTAAAGCTTTATAATAAGTGAGCAGACCAACTCATTTAAGACTTGTAAATCAGCATATCCACAGTTCAGTCTTACACATCCATTATGTATGTGTACAAAAGGCTTAGCATATGTTTTCCTGCTATTTCATTATTTTATGTAGCACAGGTTAAAATCCCTAGTCATGTACCAATTAATGCTCCTCAATAGCAGTTGGAAGACATAGGAGTTCAGTTTGCTCCTGAGTTTTTCACATACTGAGCTCTAGTGCCTTGCTGTTGTAGCTTGCCATTTCTCAGCCATGATGTTAGTTAGTACCAGTCCAAAGGCAGGAATAAGGTACGGTGGTAGGGTTACCAGTTATCCTAATTTTTGTGCCTGCAACATGTTGAACTTGGACCAGAATAACTCTGAAGATGGCAGATGCACAGTGCAATCACTGAAAGCTGTAGACAAGTATTTGAGCAACATACTGTACTGTAATACAGGAGCATGGAAAAGGAATCCAGGATCATTGCAGTCAGTGCCATACAGATACAGATTTGGGGCAGTTAACCCTAGTAGTTTAAAGCTGCCAGATTTATGCAAGTTCTGATCTTGTGAGTAAGAGGATCTGCAGGATCCTGGTCAGTTCTTTGCTGCCCTTAGATAACTGTTGAATGATCTCTTCCTTCCTGTTTGTTTTGCTAATCAAGCAGGTAAGGATCCTCAGCCCTAGCTTTATATTGTGATATTTAGTTCATAGATGAGGATTTCTAAATCAGTTTTGTTTGAGGTAGATAATAAATTTAGTCAGTATCTCTCCTGGACTCCAGCTATCACTGCAGAAGAGCATGAGCCAATGATAGTTCCCATGTTATATTTACCAGCCTGCCGTGGAGGTCGTGGCTACCCCCAGACCATAGCCAAATTGAATCAATGCATATGTGCCTGCTGTAGGATGAGCTGGTTCTGAAATTACTAGATTTCACTTACTGTACTGAATAATTTCCATGGACCATGCTGGATTAAGTGTGCATCCAACTCACATTTAGGCTTTACTTGGACTGTACAGTCACACACATTTTTTTTTGAGGATACAAGAACATTCAGAGCAAGGGCTAATTCTATCAGGTTTTCATTTAGCTAACCTTAAAAAAAAATAGCTATTTCCATGAACCCAATTTCTGCAGAAGTTCAGAGCTTCACCTTTAGTGAAAGACTAAGAGTACAGACATTTTTGCTGAACACTGAGATCCCACATTCAGATGTCAATGAACTTAACTAGCATGATGTGGTTGAGAGATCTCCTCCCAGAACTGCAGATGATGGTGTCCCAACAAGACAGACCACTTATACCTAAGTTTATTACTGGATGATGTTGCACCAGAGGGTACCTGGTTTCTGGAATTCTACCTTCTCAGAAGCTGGAGCAGAGTCAAATGCATTTCACACAACTAGGCACATCAGCCAAGTTTATATCAGAGTAGATGAGTGCATTGCCCTAGGAAATCAACTAGGTGCTCTGTTATGCCCAGCTTTGGGTTTTAAGTCAACATGTAGCATCCAATTTCAATGGTAGCAAGGTTTCAGCTGTGCTTGCTCTGATCTCTGGTTTCAGGTGTTTTGTGAAGCTTACAATAACAAATGTGTTTAGATACTGATATTGAAATGATGTTAAGTGAGGCATAAAATATTAACTTTTATGATGTAGAATTAATCTGAAGCTAAAGATGAATTTTTATTGATTGCAGCTTTTGAATGTCTTGAAACTTTTATTGATTATTCCTCCTATTTTGTTTAATCCCTCAAAATCTAGTGTGACTGAGGGTGGAAAGGAGGCTACTTCTTGTTTTTGGTTTGGGGTTTTTGACCTAAAGGAATTTGAAATTACTACGGTGAATTTCTGCTGGCACAATAAAGAAGGGACCTGATCCCAGTGCTCTGTGGATATCATGCAGCTGTTTGCCATTTCATATGTATGAATTTTTTATCCAGTCTCATTGAAATCCTATGTACCTGGCATCAGGGATCCAAGTGGTTATTTTAACTGTTGCATCTGTGTGGTCTTCTTATGACCTTTTAAATTTTTAAGCTCATCTAAGCAAGAATCATACTACATTTGCAAAGTGATTCTCATATGCCTGGAATCTCTGAGCACCCCTATAATAGAAACAATTATGGAGGGAACTATTAGTCCAAGCTCAAATGAAAAGGCACATGTAAATAACATGTCTGGGTGCTAATGGTTAATGTACTGTAAAATGAGAAGAGACCTTTCAAAGAAGATAGGAGAAGCCCTCTGAGGAAGGTGTATACATTGTGCTAGAAATAATTCACCTCACACAATTTCATTTTGGTCAACCTGTATATATGGGGGCGATTGTTTTCTATATCAAAGTAAGAAGTGTATAAGCACCTGATGAAATCCTTTGTCATTCTGCAGCACTGTACCTGATACCTTATGGTGGAGAGGAAAAAATATATTCAAATATCACTACACCCCTTACCACTACGTGGAGAAGAAATTTCTTGTCTAAAACTTCAGTCAGAAAAATATTACTGTCAAGAGGGTAGTAATATATTCCTGTGAATTTCTGACACTACGCCAAGAAGCTCATGTTGGGTCACAAAAACAAATAGCTAAGATTTGCCTGTAGCAAAATACTTGTGTCTTTGTCCCTCACTATGTTTCCAGTATTGCTTATCCTTTTGGAATGAAATCCTAAATTACTCCAAGTCCTACCTCACTCATAATGTGACATGCCTCTTCTGTCTCTGAACAGCTCTTTCTTATCAAATCCCGTAGGGTTTGGTCTCACCTCTTTTACTCCTGCCATTTTCTAGACCAGCACATAGACCAGAATGTGAGTGTAGAAGGCAAAAAGCTATGGCTAAAGCCATCTTGAAATGAAAATCACTCATAGGATCAATACATTGCTTCAATACCACATCTTTACACATTTCCACCCTTTTTATCCTTATCTATTTTTCCCTCCTTTCGCTTTTATGTTTTCCTATTGGAAAATAATTGAAAGGGGGCAGAAATGCTAATGCAAAATCAATTCCTTTTTTTCAGTTTTTGAGAAAGCAAGGCAAAAGCTGAAGAATAGAAGGAAGCATTCAGAAGTGATTCTAATAATAATAATACCGTAAGGAAAAATTGGCATTATACAGCCCCATCTGTTAAATGCTCATTCAAGAAAGACGTCTCAGAGTTCAAATACATAGTTTCAGGAAAACATCTTTTCATGCTCAGTAGCAGACAAAGAGCAATTGAAAGTTAGGTTTTTTTTTTTTTTTTTTTTTTTTTTTTTTTTAGAAAAGGAATAGAGAATGTACAGAAAACATTCTCGTGCTCAC